>OX422219.1:459659687-460189687 GCA_949130495.1 Sambucus nigra | reverse complement strand
TGGAATTTAATCCCTTATGTAATATGACGAATTTGGATGAATTTCTGATGATATTTTTGGGTTTTATAGAGGTTCTTGAGGATAAATGATAAATTAGGGTTTTTGGAAATGATTCGTGATTTAATTCCAATGATATGACGTTTCTTGATGATTCTATGAATATGAAACATTACAAATCATGTATATAGATAGGGATGATGTTTGGTAGGTTTGGTTGGGAGTATGGGATTATGTAATTAAGGTTTTCATTTGAGATAACAACATTTGGGATTTTAGAACTCGTGATTAGAATTATATAGTTTATTGATGATTTTGAACTATGCGAAAATAATGTGATTAAATTAGAGATTCAACTATCTAACTAGAAATGTAGTGAAATCGTACAAATCCGAAAGTCAAATGCACGTAAAGTCATTTTAGAAAAAGGAAGAACATTGTATGATAATTTTAAGGTTGTTTTAAGAGGAATTGGGTAGTGTGCATGAGAGTTCTTGTATATAATCATATTCTGAACAACTTTGTAATTTTAAGTTTTTTCAAAATTGGATCAGAAAAGCCTCAAATCGTAGTTTTATATTTATAGACATAATATAATTATTGGGAATCAAAATATAATTCGGGGCTTGTTATAATGATTTTTGGTTTTGGACCAATAATTATGGGTTGAAGGTCGGTACTGAAAAAATTAATTAAATTATTTATATCGTTTTGGTTAATAAGAGAGGTTAGGAATAATGAGAAATGGGAATAAAATGTGAATTATTAGTTTATGGGATAAACTTGAACTATAGTCTATGTATGTATAGGATGAGTGTATGCATATATTATGTTGATTGTGATATTATGTGTATTGACATACCTACGTTGCTTGCTATCACGGGAGGTTATGCGACGTGGGCGGTATTATTTTGATGAGCGTATTTGGGGGGATATTGACTTGTACCTTTGAATGTAGGACTTAGATTGGAACACTATCTGTGTGAACGATGGTGTGCACGATCATTTGGGTGCATAGGTATGTGCGTAGCCCGAAGTCCTAGAACTATGTTAGCCTCCAATATGTGTGATTTGTAATTATGGTTCGAGAGAGATATTGAACTAATGGTCCTTTATTGAGTACGTGATTTACCCGAACTTGATAGCAGAGTATGCATGCACCGTAGCTCAGCCTATGTGTTTCGTATATATATATACCTGTGATGTATTCTACCGTGTGTGCTTAATAGATGATAAAGATCGTGACATCTAAAATAACCCTAGTATATGGAGAATTAAACATATATTGAGAATTTCGTAATTGGATATTTAATATAAAGATTTGTCTAATGTATAGTATGGACGAAACTGGTGTGAATAATGATATAGATTGGGAAGAAATGGCTTTGGTTCAAACTAGTTAGGCGGGATATCATGACTAGGAAGGGTTAGAAAACATACGTTAGGTGTGCACATTAGCTGAGAGATGAGAACCTCAAGTGAGGGCACATAAACCTTATATGTATACAATATCTACTGATTTTTCATTTTAAATACTTACTAATGCTTTTTAAACTGTTTTACTCGGGCTCTGACTCATTTTCTCCAATCTATATTTTTTGTAAAACATTTTAGGTGCCCAGGCACAGGGACACCAAGCTTAACAAATTTTAGAAATTGACGTGCTGCAGCAGCTGTGGAAGTTGCAAGACCTTGAAATTAGACACCTACACATTCTTCATTCCTTACTTGTGAGCTACTTATTTCAGTCAGGCAGGTTGCCCATTTTATTAAGACTTCATTAAGAGATACATGACTTTCATTTTATTTTATTTCTCAGACTGCTGGGCTAGTTTTTATTATGGATAACTCTATTCTTATTTCAAACTGGATTGTGAATTCCAAACACCTTTGTATTATTCTGTCACTATATTCATTATGTGTTTGATTATTGAATGTGGAATGTGGTATTACAAATTTATTGGGTTGCATGTTAATCATAAAATTAAAATTTGACACCAGCTTTTCAAATTCTAGGTGGTTAGTAAATATTAAAAAAAATTCGATAGTGATGGTAAGAATGAACCAACTCAATATTCTGTTTTCATTTAATAAAGGATTGATTACCCGGTAATTTATTAGGCGGGGTTTCACAAATGGTATCAAAGCATCATGTTCTAGTGTCCTTAGGATTTGTGTGGCTTTACTACGTTCCAGCATAACGTTCTTTGATATAGAGCCCTATTATAGTATTGTTGCATTCCTCTTCGTACGCACGTCTACGTTCTCCTGGTAATAAGAATAATTTATACGACTTATATGTGAGTTCAATTAGGTTTGGTACATCGAACAATATAGGATGATCGGCGAGGGATGTTATAAGACTTTAAAAGGAGGGGCTCAACAGAAGAAATAAATTATTTTAGGAACGGTAGTCGTGATGGAAGTCACCATGATTATTTCTCAGGCAGACGATGAGGGGATAATAGGTTGAGGGCACCTGCGTCCCCAAGCACTATAGTATATAATGGTAGTGCAAATTCAGGCTCACCAAGAATAGTCGACCGGGGAAGTTGGGGGATCTCTATCGAAGAGACACCTGCAAGGATTCAAGTAAAAGAGGAAGTGCGTTGGGCCATTGGAAGGTGATAACTCAAAGGCAGTTGCGTATAGTGAGGTGCAGAGGCAACCGAGGTTTAAATTTTAGTGTAAATTTTTTCTCGTAGGAGAAGGGTGGCCATAATAGGATATACTCGCCATATATAAGGAAGTAGATAAGGAATTAATCGAGTAATTTTGGGCGCGATCTTACCACAAGTTCTTTCATTTGCTACTCAAACGGAGGTGCGAAGGAAGTCTCTCAGACGGAGGTACGAAGGAAGTCTATGGACCTTTCATGAGAGGGACAAACAAAGGTTGGTTGTGATGAAGAATTTATTTATGTAAATGAACTTCTTACCCGGGGAGAGAGGTAGTGGAGATGAAGGTCCTGAAAGGTAATGATGGACTCACGAGTAGGAGTTCCTAGTATTTATGGGAAATCAGTCTTGGACGACTTATGCACATGGAATTTATGACGCACTTTTACAAATTTATTTCAACGCTTCCATGAGAATAGAGCCAAGAGGGTTGGAGAACATAATCGGAAGGGAAAAACTAAAGATAATTGGTGATAGTAATGCACCATAAAGGGATGACCAGTTGGGGATCCATTTAAATGATGTAGATCAATGGAAATTTTATTGAGTAATGTTGGACTCAATTAGGGGTGCCAGGGACAATAATTTGTTCCACAGGGCCAACCAAGTCAAAAGGACAACGAGGGTAGCAATCGAGGCCAAGACTACCAGGTCTGATAGAAGGGAAACCTAATATGGCCAGTGGTTCCAGAGATAGGACCGGGATGCACATTAGGGCGGGCAATAGTTATGAAAGTGTTTTTTATCGGTATGAATGAGAGTGTTATGTCCAGAAAGCATTTGGACCGCCAATGCTATTGACAATTAAAAGTGTGAGTTTTATCCTAGGGTAAATGGGGTATGTTTGTGTGATACGAGAGACTCACAATATTTCATCAGAACTAAATTTGCACGTGAGACGGGTTTAGTGGGTGTATTGTTAGTATTACTATTGTGTGCCTATATTTTTACTATTTCATATGGGGCTTTTTGTAATAACCCTCTCTTCCGATAGCCCATTTTATCCTTAATTACCATGTGTAGTAATTAGTTATTATCTGATAGATGCTGAGTAAATATTAATTTGTTATGACAAGGCCAATATTTACTAAAATGTCGTATAGTTACCCCGTGAATGAATAAAATGTTCATGTGGTGATTTTTAATGTCATAAGGATTTAAAATGATATTTTGGTTTATTATGAAACCGGAAGTAAAATGAGTTATAAAATTCTCAAATGATGATTTGGATAGTATAGTTAGTCCCGGTAGGTGTGTGACAGTCAAAATAATTGCCATATTGTATTTTGGCATTTTGGGGACTTTTGACTGGTTTTGGCTTTTAAATAGTGTAGTCGCGTATATTTTTATCGCGTATTAGTTACTTAAGTGGGATTATGGGACTTAAGCCCCGTTTTATTTCCCCACCCCTATTCCCTTTCTGCCATTTTACACCATTGAGCCCTAGAGAGAGTAGAGAGAGGAAGAGAAGTTGGGAGAAAAAAGAGAGATTGGAGCTTGGATTGTTGCTTCCTTCTTCATCAAATCAGATTCTTACCTTGAGGCAAGTAATCTACTTGCAAGTTTATGATTTAAGTAGAATAAATTGCATTGATATTTATGATTTAGAAATGTTAGGGTTTTGGTGGAATTTTGGGTATTTAACCCTTTGAGATTGATTTGGATGATAGATATTACAAATAATGGTAGTTGGGTGTATTTTTGGTGTACTAGTTCCATTAAATTAATTGGGTTTGGTTGATTTTAGGTTGGTTAAAGTTTTGGAGTTCAAGACTCCATAGCCATTCTTGGCATTTTCGCAGGGGCGAATCGATTCGGCCCCTTGGGCGAATCGATTCGCATAGATGCAGAATCCCAGGTTTTGTTGTCCGAATTGATTCGGATTAAGACCGAATCGATTCGGCATTTGCAGAAACCAAATTTTTGTTGTCCGAACCGATTCGCTGGGGCGAATCGATTCGGTTCCAGCAGATTTTGGGGGTCTTTTTCTTTTAATTTTCCTCCTTATTCTTTAGGATTAGGACCTAGGAAACTTCTTTAAAGAAGTAAACTTAGAGTCCTAGAGTAGTTATGGAGTTTGGTCGTTTCCCTGGATTAGAAATGGGTTCATCTGGGGTTTATTTCGGGGATGTTTCAAGTGATGTTAAGGCATTACTTCTTTTATTCAAACTTGTAGAAGTTTGGAAGTTAAATGCCCTAACTTGGAGACTTAAGGGCTTATCGAAGTTATATAAACCTGGGAGATTTGTAGGATCATAATGATCATTTGGAGACCTAGCCTGAAATTGTAATTCGAGGAAAAATAAATGATAATGTTCGATGGGAATTAGGTTCGCATAAAATGAACCCATAGGTGTTTAAAGATGATAGGTTCAATTTAGAATGAACCCCGTTGTTTAATGATGTTAGGTTTAAATAAAAAGAACCAATCTCATGATTAATGGAAATGGATTTGGTAATGAATATGATGATAAAATGTAAATGTTAATTTACTATTACACACCTCTCTAAATGACATCATAAGGGAAGTTCGCTCGTGAGGTGAAGCCCCCTGGCTAATGAATGCAGGGTGGATATAGTCCTAGGCCATGGGAGCGCTTATTGTTACATTTTCTGCGATGGGTAGGAGATTCCGGGTGTGGTCTTGACTATCCCGCAGGCTCATGGCCGCTTCCCGACGTGTTCCGTTAGGTGCCCAGGTTGTCTTATGTTAGGCCTTGGAAGATGATGGTCATTTAGGGGCGCGCACAGTGGGGAAACCCGGACGGGTGGTCTTAGATATCGTTATATGTATATGAATACAACTATATTTTCATCAAGTTGGACTTGATGGTTGATAAACGCCACAAAGAGCGTATGAAATGCCATAAAGAGCATAAATATGTGCCAGGAAGAGCACGGGAATAATATATGTGCCATAAAGAGCACTGGATGTAAATGATATTCCTAATAAGGGATGGAAAGATAAAATGGGAAGTTTTAATTAATGAATAGAATTTATAACTTCTTGATTTAACCAATTATATGGTTTTATTCCTAATAAGGAATGTCTGAAGGAAATGGAAATTGTATTTTATAAGGAAGGGTTTTAACTTAAAGTGCTTTACCTTAAATTCTTGCTTATATTGTAGATAGCATGTCATATTATCATCCTCATCATTCATGTATAACTGTTCATATCTATCATGCTTTTTATTCTTCTAGAAATCATATAGAACCCGGCCCTGACCGGTTTACTTCCTTGTTGTATATATATTATTGTATCCGCTCAGGTGCTCCACCGCAAGGACGCCCGACTTGACTCTCCCAAGTTCCATGCACTTTCGACGAGCTGTAAGATTTTGTGGGTTATTACAGGATGTTGTATTAGACGCTTTCATTCTTGTTATTCTAGTTATGATCGGGTCTTGTCCCACGGGCGTGTGCCCCAAACATTTGTATTTGATTAATGGTTGTACTATGTAAGATATTTATATTGTTGTACGTTGTCTTATGTAGCTGTGGATTGACAGCTTATTCGGTCCATTTGTGTACATTCGTTTTAGTTACTTTATATATTATCTTTTGGAATTCCACTTGCTTGTCAGATTGGGTTGTTTAGTTTAAATTTTCATAACCGCATTTTTAAAATTTTACACTTTTTGGCAACCCGTTTTCTGATTTATTGGGTGGTTTTCCCGTATACTCAGTTTATATTTGTGATGCTGAGAATGATATCCATCCATGATCCCTGTTACGTTTGAGTATCGGGCTGGCCACCCCTTATCTCGGATTGCGGGTTGTCACAGATGGTATCAGAGCATCAGGTTCTAGAGTACTAGGATCTGTGTGGACTTGTCTCGTTCTACCGTAGCGTTCTTTGATGTAGGGCCCTATGTTAGGACTTCTGGTTGTTGATGTTTGCGATCTTCTGCAAGCTAGATTGTTTTAACTAGTATTCTAATACTATTGTTTTCCTATCTCAGATGCCGCCTAAGAGAGGTCGTCCGGCGAGACGTGTTAAGGTCGTAGAGAAGGAAGTAGGTCCTCCACCGCCACTACAAGGGACTATAAATGTTGCGGATGTAGCAAGCATAGTGGCTGGAGCGATTAATGCCGCCATGACCGTAGTGATCCAACAATTGCCATGGGCTCCAGGTGTTCAAGCTCCTACGGGACTTACTCCGTGGGAAAGGGTTCGGGAGTCCTTTCTAAAGGGCAATCCCCCAGAATTCGAGGGAGGCACGGATACGGTTAAAGCCGATCAATGGAAGAAAAACATGCAACGCCACCTTCGAATGATAGAATGCAGTGAGGATGAGAAACAAGTCCTTACCACCTTTAAGCTTGTCGGATATGCGTTACACTGGTGGGAGACGATGACCACCCCAGAGCAAAGAGACACAATGTCAATTACTGAGTTTTGGGCTTTGTTTGATCTTCAGTATTTTCCTCCCGCGGTCCAGAGGGAGATGAAGAGGAAGTTGCAAGATGTAGAGCAAGGGGAGAGGTCTGTGGCGGAGTATGAAGAGGAGTTCACCCGGTTAGCAAGTTTTTTACCAGATGAGGTGACTCCGGAAGAGAGGAAGATCTCGAAGTTTATGGGAGGTCTAAACTGGAGAATCCGAAAACACTTATTGGGTAACCCAGCTTTTCAGACTTTTGGTGAGGTTATGAATGCAGCCTTACTCCATTGCTAGGAGCATCGATTATATATGCAGGGTAGCAAGAAAGCTACTGAAAGGAGGCAAGTAGGGAAGCTTGGAGAGTTTATTGCGAGTGGCAATGATAATAGGCACGGACAAGGTGCTTTGTATCAGGAAGATCGGGGTGGCCCTAGAGGTAGAGGTCATCCGGACCGAGGCATTTCCCAATTTAGGAATAACAGGGGTCGAGGTTAGGAGGACATGAAGGGACGGTGTTTCCAATGTGGGGAGGCAGGTCATATCAAGAAGGAGTGTCCTCAGATGATTGGGGGTCAGTTTCCTCGGGCTCCGCAGCAGCCATGTGTTCTGTTTCCACCTCCGGTACCTATTATGGTTGTTCCTCCGCAGCAGGGGCAACTACAGTATGGGCATGTTTGTCTTAATCGGGAGGCTATGTTTCCTACAGCCCTGCCGGCACCCCCCGTTATTGAGGGTAAGTTTTTACTCAAAAATACGTGAGTTATATGTTATTCGATGCGGGTTGTCACTGATGGTCATAATATCTGCTGTGAGTATTTTCATTAGTATCGAGTTCTATGGGTAATGGTTCACTCATTTCTTTTGTTTGTATGTATATAGGAAGTTCTCTTATTAAATTTTTCTTGAGGCCGATTTACTCGTCCTTAACATGGTCGAGTATGATGTGGTATTAGTATGTGATTGCTATGCCTTATCTCCATGACCAACAAGTTGAGTGGTAGCGTATAGGAGGGGTTCCTTGTTTGGATTCCGCTTCTGCGGGACGCTCCACGCGCGAACCTTAACGACGTTGGGAGTGGGGATATACTACCTTTCCTTTCTTTTACCTTGTGTGTATTACGCTCCATCTCCATGATCAACTAGTTAAGTAGGCATGTGACGGAGGGGATCCTTGTTTGGATTTCGCTTTGCGAGACACTCCGCCGCATGAACACTTAATGATGTTATGAGTGAAGATATGCTATTCTTTCCTTTTATTATATTTTGTTTTGTTACTTTATTGTCGGAAGTGGGATTTGAAAGTTTAGCCGAGAATCACGTAGAAGGGTGATTGATGGCTATTAAAGTGCGACATAGGAGCACTGCATATAGTTCTCTCCTCTGATGGATATGAGGGAGACCGGAGTACGAAGTCGAATTGAGACTTCGGGTTATGCCTTTATAGAAGGCTATTTAATGAGATGTATATATGTTTTAGGGCATATAACCCTAGGGTTTCACGAAGGGTGAACGTTAAAATTTTTCTTTAGTTATTTAATTGTCAGTGTGTAGCTGTAGGATCTTTTCGGTCCCGAACATGTGTCTTAGACCTGTACCCCTCGATGACTGACAACGCGAGGTAGTAGTGTAACGGGAGGGTTCCTTGTTTGGATTTCGCTTCGGCGAGACGTCCCACGCACGAAACTGAGCAAATGTCGGAAGTTGAGAAAGGTCTTGGGCACTAGGGATATACTTAGCATTAGGTGTATACGACCTAGATAGGGTAGGTAGATAGACTTTAGGATTGTTTAGAAGTAGGGCCTTTTAGTATAGTACGTAAGATTAGGAGGGTTGTTGGGAGTTGACCATGACTAAGTCATGCGTAAACTCATATCAAAGGATTGGTTCCATGTTATGTGAAGTGGGAGGATTTCGAAGTTGGTGGTTAAGGCCGAAGGAGATGAGGCCTCACGTAGTGGAGTGTTGCAGAGGTAACGAAAGGGGTGAATTGACCCGTACCCCTGAGCCACGTGGTTAAGCTCGGAGGTAGATTCCATTAGCAAGTCTCTGCCATGACGGGGAGTGATAATACTGGAGTATCGATTTATTGTGGATTCGCCTCACAAGTTTAAACTTGTAAGGAGTATTATCCCCTATTTAGTTGAAGTCCATCTTGGCGGTGATCACTGTATAGGAAGAGAGATGCTACTTCCTGGGCAGAATTTAGTCTTTCGTGCGAACAACATCTTATTTCAAGATAAGCTGTTGATTTAGGAAATAGAACTCTGCTCTTTTGACATTAAGGGTGGGGTGCGTTTCCCTTGAGAGAATTTTGTCCTGAACAATAGGGACTTAAGTAAAGCAGATATGGAATAATCGCGCGGTTCTAACGTTCCGGTGCATCAGGGTAATGACGAATCGTGCCAAGATGTACGTCGCTAGTATTTTGGGCTGGGCATAGAAAGGTTGTTGTGCTGCATGGGGTGCCCTTGATTTTAATCCTGACTAGAATAAGACTTCCGCTTCTCATTCTTGGCAAGTTTCCAAGAAGTCATGGGAATCGAATTATGGTTAATCACTTCTTGTCATTTTCCAGATGGCCAGACCAATAGAATAAACCATATGCTGAGGCATATAGTCTTTATATGCGTGCCTAACTTTAAGAGTAGTTGGGAACAATGCTTTCCACTCGTTGAATTCGCCTATATAGAATTGGTGTCGATTCACTATTAGGACGGCGCTTTAGAAGAAGCCTTGTATGTTAGGCCTTATTGATTTTCCCCTGGTTGGTCGGAAGTACGAGATGATGAGTCTCTCATATAACCAAGACCGACGAAAAGAGCTCAGTCAATACGAGAAGAAGGCATCGGGAGTTTGAGGTCATTAGACCAAATGTTGTGGTGAGTATCGCCTGTGACGGGCATTATACGTTTCGAGGAGAAAGGAAAACTTGCACCGCATGACGTTGTACCTTCCTAGAAATGTCGCGGTGGGTCCGGTAAACTATTCGCTCGCTTTATGAAAACATTTTGCAGCAAGTTTGTAATTTGTTCCTTGTCTCTGATGCAAGGGAGTACGAAGGATACGATGGTGCCTTTAGGCACATTCCTTTCGGGGTAGGTGCAACTTGACGGTTCTTATTAGAAGTAGACGGTTGCTATCTTAGAGCGTAGAGTTACGTTTGGGATCGCCGGTAGTACCTTGGGGGATGAGTTCTATATAGTCAGCTTAGTGTCGAGAAATCGACGTAGGGTCGCGAGGATGACTTGCGGGAATAGTATCCGCACTTCTTCTTGCGAGGTATACCTGAATTTTGGGGGCAAAATTCCCTCTTAAGGGGGGGAGTATGTAATAACCCTCTCTTCCGATAGCCCATTTTATCCTTAATTACCATGTGTAGTAATTAGTTATTATCTGATAGATGCTGAGTAAATATTAATTTGTTATGACAAGGCCAATATTTACTAAAATGTCGTATAGTTACCCCGTGAATGAATAAAATGTTCATGTGGTGATTTTTAATGTCATAAGGATTTAAAATGATATTTTGGTTTATTATGAAACCGGAAGTAAAATGAGTTATAAAATTCTCAAATGATGATTTGGATAGTATAGTTAGTCCCGGTAGGTGTGTGACAGTCAAAATAAGTGCCATATTGTATTTTGGCATTTTGGGGACTTTTGACTGGTTTTGGCTTAAATAGTGTAGTCGCGTATATTTTTATCGCGTATTAGTTACTTAAGTGGGCTTATGGGACTTAAGCCCCGTTTTATTTCCCCACCCCTATTCCCTTTCTACCATTTTACACCATTGAGCCCTAGAGAGAGTAGAGAGAGGAAGAGAAGTTGGGAGAAAAAAGAGAGATTGGAGCTTGGATTGTTGCTTCCTTCTTCATCAAATCAGATTCTTACCTTGAGGCAAGTAATCTACTTGCAAGTTTATGATTTAAGTAGAATAAATTGCATTGATATTTATGATTTAGAAATGTTAGGGTTTTGGTGGAATTTTGGGTATTTAACCCTTTGAGATTGATTTGGATGATAGATATTACAAATGATGGTAGTTGGGTGTATTTTTGGTGTACTAGTTCCATTAAATTAATTGGTTTTGGCTGATTTTGGGTTGGTTAAAGTTTTGGAGTTCAAGACTCCATAGCCATTCTTGGCATTTTCGCAGGGGCGAATCGATTCGGCCCCTTGGGCGAATCGATTCGCATAGATGTAGAATCCCAGGTCTTGTTGTCCGAATCGATTCGGATTAAGACCGAATCGATTCG
Source organism: Sambucus nigra (assembly GCA_949130495.1). Lineage (NCBI taxonomy): Eukaryota > Viridiplantae > Streptophyta > Magnoliopsida > Dipsacales > Adoxaceae > Sambucus > Sambucus nigra. The sequence goes on along the minus strand of OX422219.1, from coordinate 460,178,371 downwards.
GCATTTGCAGAAACCAAATTTTTGTTGTCCGAACCGATTCGCTTTCGGAGTGAATCGATTCGCTGGGGCGAATCGATTCGGCCCTTAGGGCGAATCGATTCGGTTCCAGCAGATTTTGGGGGTCTTTTTCTTTTAATTTTCCTCCTTATTCTTTAGGATTAGGACCTAGGAAACTTCTTTAAAGAAGTAAACTTAGAGTTCTAGAGTAGTTATGGAGTTTGGTCGTTGCCCTGGATTAGAAATGGGTTCATCTGGGGTTTATTTCGGGGAGGTTTCAAGTGATGTTAAGGCATTACTTCTTTTATTCAAACTTGTAGAAGTTTGGAAGTTAAATGCCCTAACTTGGAGACTTAAGGGCTTATCGAAGTTATATAAACCTGGGAGATTTGTAGGATCATAATGATCATTTGGAGACATAGCCTGAAATTGTAATTCGAGGAAAAATAAATGATAATGTTCGATGGGAATTAGGTTCGCATAAAATGAACCCATAGGTGTTTAAAGATGATAGGTTCAATTTAGAATGAACCCCGTTGTTTAATGATGTTAGGTTTAAATAAAAAGAACCAATCTCATGATTAATGGAAATGGATTTGGTAATGAATATGATGATAAAATGTAAATGTTAATTTACTGTTACACACCTCTCTAAATGACATCATAAGGGAAGTTCGCTCGTGAGGTGAAGCCCCCTGGCTAATGAATGCAGGGTGGATATAGTCCTAGGCCATGGGAGCGCTTATTGTTACATTTTCTGCGATGGGTAGGAGATTCCTGGTGTGGTCTTGAGTATCCCGCAGGCTCATGGCCGCTTCCCGACGTGTTCCGTTAGGTGCCCAGGTTGTCTTATGTTAGGCCCCGGAAGATGATGGTCATTTAGGGGCGCGCACAGTGGGGAAACCCGGACGAGCGGTCTTAGATATCGTTATATGTATATGAATACAACTATATTTTCATCAAGTTGGACTTGATGGTTGATAAACGCCACAAAGAGCGTATGAAATGCCATAAAGAGCATAAATATGTGCCAGGATGAGCACGGGAATAATATATGTGCCATAAAGAGCACTTGATGTAAATGATATTCCTAATAAGGGATGGAAAGATAAAATGGGAAGTTTTAATTAATGAATAGAATTTATAACTTCTTGATTTAACCAATCATATAGTTTTATTCCTAATAAGGAATGTCTGAAGGAAATGGAAATTGTATTTTATAAGGAAGGGTTTTAACTTAAAGTGCTTTACCTTAAATTCTTGCTTATATTGTAGATAGCATGTCATATTATCATCCTCATCATTCATGTATAACTGTTCATATCTATCATGCTTTTTATTCTTCTAGAAATCATATAGAACCCGGCCCTGACCGGTTTACTTCCTTGTTGTATATATATTATTGTATCCGCTCAGGTGCTCCACCGCAAGGACGCCCGACTTGACTCTCCCAAGTTCCCTGCACTTTCGACGAGCTGTAAGATTTTGCGGGTTATTACCGGATGTTGTATTAGACGCTTTCATTCTTGATATTATAGTTATGATCGGGTCTTGTCCCTCGGGCGTGTGGCCCAAACATTTGTATTTGATTAATGGTTGTACTATGTAAGATATTTATATTGTTGTACGTTGTCTTATGTAGCTGTGGACCGACAGCTTATTCGGTCCATTTGTGTACATTCGTTTTAGTTACTTTATATATTATCTTTTGGAATTCCACTTGCTTGTCAGATTGGGTTGTTTAGTTTAAATTTTCATAACCGCATTTTTAAAATTTTACACTTTTTGGCAACCTGTTTTCTGATTTATTGGGTGGTTTTCCCGTATACTCAGTTTATATTTGTGATGCTGAGAATGATATCCATCCATGATCCCTGTTACGTTTGAGTATCGGGCTGGCCACCCCTTATCTCGGATTGCGGGTTGTCACACTTTTGGTCTCATTTGTAAGAAAGTGAGTATAATTGTCGAAAGGATATATTTTAGTGGGTTATATCAATTAGAAAGATGATATTCGAGTATGATGTTGTCCTGGGTATGTGTTGGGTAGCGATGGTATGAGCGATGGTGGGCTGTTACAGCAAGGCTATCGTGTTCGCTATTCTAGGGCAGGATATGTTGATTAGCGATGTGCCAACTGGAAGAAGTTAAGCTCGCGTTTATATTATATCGTGGAGGAGAAATCAGAGGTTATATTTATTTCATTATATTTGATCCCATTGTGTCGAGCTGTACTGATATGATTTAGGGTATATCAAACTTACTATCGAGTGGAGATATTTAGCTTGTTGTTGACTTAGCATGGGAAAAACTAGTGATAGTGAGGGCGTCGTGTCGTATAACTCCTTGAGTGATGTGGAAGGTTAGACTTGTATATATGGGGATATAATTTTGGATGTTCGGATCATGTGTGTGTACGACCTACGGATATCGATGACCGACAATGCTAGGTTGTAGTGTGTTAGGGGGTTCCATGTTTGGATTTCGCTTACGAGACATCCCACGCAAGACTCCCACCGAATGTCAAGAGTCGAGAGCTGTATTGGTCATTAGGGCATGAGTTTATCAATTTAATTATTACATGCGTATGTGGGTGAATGATGTGCTAAGAGTTATTCTATGATATAAGACTGGTGAGTTGAGTAATGTTGTGTGAGGGGAGTACCAGTTTTTTTTTTTGACCACTAGTTGATGGGTGGGGCAGTCTCGAGTGGAATTAAATCATTTTAATAAAATAACTGAGGTTAGCCATAGTGTATAGCCACACATAATGCGGTGTCGTATTTCGAGATAATGATGTTATATGTGGAACGTTAGAGATGATTGTGCAGTTGTGCGTGGGATATAGGGTGTATGGGCACCCTGGTCAATTTAACTTTCGGTATCCTCTGTGATAAGGAGGCTTAGAAAGATGTTATAAATGTGTCAGTGGGGCAGGCAAGTAAACAAGTTGAAATGTAGAAGAGATTAAACTTCATTCGAGGAAAGGAGATAATCTGACTGTGTGTGTGTCACGAGAAAACTTCCACAATCGAGGTGCGTCAAAAGACGTTGGAATCAAATGCAAAAGGTATCCTTTGACAAAGATAAACCCCAAAATTTTTGGAGGGAGAACGAAGTCTCACCTAGTCGAATACATATAGTGGTTTGCGCATAGATAGGGTATTAAAATTATAATAGACAGAAAAAGGGCCTAGGAATTGCGCAGTTCTGTAGTAAACGCACGTGCCATAATTTTTAGTACAACTCAGAATAAATGGAGTAAGATATTCCACGTGATGTGAGGTGTTGAGTGTGTTGATATCATGGTGAGTGAGACACAGTGGAGTTGTTTTCAAGTTCGCCACTCGTAAAAGGAAGAAGTTGGTTTGATCTTACAGACCCGAATGTTGTTGTAGATGGATGATTGCAGGGATAGAATAGACACATAAATTGACAGAGTCCATTATTGTATTATAAAAATCGCGGAGTGGGCAGTATTTTCTTTGGGTTGTGAAGTGGATTGTCCAATAACAAAATGATCGTTATTAGTTTGGGTTGTGTTATAGTACCGACAAGTGTGCCCATCATGTTATTAAAGAGAATAAATGAATTGGCATACCGTGCCTCCCAACACTGTTATAAATCAGAATGAGATCCTTGATTACCACCTTAAATATGGAGTATCAAGAGGCAATGGGGGCGGAGTTGACCCTTGAGATAGGTGTATCAATCGTAGGCCGATGTATAGTAGGGATGGGTGATATAGAATATGGCAGAATGCGAGGATGCATGTCTTGGACTTTTGGGAGTAATTAAAAATTTTAACTACAACTGGTAGGGCTGCATGTGATTTACCATAATAGGGTATTAACTACTAAGTAACTTTTGAGGCTTAATAGGGAGAAATTTATTCGCTTACCCTTTAAATAGTTGTAAAAAGGGGAAATAAAAAGTTTATTGGATCCGAAGTGATTCATGATCCATCGACTAGGATTAAATCAATCCACATTCTTTTCGTCGTAAGAGTAATTTAATGGGAACCAAAGTTTTAAGGCTTGACATGAGGAAGCAGGGATTGTTGAGGGTGTACCCCATAAGGAAAAATGGCTTGGTGAGACATTGAGTGAAATTGATACCTATAGAAGTGAGTTCCTTTCTAACGTAGAGATGATAGAGCTAGTGGGTTATAGGTAGGGATGCAAACTCGAGCTAGTCGTGCCATTTTCGGGGTCATGTTCTGGTCATTACCATAAACGGGTTATCATGTCAAAAATTGCCATAAATAAGTATAGGCTCATATTTTTGAGATATTGTTATAGAATTCATGATAGTGTTGCGTGTCATTATATAATTGAGACCTTAAGTATAAGGAAATATATCGGTATGCAAGGGCTTGAATGAATTTTTCACTAAATCGCGGGTTGTTGTAAGTAGACCTTCGGTCAAAAGGGTACCATTGGTATAGGTATAGTGGAATTACCAAAAGATTAATACGAGTAAACATAGAACACGTTCGAACGTAGTTGTGTATAAGAATCTGAGGTGATATTATGAGGCGTCATAATACCGACGAGTCTATTTAGGAGCGCGAGGATGAGATGCGCAAAAAATATCCAGAGTTATCTATACCAGTTATTTTTCTAACTTTCGGGATGAAATTTCGTTATTAGGGGAGAAGTATGTAACACCCCGTAGTTTTATTAATTTTTATATTAGGAATTAATTAAATTAAATTGAAAAATTAGTCCTGATTAAAATAAATATTAATTGGCAAGACAAGGGTTATTATTTATTTATATTAAATATTATTAGTGAATGAGTAATAAATTGATAAGAAAGTATTATGATTGTCGTGAGGGAGAAATACTGTAGTTACGATAAATTTAGTCGAGACGCGCCTGTGAGTCGTGTTGGGACTTAGTTTTGGAAAATAAAATATAAGTGCATTTTAGAAAATGAAAATGGTCATTTTGAGTGCGCCAAAGTGTCCGAAAGGGTCGAAATTGTCAGAAAACTATATTCAGGCATAGGTATAAGGTCTCGAGTGAATTCTGGGTCGACCCAGCAAGTGAAAAGTCAATTTTTGACATTTAGATTTCTAATATATGAAGAGATAGGGTATTAGCTACTTTAAAACCAAATCTTTAGCTAATGAAATGGGGAATTGAAAAATCAAAGTGAGAGGAAACGAAAGGAGAGAAAGTGTGAGTGCTTTTACCAGAAAGTGAAGATTTTCTCAAGAAGGTGAAGGGTATTAGAGGAGGAGCAACACCTAGAGCGACCTTGCACCACCATCAAACACTACCGTTGCATAGATCGGAGGGAGAGGAACACAACCATATCAGAAATTTCGTGGAATTCAGACCTACACCCAAAGGCAAGTATTTATCTTACATAATTCATGAAGGACATATCATCCATGTTAGAATGTGATATTTAATATCTTGATTTTATGTGTTTAAATGACTCAATTAGGAGATTAAATAATGTTTTGGGTTGAAAATATTGGAATTTAATCCGTTATGTAATATGACAAATTTGGATGAATTTCAGATGAAGAAAATTTGGGTTTTATAGAGGTTCTTGAGGATAAATGATAAACTAGGGTTTTGAAAATGATTCTGATTTAATTCCAATTATATGATGTTTCTTGATGAGTAATGCTATACTACCCGGGAGTTAACCCTGGGTTAGTACATGGAGGGAATCTTTCTTTTTCTTGGTTTTTTATGTGATCTATTAGCATTATTTGACTTTTTTTAATTTAAAAAAAATTGTTTTATTAGAAAATAATATTTTTTATAAACGAAAAAAAATGTATTGTTAAAAAACACTATTTTAATATAAAAAAGAGTTTTTTTTTAAAAAAATAACTGTTTCAAAAAAGAAAAGTTGTTTAGTATAAATGTTTTTTTTACATTTTTAAACAGTTTTAAGAAATACAAAAATTGTTTTAAATGTTGTAAAATTTTAAAAAAATCATTTTAAAAATAATGGATGCCGCTCGTGTGGACCTTTAAAAATAAGAGAATATTGAGTAAAGGGGTGTTTTAGGGACTAAATGAGCGAAACATATTTTAAAAAAAAAAGATATTTCGTATTAGAATAGTTTTATTTTAAAAAAAACATATTTTAGTTGAAAATATAGATTTATATATTTTTGAAAAAAACTGTTTCAAAAAATAAAAGTTAGTTTAATATAAATAAAAAACTTTTTTTTACATTTTTAAACAGTTTTTAGAAATACAAAGGGATGCCGCTGGCGCGGACCGTTAAAAATAAGTAAATATTAAGTAAATGGATATTTGAGAGACTAAATGAGTTAAAATAATAAAAAAAGCAAAAAAAAAATAATACTAGACAACCCGAGAGATAGTGTCGGTCTAATTAAAAAAAATAAACTTTAAAATAATGGGTGCGGCTGGCGTGGACCTGTAAAAATAAGAGAATATTGGGTAAATGGGTGTTGAAGGGACTAAATGAGTTAAAAATAATTTTTTAAAAACAAAAAAAAATATAGTTTTATTTTTAAAAAACATATTTTTATTGAAAATAAGGATTTTATATTTTTTTTTTGAAAAAACTATTTCAAAAATTAAGGTGTCAACTAAATAAATGAGGTGCCCACTAGATAAATGGGGACAAATGAGGACCAATGAGATGGCCAACTAGACAACCCGGTACTAGCACCCGAGTCGTCTAGTATTATTCTTTTATGATTATGAAACATTACAAATCATGTATATAGGTAGGGATGAGGTTTGGTAGATTTGGTTGGGAGTATGGGATTATGTAATGAAGGTTTTTATTTGAGATAACATAATTTGGGATTTTAGAACTCATGATTAGGATTATATAGTTTATTGATGATTTTGAAATATGAGAAAGCATGTGATTAAATTTTAGATTCAACTATCTAAATAGAAATGAAGTGAACTCATATGAATCCGAAAGTCAAACGCATGTAAAATCGTTTTAGAAAAAGGACGAACATTGCATGATAAATGTAGGATTGTTTTAAGCGGAAATTGGTAGTGTTCTCGCATGTTTTAGTATAAAATCATGTTGTGAGCAACTTTGTAGTTTTACGTTTTTCCAAAATTGGATTCGAAAAGCCTCAAATCGCAATTTTATATTTCTGGGCAGAATGTAACTTTATCGAGAAAAAGGATTATTGGGAATTAAAATATAATTTGGGCTTATTATAATGATTATGGGTTTTGGACCAATAAGTATGGGTTGAAGGTAGCTACTGAAATAATTAATAATATTATTTATATCCTTTTTATTAACAAGAGATGTTAGGAATAATGGAAAATGGGAATAAAAGGTGAATTATTAGTTTATGGGATAAACTTGAAATATACTCTATGTATATATAGGATGAGTGTATGCATATATTATGTTGATTGTTATATTATGGGTATTAACATACCTATTCTGCTTGCTATCACGGGAGGTTACGCGACGTGAACAGTCTTATTCTGATGGGTTTATTGGGGGAATATTTACTTGTAACTTTGAACATAGGACTTAGGTTGGACCATTATCTATGTGAACGATGGTGTGCATGGTCATTTGGGTGCATAGGTATGTGCGTAGCCCATAGGCCTAGAACTATGTTCGCCTCCAATATCTGTGATTTGTAATTATGGTTCGAGAGAGATACTGAACCAATGGTACTTTATTGAGTAAGTGATGTACCGGGACTTGATAGAAGAGTATGCATGCACCGCAGCTCAACCTAGTTGTGTCGTATTAGTATATATATAATAGAGTAATAACTATATATACTTTTGATGTATTCTACCATGTGTGCTTAGTAGATGATAAAGATAGTCACATCTAAAATAATCCTAGTATATGAAGAATTCAACATATATTGAGAACATCATAATTGGATAATTGATATAAAAATTTTGGTAATGTATAGTATGGGCGAAACGAGTGGGCATAACGAGATAGATTGTGAAGAAATGGATTGGTTCGGACTAGTTAGGGGGGGGGGTATCATGACTAGGATGGGTTAGATAACATACATTAGGTGTGCACATTAGTTGACAGGTGAGGATCTCAAGTGAGGGCACGTAAACCTAACATGTATATAATATCTGTTGATTTTATTTTTTAAATACTTGCTAAACCTTTTAAAACTTTTTTACTCGGGCTCTGTCCCGTTTTCTGCAAATCTATATTTTTTTAAAACATTTTAGGTGCCTAGCCACAGGAACACCAAAGCATAGCAGATCTTTGCAATTGACGTGCTGTAGCTAATGTGGAAGTTACAGGACCTTGATATTAGATGCCTCCATATTCTTCATTCCTTACTTCTGAGATACTTGTTTCAGTCGGGCATATTTCCCCTTTTATTCAGACTTCATTCAGAAATAGAGGACTTTCATTTTATTTTATTTCTTAGACTGTTGGGCTAGTTTTTATTATGGATAACTGTATTACTATTTCAGACTGGATTGTGTATTCTGGAAACCTTTGTATTATTCTGTCACTATATTCATTTTGTGTTAAATTATTGAATGTGGAGTGTGATATTACCAATTTATTTGCTTTCTTGTTAATTATAAAGATAAAACTTGACACCAGCTTTTCAAATACTAGGTGGTTAATATATATGAAAAAGTTTTGAACCAACTCAATATTCTGTTTTAATTTAATAAAGGACTGATCACCCAGTATTTTATTAGGTGGGGTGTCACAGATGGTATCAGAGCATCATGTTCTAGTGTCCTTAGGATATGTGAGGCTTTGATGCATTCCAGCGTAGTGTTCTTTGATATAGAGCCTTATTATAGTATTGTTGCATTCCTCTTCGTACGTACGTCTACGTTCTCTTGGTAATAAGAATAATTTATACAACTTATATGCAAGTTGCAAGAGGAGGGCCTCAATAGGAGAAATAAATTATTTTAGGAACGGTAGTCGTGATGGAAGTCACCATGATTATTTCTCAGGAAGACGACGAGGGGATAATCACTGGAGGGCAGTAGCGTCCCCAAGAAGTATAGTATATAACAGTAGTGCAAATTCAGACTCACCCATCATAGTTGACAGGGGGAAGTCGGAGGAGCTCTCTCGAAGAGCCACCTGGAAGGATTCGAGTAAAAAGAGCAAGTGCGTTGGGCCAATGGAAGGAGATAACTCAATGGAAGTTGCGTATAGTGAGGTGTAGAGGCAACCATGGTTTAAATTTTGGTGTAAAGTTTTTCTCGTAGGAGTAGGCTGGCCATAATAGGAGATATTCACCACATATAAGGAAGAAGATAAGGAATTAATCGAGAAATTTTGGGCACGATCTAACCACAAGTTCTTTCAATTGTTGCTCAGACGGAGGTGAGAAGGAATTCTATGGACTTTTCATGAGAGGGATGAGCAGAGGTTGTTGTGATGAAGAATTTATTTATGTACGTGAACTTCATGCCCGGGGAGATAGGTAGTGGAGAGGAAGGTCCTGAAAGGTGATGATGTACTCACGAGTAGGAGTCCCTAGTATTTATGGGAAGTCAGTCTTGGATGACTTATGCACATGGCATTTATGACACACTTTTACAAATTTATATCAAAGCTTCCATGAGAAGGGATCTAAGAGGGTTGGAGAGCATAATCATAAGGGAAAAACTAAAGATAATTGGTGATAGTAGTGCACAAGAATGGTATGCCTATTTAGGGATCCAGTTAAATGATATAGATCAATGGAAATTCTATCGAGTGACGATGGATTCAATTAGGGCCTCCAGGGAAAATAGTGTGTTCCACATGGATATTTTTATCAAAGGGACAACGAGGGTAGCAATCGGGGCCAAGACTACTAGGTCCGAGAGAAGGGAAATCCTAACATGGTAAGTGGTGCCAGAGATAGGGAAATAACACTAAGAGGTGTCCTATGTGTGGAGTGTCGAGGGACATGTATCGACCTTGTTTGCAACGAGTTAGGGATATGAACGGGAAGCCCAGTAGGGGGAAATAGTTGTGAAAGCTTTTTTTTGGATAGGTATGGATGAGAGTGTTATGTCTAGAAAACATCTGGACTGCCCGTACTATTGACAATTAAAAGTGTGAGTTTTATCTTAGGGTAAATGGGGTATGTTTGTGCGACACGAGTGAGTGACAATATTTATTTAGCACTAAATTCGTGCGTGAGATGGGTTTAGTGGGTGTATTGTTAGTATTACTATTGCGTGCCTATATTTTTACTATTTTATACGAGGCTTTTGGTCCCATTTGTAGAAAAGTGGCATAATCACTGAGAGGATATATTTTAGTGGGTTATCTCGTTTCGAAATATGCAATTCGAGTATGATGTTGTCCAGGGTATGTGCTGCTTAGCGATGGGATGCGCGATGGTGGGCTGTTACAGCAAGGCTATCGTGTTCTTTATTCCAGGGCAGGATATGCTGATTAACAATTTGTTAACAGGAAGAAAGTTGAGCTCGCGTTTTTATTATATCGTGGGGGAGACTTTAGAGGTTATAGTTGTTTCGTTATTTTTGAAGCTTTGGAGGTTTGAGATTTCAAATTTGGGTTTATTATAGAGGTTTGAAATAGTCTAAAGATATAAAGGTTTGAGATTTTCAAATTTGTTTTTTAAAGATTTGTTGGAGATTGTTGGCTCCAAAACTTCAATTTCAATTTTTTCACGAGATTGTTGATTTGGAATTTTCGATTTTTATTAGAGATGTTGGTTTGGAATTATTAGATTTGTTTTTGGAAATTGTTGGATTGATATTTCAACATTCGGGGGACTTTTTTTGGAGGTTTTTTATTTATATTGATTTGTTTTTTTAATATTGTATTATGATTGGAGTTTTTGTGTGGAGATTTCTTATTCTAATATTTGTTGAGTTTTTTTTTGGAAATTTTTGTAAGGTGATGGTTTTTTTGGGACATTGTTTTAATGTGATGGGCATTTATGTTGGGAGATTTTTTGTTTTAATATGTATTGATATTTTTTAGAGATTGTTGTAATGTGGTTTTTTGGGAAGGTGTTGGTTATAAATATTCAATTTTTTTGATTTTTAAATTATATTTTGTAGCATTTCGTATTTTATTATTTTTATATATTTTCTGATTTTTCAATATGTTTCTTAATTTATAAGTATTTGCCCAATTATTTTCATAATTTAAAATCTTTTCTAATTATTTCCAAATTTTTTAGATTATTTTTCTGTATATTTTGAATTTTCAAATATAATTTTGCTACATTCCATATTTTTAAAGTATGTTTGTATTTTTTGATTTTTAATATATATTTAGTAACATTTCATACATTTTTTATTTTTTTTAAATACCTTAAGATTTTTGAATTATTGTTTAGTATTTTCTCATTTTTCAATACTTTTCATACCTTGTAAACATTTTCCTAATTATTTTTAAAATTTTAAATATTATTTCTAGATTTTATTAGAATTTTTTTCTATATCGTTCATATATTTTTTTTATAAGCATTTATATAAATTTAGAAATGTTTTATTTATTATTTATGGATTTCCTTGGAAAAAAAATAATATTTTTCATATTTTGTAAATGTTTTTCGTAAGTTATATTTAATTTCATGATTTTTAGTTTTTAAAAATATTTTCTCAATTTTCCAAAATTTTTAATTTTTTTCTCTAATTTTATATTTTAAATATTTTTAATTGATTTAGACTGTAATTTCACTTTTTAAAACTTTTATATTGGTTTGTAGGGTTGTAAACGGATATTCGAAAATCTGCATTCGTCTGATATTCGAATCCGAATTTGAGGATATTTATCTGAAAAAATAAAAACGGATATGAATATGGATACTCTATAAAAATATCAGGGAAAACGAATACGAATACGGATAGTACTAGTATTCGACATGGATAATCTGTATCCGATGCAGAGTATCCCTTTTACCGGATATTCGTATCCGATAAACATATGTTTAAAATATACTAATATATTAGTATTAGTATTACTAATAAAATAATATTAGAAAAAATCTTAATCGTTTATTCCTTAAAACTAAACAAACACATACTCCACTCAAAACAAAAACACCCTAAAGTTATTATTTTATTGGGTATATTATAAAATTTCATGTATTCTGATTTTATTGGGTATATTATCATGAAGTTACACTAAAGTTATAATAAACCCTATCACACACAACATACACCAACTAAAGAACATATACTCCACTCAAAACAAAAAAAAAATTAATTTCATTTCATTTATCTTTCGTACAAAATAAGAGAAAAGAAATCCTCATTTCACTCCATAAAAAACCCTCATTCTTCCACCTCCACCTCCGCCGTATCAGCCCACCGCTGCTTATCAACCCCACCACCGCTTCTCATTAACCCCTCAGTTGCGCATCCCCTCCCCCTGTAACATAAAGTTAGCAACAACAAGTACATACAAAATAAAAATAAAAATATATAATTGTATTTATATATTGTTCATGTGATTGTTCATTAGTTCCTTAATTATAAATAAATCTTGGAGAGAAACAAAAAAGTAAAGAGATGGTTCTGATTGTGATGAGAACTGAAGTTAACAATAGGTATATTATATACAAAATAAAAATGTAGACTTATTAAAATAAAAATATCAATATGTTTTGAAGACTATAAGGTCCATGAGGTTATCATTCTCAATAAATTTGATTTAAACTAAAAGGAGCATATTCATATCTACTGTTATGGAATGCTACTATTATTTTTTTGGATGACTTTAAGCTTATATGGTTGTAAAGTATGGATGACTTTAAGCCATATTATCATTATAGAATGCTACAATTATTATGGAAGCCATAAATGTTGAAGATAGGAGGTAGTAATTTTGTTATATATTTATTTGGATTGGATTGGATTGGATTGGATTGGATATATTAATAGCTATATTTTTCAATGGCTAAAAAATGTAAACAGATACCGATATTATCCGAATTCGAAGTATCCGAGCGGATAGGGATATGGATAGTTGTTTTAACTATCCGGGCGGATACAGATACGAATACGGATATAAAAAATATGATATTCGATCCGTATCCGTCCGTTTACCACCCCTATTGGTTTGGAATAAACTACATTCATGTGCATGGAACATGACCTATTTTTCCATCCAAAAAGCTCACGATGTTAACGTTACGGAATAACGTGAAGTCGTTTTGGAAGTTTAGGGGGTTAAATGCCGAAAGTGAAAATTCGGGTGGTAAAGTGAAAAATGGGGTAAAGTTCAGAGGAAAAGTATAATTAACTCTTGTTTTATTCATCAGTAAAAGGATTATGTTAATGGCACCAACCAAAGAAACACATGCTAATGCTTCAAATACAAAGCCTTCCACGTCATATTATGCGACTTTCACGTTGCACAAACATACATAATACATCGTCAACAACGAGATAACAAAATCAAGACTCCAATTCAAAACTCACAAAGAGAAACTAAAATAGGAGAGAGAGATTTGTTTTCCTGTCAAAACAAAAAACAACACCAACCAAGAAAAGCGTTAAAAGCCATGTACCAAAATGCGTATCAAACCCAGAGCAACTTAGCCTACCCCATTCTTTGAAATAGTGAGACTTCACGGTGTGCCCAGATTTTCATTGCGGAAATAGTGAGACTTCACGGTGTGCCTCTAAATATCGTGTCTGACCGAGACAAGATATTTGTTTCACGATTTTGCGAGAGTTTCCAGGAGGCCATGGGCACGGAGTTGCGGTTGAGTACGGCTTACCACCCGCAGACTGATGGGCAAACCGAGTGGACAAATCAGATATTGGAGGACATGTTACGTATGTACATCCTAGACTTTGGAGGGGGTTAGGAACAATACCTTCCACTGGTGGAGTTTGCTTATAATAACTCCTACCAGTTCACCATTGGCATGGCTCCATTTGAGGCGTTGTATGGTAGACCTTGTCGTTCCCCAGCATGTTGGCTAGAGGTGAGGGATAACAAACTCCTTGGACCGGAAGTGATTCAGGACACTTCGGCAAGGATTGAGTTGATACGGAGTCGTATTCGGGTAGCTAAGGACCGGTAGAAGAGATATGCTGATGCCAAGAGGTTCTTCAGACACTTGCATAGGGTTCATGATGTGTTCCATATTTCCTCGCTAAGGAAATATCTTAGAGACGATTTGGCCCATATTCACATTGCTTTGGAGGACATCGGTCTTCAACCAGATAGTTCCTATGAGGAGGGACCGATTGCTATTCTGGACCACAGTGAGCGGAAACTGAGGTCGAAGATAGTACCATTGGTACGTATTCAGTGGCGGCACCATAATACCGAGGAGTCCACATGGGAGCGCGAGGATGAGATGCGCGAACGTTATCCAGAGTTGTTTTTACCAGGTACTCTTTAGTTCGAATTTCGGGACAAAATTCTGTTATTAGGGGGGATTATGTAATACCCCGTAATTTTATTGATATTTATTTAAGGGATTAATTGAATTAAATGAGAATTAATTGGGAATTAATCCGGATATAAATACTAGCGAGATGTGAGTTAGTATTTGATTATGATGTTAAAGTTGAATATTTCTGAGTATGTACGGTAATATATGAGTATTGAAAATATTAAAATTGTCGCAAGGCAGAAATACGACAATTTGGGAAATATAGTTTGGACGCGAGTGTCACTCGCGTTTGGAATGAAAATATTTGAATTAAAAAGCAAATTGTATCTTTATCAACTGAATGGCCATTTTGAGTGTGCCAACGTGTCCGGAAGGGTCGAAATAGTCAGAAAACACTAGCCGGGGGGTTTAGTTTGGGTCTTGGGGCATTTTTAGGCCATACCGGCAACCCAAAAGGGTAGTTTGGTAATTTTAAAAATAGGGGAATTAAAACCCACGAATTTTAGAGGTTAATTTTATATTAGTAATGAACCCATTAAGTCCATTATCAGCATTTATCAAGTAGTGGGCTACATGAGTTATAGGGAGAGTCTTAAGAAGTTCCAAAAGAAACCCTAGCCACCATCACCATCTTTGAGAGAAATCTCTAGAGAGAAAGAGGAGAATAAACCTTCATCCTTCAACATCAAATCAGAACATCTAAGGCAAGTGGTTTAATTACGTAATTTCAAGAGAATGTTTCCTCCATGCTTAGAATTGAATATATGTCTTATATTGAAAGTTTGATGAAAACCCATGAAATTGGAGATAGAACTCATAATCTTATATAGGGATTGCATGTAGAATGTTTATGGATAAATTTTATATCCAAAATATATCGTTTGATGATGTAAAAACGGATTTATAAGGAGTAATTGTAGACATTAAAATTTTGTGTTCATATTTATAGGGTTGGGACAAGATTTGGGAAATTACGATGATTACATGTTGATTTAGGAGGTATTGACCCCATGTATATGTTAAAGAGTGACCTAGGAGGACTTAGTGTAGTTTAAATACATTAAAACTGAGTTTGGATGATCATAGGAGGGATTTAGAAAACAGCAAAAGGAAGAAAAAACAGAATTTGCAGATTTCTGGGCGTGTTCTGCCATCTCGTTAGAAGACTTGCCTAGGTCGTTCGAACGACCTCGTTCGAACGAGTTTCTAACGACATGACAGTATCCCTTCTAACGAGTTGGTAGTTCGTTCGAAGCCTTTCATTCGAACGACACTCGTTCGAACGAGACTTCTAACGAGTTGACAGAATGGCCTTTTAGGCCTGATTTTATTTTGAATGTCCCGTAGGCTTAATTAATGGGGAATTAACTTTCCCTTATTTACTAGTAGGTACGATTGTGAGAATTAGGGTACGTTGAGGAGTAGAAGTTATAACCTTATAGAAAATCAGATGAAAATCGTGGATTTGGAAACGAGTACTTAATTACGACGTGAGAAGAGTTAGAACGGGAACTTATAAACGTATAACAGTAAATAATGGGATAAGAATGCGAAGTATACCTATATTTATATACTGAGATATCTAAGAAGTGTGAATGCTTAGTATATGTGATCTTCTGTGTATAACATACCTACCATACTTGCTATCATGGGAGGTTGACGTTCGATCTGGACCAGCTAATCTTTGTGTGCCTACGGGGGGATTTAGCCTGGTACCTTGAGGACATAGGTCAGAGAAGGACTTATTGAGAAGTTAATAAGTCTGCTGATCATGGGAGCGTAGGTATGTGCGTGACCCATGTGATGTGAACTATGTTCGCCTCCATTGGTTGTGATTGTTGTTCATTGAAACGATTCCTAAGAGATTCGGAATACGTGGTCCTTATGTACGTGATGTACCGAGATTTGATAGCAGAGTATGTGAGCACCGCAGCTTAGTTTCGGGGTGCTAGTATTGTATATTTATGATGAGAATAATGAACTATTAATTGAAATGAACTGTCATGTATACAAGTGTGAATATAAATAATAGCAACATTTTTGTAAAGATAAAAGTGGAAATCCTCTAGTAAGTAGTATTACTAATATGGGAAAACGAGAATAAATGTAAAGCTCTCCGTTTAAATGATGATGTCGGAATTAAAGCGTGAATCGTATAGAAGTGTTAGATTTTATTTTGGACTAGTTAGATATGGGAATAGTTAGAATGGGTACGGGTACGTTAGGAGTGCACAAATAGTCGAGAGGTGAGTATTTCATGTGAGAGCACGTCCTAACATGTATTTTGCATTCATTGTTTTAATGTCGTTAAAACACTTTCTATATTTTAAACTGTTTTCAGTATCGGGCTCTGACCCGTTTTCTTCCAAATATATTTTCTTGTAAAAACCTTTTAGGTGCCCAGACACAAGGACACCAAGCATAGGAGTTCCATTCAGATGACGTACTGTAGCTGATGTGGAAATTAAAGAACCTTAACAGTAGACGCCTCCATTATTGATCCTGACTCTCTATTATCAGTTTTTCTCATTTGTTGGGCATGTCGCCCCATTTCTTTTAAAGACACTTTATTATTTCAGATTCTGGGTTAAAATTAATTTAGTGATGCAGACTTGGTATTATTGATTTTAGTATTCGGATTGTTGTGAGGAGTATTCCTCTAGACTCACTACTACTTTAGGGTTATTCTATTGTTATTATGATGTGGTGGTTATGTTAGCATTTCATAATCTACTTATTGCATGTTAATCGGATTTAATTAAAATTGAAAACTCACTTTTTAAATATTAGGCGGCTAGAAATTATTAAAATGTTTTTCGATAGTGATGTTATGAACTGAACCAACTTGGCATTTTGTATTAATTTAATAAGGGAGTAGCTACCCATTATTTAATTAGTCAGGGTGTCACATTATATACCTCAATAGGGACCCTAACATATCCAAGTATGGGCTTATATCTCTTAGTTCCTAATAATTTGCTAAAAGAAAGTATTGCATAAACATCACTTTTGATACCCATAGAATAAACCCCAAGTGAACCCATTCAACTCTAGGGTAACGAACAAACTCAACTAAAAATCTAGGACTCTATATTTACTTTATACAAGAAGGTTCCTAGGTCCTAATCCTAAATAAAAGGGGTAAAATTAGAAAAGAAAAACAAAAGAAAAATGCAGGATTTCCGAATCGATTCGGCCTGGACGAATTGGTTCGGTCAGACAAGCGAATCGATTCGGACCAGCCGAACCGATTCGTTCCGAAAAAACCAACATTTTTCATAACATTCGAATCGGTTCGGAAATATCCGAATCGATTCGGTTCACTCAGTCTTGGAAACTGTCCCCATGTGAATCAATTCGGCCTGGCTGAATCGATTCGCCCTTGCGAATTTTGCCAATTTTGGCCATGGATACTTGGACTCCAAATCTCTCCTAACTTCAACCAACTTAAACCCTCATCATTTATTACCACCAACTGATTATAAATGCATAAAACAACCATAATTTACACCAATATCCAATCAAATCAATCTCCAAAGATTCAAAGCCCATAAATCCAATAAAAATCCTAACTTTCTTAAACCATAATTAACCCACAACTATCAACACTAATTATTCAACTTAAATCATATAATAGCAAGTAGAAAACTTGCCTCAAGCTTGCTAATTCAGTTTTGATGAAGATGTAGGCAAGAACAATCACCAAATCTTCAATCTCTCTTTCTCCCCCAAAGCTTCTTCTTCTTCTCTCTTTCACTAGGTTAGGAATACAATTAAGGGAAAATAGAAGACTTAGGGAGACTAAATCGTGGCCTAAGTCCAAAATTCCAACTTAAGTGATCAATATCGCGATAAAATAATACGCAACTACACATTTAAACTAAAAACCAGTCAAAAGTGACTGAAACCTCAAAATACAATATGGCACATAATTTGACTCTCTCACACCTTCCGGAACTAACTACGCCCTCCAAATTATCATTTGGAAATTTTATAACTCATTTTAAGTTCCGATTTCATTTTAAACCAAATGTCATCTTAATTTTTATGACACATCAAAACACATCATGGTGATATTCACCCACACATAAGGTAAATATGCAACATCTTAGTAAATATTAACTTTTCCTCCTTAAATTAATACTTACTCCACATTCCAACATTTTATATCTAATTACTATACCTAGCAAATAAATGTAAAATAGGTTCTCCAAAAGCGAGGGTTGTTACATGAAAATAGGGGAATATATATCAATTAAGCCCCAAAACTCTGGAAAATTTTAACTCAGTTTTATGAATCTCGCCACTCGGAATCTCAATGATATAAATGAATGTAAATGCATGAAAAATCAATTAAATTGACTTTAGTAGCAACAACTTTGGACAAAAATACAAAAGTAGAAAAAATTCAAGAACTCACACACACACACACACACACACATATAGAAATGAAAATTTAAGGCATGTAAAGTGTAGTTGTTATTAGGCAACTCATGATTAATTGATTTGACATGAAGATCTCATATAAATCTTGATTAAAAATATGAATTAAAAACACATTTAAACCAAATTCAGCCAATCAATATCATTGGCATAAAGTTCTTATTAAATCAATATTTTGAAATTTTTTAATATTAGTTAAGGTGCGATTCATGTGATAGTAAGATATAAAATATCAACATGAATACACATACTCAAATCATATATTACATTACCAATGATGGTTAAAAAATCATTAGACTACTATCCTTTTAAACTCCAAATGATAGTTTCAAGATAATAACTCCTTCTACCTTTTATTGATTTAAATATTTTGAATGTCAACAAAATAAAAAGTTTTATTTTTGAAATGATAAGCATTATCTTGCTTTTCATGCAGGTTCAAGCACTTTTTCTGATGCTCGTTGGAAACATATTTTATCTTTTCCCATTAATTGGATTTTCACACACTTTGATGACACCTACACAAAGCCATTTGAGTTTCCAAAATGGGTGTAATCACTCCTAGCTGTAGCCTTATTAATGCTTTAAAAAAAATCCTTTTTTAACTCATTCATTGTAAGAATCACAAAAAATCTCATAAATGGTCTAATGAAACACCAATAACATATAAATGATTTGATCTTGATTAAATTAAGAACTAAAAGCAAGATCAACATGATGAAAATCAAATGTAACAAGTGATATGCATGTGTGCAAGTAGTTTGAAATCAATACAATAGATTATAACAAATTTGGCAATAAAGATTTATCAAATGAATTTTGACCAAACAATTAGTAAATCAAACATTATTATCAAATGGTTTAAAATTAATTTTGTAATTATCATTCAAGTTACCACAATACATAAAAAGAATAACCATAAAATATTTTTGTATTTTTGAATAAGAATGATGCATGAATTTACAAAATCATGTGTAGATAAGAAAATAAAGTATAAAAGCAAATGCATTAAGAATTAAAATATGCATGAAAATCACACCAAACAATGAAAAGATATATCAATAAAAATATCTCACTTAAATTTATATTGCTCCCCAACAAATTAATAAGGAATCTACAAGCACATATTTATCCTAAACAAACCATATACCTAGACAGCGATGGGTTATCCTCCCCAGATTGATAGAAGGAACAAAGGTAAATTATTTCTTTACAAATTGATTTGTTGAAAAACAACCTCTACTTTCTTCCTTGTTGAATTCCTAAGTAATCCACTATCTAGCAAAGTAATCCATCTTTTATTCCTCATAGGATTTTTATGCCCAATACTTGGAATTTGAGTACATGGCCTAAGTTTAGGTATATGAAACTCTCTTCTACCATCACCTCTCTCATGCAATAGGACGTTCATCAACCTATCAAACTTATCATGAAGTTCCCTAAAAGGATCCCTATGGATAAATTACCTTCTATTTCCCATGAACCTATTGTTTATCTCTTTTGATCATCTAGCTTGATTCGTGTAGCTTTGTACCTCAAAAAACATAGTAAAAGTTACATTTATTATCACAACATTCTTCATATTTTTTCTCACCTCCATTCTCTCATATTGACCTTCTAAACCAACATTTCAATAATTTTCCTTTTAAATAAAAAATGTTCAATATGGTTTGACTTACCTCAAAAAGTATAACCAAAATCCTTTTTAGCAATATCAGATTTAGGTTCAATCTCCTTCTTTTGAAACATATGTGTTTGTGTCTTATCCTTCTTTTAAGGATTTGAACATTAAATGTTGAATGTTGTTTTCCATTAATTTTCTCAAACTTTGAATCATTTGAACAAACCCTTGATTATTTAGTTTTGGTTCAGAATACTCAATAAAATTCTATTAAGAACATTTGTTCTGCAATATACTATAATTTTCAAATCCTTAACGTGCTCAAGCTCAAGTTTCGACTTTTCAAAGTCAACCTTAAAATTTTTATTTTCAAGCTCAAATTATTCTTTTCTTTCGAGATGATTGCATTTTGAGACTTTAAAGACTCACACTTCTTTGACAAAACTTCATCAACTTTTTCAAGATAAAGTATTTTTATTGAATATTTCCAATTTTTTTGTCTTTCTCATCAAGTTCATTTTATTAAACTTTCATTTTGTTTAAAAATTCAAGGTTTTATTCTTTAAGTTTTCTAGATTCTTGATAAAGTCCAAAGATCCTTTTTTAAGGTCATCATTATCATCACCATCACCATCACCACCACCATCACCACCACCACCACCACCATCATCATCATCATCATCATCATCATCATCATCATCATCTTGAGATCTAGGGATATAGGTGTGTGAAATCTTACTACTACAAGATGAAGAATCACTAAGCATCCTATTTCTATAGTATTTTTTCACCATGAAAGAAAACATTCTTCCACTTTCCCAAAAAAATAAGTAATCGCTTTCCTTTAAATCATGTTATGAACATTCACTCAACGAGTTCTCTTGAGAAGAAAATGACTTGTTTTCCAAAACTTTTTATGAGTGAAATTCATTTTGCAAAGACTCAAATATCTTCTAAAGTTAAGTTTTAGAACATTAATAAAAAAGAAGTTTTTACTTAACTTTTTCAAGTTCCAAAGTCAAATCATTTTTCTCTTCTTCTAAAACTTTGAGTTTTTTGAAATCAACAATTTTTTAACTTGTCAATCTTCCAAAATTAGAATTTTATAACCCAAAATCTTTCTTATGTTCTTCCAAACCAAAATTAAATTGAATAAACTCATTATTATCTTTTTTAATCAATGTTAATTTTTCACTTGTAAGTTGACTAGTTATTTCAAACTCTTTAAGTTGACTAGCCAATTTTAGATTCATCTTTTCTATTTTGAGAATACAAAACATCTTTGTTTTGAGTCAAGAAATTGACATTTCCAATTTTATAACATTCATCAAAGTCAACAATTATAGATTTCAATATATTTTCAAAATGAGAAGATTTCACCACATTCTTGTAAAATTGAACTTTCAATTGATCTAACTTTTAACCTTGACTCAAAATCATAGATCTAACATCATAATGATTAGCACTAGAACATAAATTGAAATTTAGAACCGTAGCACCCATGGTTATAACATAAGCGTAAGAAAACTAGGTCAACGAACAGGAACAATAAACACATAAAAAGACAAGGATCAACTCAAGCATGTTAATGCCAAAATAAAAGCACCTTGCTCTGATACAAATTGAAGGAATATGTTATGTACGTGAGTAAACACCTATAAAAAACCTAGAGGGGGTGAATATGTTTGAAGACATCTTATGACTAATTTTTTATTTCAAATAATTTTTTCATGCACATTCAAGTCACTTAATATAAGTTTCACCAAATATATTTTGTTAACACACAACAATGTATAAAGGTGAATCTAAATGAACAAAAATACATCTAACATACCTAAATTAATTTTAATCCAATTCACTAGATTCAATTTTGATTTAAGTGATGTGTGTACTACAAATGTTTGCACATGAATATAGAGCAAACCCAATCCACCACAATACAAGGTTTATGAGAAAAAAAACCCATCAAGGGGTTAAAAAGCCTTGATGCACTCCAATTCTAATTTTTACTTGAAAATAATTTTAAGAAAGACAACTAGGTACCTTTCACACAGTTTATATCGTGTAGTTACCTATGAACCTTTTAAATTTCTCCCATAGTCAATGAGAATTCGCAATGAGTTCTACGATGTGAACAAACAAGTCAATGTTGTTCTTTGGAAGTCGCACCACTTCCTAATTTCTCTAATAAACTATAATGCCTCCTCTTTTAGATCTAGGAGTAGAAGATTATAAATTTAAAGGTAGACCGATTTAAACTAATTGGGCTATGTGAAATATGAAATAAAACACTCTCAATGCTATCTCAAAGGAATATATAAAGTACATACCTAAGTTTTATCAATTTTTGGGGAACAATATAAATTGAAAAGAGAATCAAGTATATAATGATCTAAATATAAAAAAAATGCTCTTAGAAATGTGTTTGTTTATGAGGTTTCATAACTTAACAAATGGGAGGAAAAATTGGCCTTTAAATATGATTTTTCAAAAATCTGGGGTGGTCATGCGCACGGTTAGATCAGATCGTTTGCATGATTTCATATAGTATGGAAATCATTGAAAAGTTATGCGCACGGGCTCAATTGTGAGTCATGGAAATGGTTGGGTGAAAGATAGTTTTTAAAATAGGCGTAAGAAAGTTCAACACCTAGGACAACTTCCAAAAATATTTGTCAAAAAATCTAAGACAGTTTAAACACATTTAAACACTTGTTCCATCAATTTTTAAAATCCCCAAACAATTTTAAAGATATTTTCTACACATTTGTATGTTAATACATAATGAATTCACAATCTACAAAAAGGATATAGTCTTCACTTGAACATGAATGCATGGAAGAGGAAGTCTTTGATGAGAAGCTTGTATGATCTTGAATCCTCATGGTTCATCTAAATGTTACCTAGACAAATGAACGTATATAACTCATAATGAATCAAGTATATGTGACTTGAAAGGCTCAATGATTCAATTGTTTTGAAATGAGAATAAGCCAACTAATATATGTTACAAAATTACATTATCACCTTCCTATTACTTTCAATATATTTCTAGTGAGCTGTGTATCTTGTAGGGGTAATAAAATTTTTTGGATTTTGAGGGTTTTGCCACGGCATACCCAAAGGGAGAGATTGAAAATTTAATTTTCTATTAATATTATTTTGCTAGATTGCCATGATAAAACATTTAAATCTTTGAGCCTTTCAAGTTACATAGTCTTGGTTCGTATCTATAAAGCGCGTTCAGCGTCTTAGATTGAACCTTTAAAAATTGAAGATACTGCAAGACTCGATTTGAGAACTTTAGTTGCCATACATTAACGTGAGATTGAAGACTATATTCTTTTAATGAGTGTTGTGGATTGTACATGGAAAAACGCACACACATGTACATTACGTTTTTTAAAATGTGTGAGGATTTTGAAAATTATTGAACAAGGGTTTTTAAATAGTCTGATACTATCTTTAAAACTTTTTTGGGGGATGGCTTAAGTGTTTTAACTTTTTAAAATGTTTTGAAATAATTTATGCCTTAATAGTTCATACGACTCTATATTTAACCCTTGCACATAGCGGCATTCGCACAACACCAAATTGTGCCCATGTGCTTGGACTTTGCCATGATTCCGTACTAGATTGAATTCAAATCAAGGAAAAAGTGCATGATCCACACGGCGGTGTCAGATTTTGAAAAATCACTATAAATAGGACGTTTTCCCTTCCATTTCTTAAAACTTTAATTTTACTTAATTAAAATATCTCTCTGAGCCAACTTTAAAAGTTAAGGGATGTTTTTTATCTTTCTTCAAAGTAACTATCACTTTTTCATCATAAGCTTTTGAAAATTTGATCTATGATGTAATCCAAACTGCTTGTGAGTGAATTAAGAGTGGATTTGATTAGATCTTTACATTACTATATGTCAATTCATCATACATATACTTAGTTTCCTTGATCAATTGATCCTTGATCTAAAATTGGACTAATGATGATTTATTAGTGAAATTGGAGTGTGGTGTTGACTTCAAAGAAGAGATTGGACTTCTTCAGTCAAGATGTGGTTATGGATTTTTATGTTCTATGGGGGAAAGTTGCAAGGTCCATAAGAGGCTACACGAGAGTGCTTGTGTGAGAGGTATCTTATTGCCTTGTGTAAAATATCTTTTTCAAATACAATTATGCTTGTGGGAGTGCACCATGCTTTTTCTCCCTGGGAGGGGGGTTTTGCTGATAAATCTTCTTTTGTGTTTGGTTTATATATATGTTCAGATTTGATCAGACATATCACATGAATCTAATGAGTTTGATTGAATTGGAGTATGTGTCTTAGATATAGGATTCATTAGGTTTACTTAATTTCATTATTATGTGAGTTAATCAAGACAATTGGAAAGATATTTAATTAAATTTGTGTTAAATGTTTAATAATTGCATGATAAATTATTTAAATATAATTATTGATGTTAGGATGCATTCAAACCTATTCACTCCCTCTAGGTTTGGTGTCGATGACTGCATGAGCATATCACACGCTCTTCTTCATGTTTGTTGGGAACTCCCAGATTTTGAAAGCATTTATTTTAAAAGGGATTTTTACTATCACAAGGATCAAGGTATCGTTAGTAGAGTTGGAGCTGAGTTTAATGCAAGGGTGACAAAGGTCTTTAAGGATTGGTGGCCAAACTACATCACAGTTCACTTAAAGCCCTTATATGCGGTTTAAAGTCTTTGAAGCCCTCTTCTTCTGGTAAGGCTTTTATTACTTCTCATGTCTTTATCTGTTTTGGCCTTAGCTCACTCATTTTTTTCTTTTTTAGAAGTTCCACTTCCTAGAGGCTATATTTCTCCTCGATATAGGAAATTAAATCATAAGGATATAAAGACTTTGAGAGAAGAAGGTTTGATGCAGGAAAGATAAGAAGAAAAATATCCTCTAGTTCGACCAGTCAAGGAAAAATCTCCTTTTGAGGTGCCTACTAGAACTTCATCGTCACTTCTAGGACATTATGATCTTCCTATATAGAGTATTTTTAATATTATATAGAAAAAATTGATGAATACCCTTACTAGGATACCTATCCTTAGATGTCGACTTCGAGGTATATCAAGCCCTTTTCATTTGTGCAATCTTTCATGATTTGGTACCATTACACAAATATTTTTTACTTCAAAATATTTCTCTCATATCTTAAATTCAGTAGACAATCCCATTGATGTAGCGGAGTTCATAGTAGCCATAGATTCTATTACACCTCCCCTAATATCTCTAATAAATGAACAAGTTAATGCTCCTGCCTCGACGTCTATTCATATAGTGAACCCAGTTCTTGAGGAAGAAACAACCCCTATAGATGTTGGTTTTTCTATCCCATTCCCATATCTTGGAATAAGATTTCTTGGACTTTAATTTTCATGGAAAAATATCCCATAGAGGGTTTTAATCATGTTATTAGTACTCTAAAGTCTCTTTCCATTACCCCATCTACTGAAAATGTCGTAGGGCCAAGAACTTCACCAACAATCACTTCAGCATTAAGGGAGACTTTTCATCATGTTGAGAATAATCTTCTAGTTAAGGGTGTTCCTAATATGATGACAGTAACTGAAGTCACTACTTTTCATGAACAACTTTAACAAATCATGTCCCAAGATCCTTATCAAACCTTGGAAATCAATAACATCAGTGTGCAGAAGCAACAATATCACCGCATCCAAGATTAGTAAACTCTTCCTCATTGTCAATTGAAGCCTCCATAGAGTGTAAGCATATTAATTCTTGAGTCATATAGAAATAATTGAAGTATTAGTTTGATGAATATATGAACAACATAATTTACTCATATAACATGTGTTGAGGATATGGAGATTTAAAGTGTAAATGCAAACAGGAGGAATGTATAATAGAAATAGATATTCATATTTGAAGCATGTGTGAAAACATTTAGTGACATCACGTACCATATTAACATGGTATTAACATCATAAGAATTTGTGATAAGTTCTAGAAATAAATCAAGGGAGCATATACGGTTAGGTGAGTAAGAAATTTCTCAAATATATAAATGTATCTAATCCAAAAAAAATCTTCATAAAACTTTCAAGTGCTCTCTTTCAAAAGTTTATTTTTTTTTAATTTTTCAAGAAATTTTTTAATATGTACGGGGCTAAATGTATATTTTACATCCTCATGAAATTCCATTGTTATTTATTTTTCAAAAATATTTTTCTCTCTAAATCTCTCATAGTCAATCTCTTTAACAAATTCATTTTTCTTTTTCAAGCCATGTTTTGGTTTCCAATATTTAATATTGTTAAGTTTCTTTACCAGCAAATCAGTTATGAAGAAAACTTCTAGAATAAGGATTCAAGAAGACCTAGTTGGTTTACTCACTAAGTTGGGAATTCAAATTTTGGGAGATATGTGGGATATTATCTTTAAGTTACTATGCATTCTATATGTGCGTGAAAAATGGATAAGTTATTTTATAAGCTCAATGATTGTGATAAGTTATAGTGTGTAGCTTTATACCAAATTCAAGAGTGTATGCATGAGTGTTCTATACGTATGAGATATGAGTAAGAATAGCAATAATCATATTAAATCAAGGAAATCATATTTTCACATGAAAGTGAATGCGTATAATCTTTTGATAAGAATATTTTTCAAAGCCACATTTTCAAAATCTATTTTCACTCTCAAATAATTTTCTCCTTTATCACAAAAATGATTTTCAGAGGAAAGAACATATTCATTCTTCCTTAGTATATTATCCTTTCCAAACATTTTTTCGTTTTATTTTTCCTTGAAGAAACATTTTAAAAACCCATTTCAATTCTAAAAATCTGTTTTTTGTATTAAAGGTACTTTATTTCTCTAACACAAGTTTTTCACAGAACCCTTTTCAAACATAAGATCATTCACATTTTTCATATCAATATTTAAAAACTTTTTGTTCTTCAAGCAAGATCCCTCTTTTTAATAACCTAGAAAATATTACGTTTCAAATATATTCACATTCATATTCAAATCCAATAAATAAATGTATTGATCATATTAAATTTAAGCATGAATGTAAATATAGTAAGATAGAAGAGAGTGTTTAAAGAAACTTTGTAAACCGAATTTGCAATGTGGTTTGTCCTACCTACGTCCATGCTTGAGGCAGTACTCTACAACTTCAATATCTTCGGTTCACTTATGGTTGAACCAAAGCCCAACAAAGGTATAACACCTGGAAAAATAAAAACCAACAAGATGATAGCCTCATACTTTGATAAGAGATACCCAGTCAATAGCCGAAGGACTTTAAACGGCTTGACTACCCATACTAACAATAGTATTGCTAAGAAAATATAATGAAGTTCACCGTAATAAATAATACATGATTTATAACCAAAGCATAATGAAACGTTTCTTTACTAAACCAATAGTGAGATGGGTTTACTTCTACTTTCTTTAAAAGTAAACAAAAAACTAAATGGATTTGGATCCATACCTTAGGTGATTTGTGTTTTAATCTCTAGGCACACATGTTATTTTTGAATAATTTGGTTCAAGAGAGATTTTCTGTTTAAATAACTTTGAAGCACAAGTTGGCTTTTGGTTTTGTTGGGTTTGTTTATTAAAATCAATCTTATAAGGTGGGTTGAACTTTCTCTCTCTAGAAATGCATCTTTTATAATATCATCATGAATATGGCCTAAATGGGTTTAGATGTGCAACTTGAATCAAAATAATTTTTCTTTCAAAAATCGTTTTACAATTTTAACACGAACCAAGTTTGTGAACCAATTTCAATGAAGTCCAATTTTATCTTATTTAATCCTAAACATGCATCTAGATAATTAAAGAAAGTAAAATACAGTAAATTTCATAACACCGAATGTACAAGGAAACCACTAAAGGAAAAAACCTCGGACGGCCCATGCCAAACATACAGACTTACACAATGACTCGATTCCCACAAGCCTTGACATTCTTATTCTTTTTAATTAGTTGTCTATAGTGCCACACGTAATTACTTTACTATACTCGTCCATATCACACGCATCCACGAATGCCTTGGTGTCTACCGATGTAGCTTTGCCAACCATTTACGATTAGGAAAAGGGACTCCTCTGCCACCGTTGTAGCTTTGCCAACCATCTGGGATTAGGAACATGGAATCCTCCTCTTCTTCACCGCAAAACCCAACGAACAAACTTGTTCAATATGGATGAACAAACTCAGATAGTGCAGACAAGATCTCTAAAAAAATAGTATACGAAAGCTTGGATAACTCTACGGATAGTTTTAAACTTTGAAAACCTTAGAAAACTTGTGTAGAAAACTTATGAGTTATTTTCTAGAATATGGTTCTGCACAATCATCGAAATTATAATCTAACACTGCCTTAAATAATAAAATTAAGTCGACGGGTCATTCGAATGATGTGCATATGTCATTCTACGACTGAGAAATGTCGTTCGAATGACATCACACGTCATTTGATGTCTCAAAACCCAAGGTGAGAAATCACATGACTGTAAACAGTAATTATCTTAGAATAGACGAAGATAAAACCTTTCGAAATCATTTTAAACATTTTAAATCCGTTATAAACAAATTTCCATCCTTTAAAACTCTTTCCGAACTTCATAAACATAATGCAATCGTCCTTGAGAGTATCTCGAAATGCAATTAACTGAAGACAAGAAACGTGCACCAATAAAACTGGGCATGATTTATCTTTAAAGCTTGGTCGTTTCTTATTTTAATCAAACATGTCATAGACTTTATGGGAATCGTGACAATATAAAAATCTATCTATGACTTAAACAAGTTTTGTTCCAGGAATAAGTCAATAACATACAAATCCACTCAATTAGAAATTTGATCCTCACAAATCTCACCCTTTGACTATTCTGGGACAAAACCCAAACAGTGAAATGCCTAAGCCGGGTCATCAAGCCGTATGACACCTAAATCCCATCCCGTAAAACCCAAAATGAAAAATTATAGGACGCGAACTAGTATATGCAGGTCCAATAAACATGAGATGTCTGAATGTGATATAGTCTTGAAATCTCGAATCTCTGAAGAATACATACACACAAGAAACAAACAAATACCTTGTGAAGTAAGGAGGAACAAATAATATAAAAAATACCAATATGGAAAAAAATCATTTGTTAAATAAGTGACCAATATCAATGTGTGAAATACAACATGATACTAATAAAATATGAACATATATGATCAAAAACATGATACCAATATTTAACGCCAAAAATATACGCTCAATACTCAAACTCTCCCCTACATCACAAACACCTCTCCCCCTTTTTGTCTCGAATAGACAATAAGTGAAAAAGATAGGGAAATCATCATATATCTAGAATGAAATAATCAATGAAGCATATCTAGATAAACATGGAAAACCAATTAAAAATAATCTGAATATACCAAATCGTAGCTAGCAAATAGTCACAAAGAATGGAACATCAATCTAAGCAAAGATGTGACAAAAATTAATCAATACAATATAAGAATCAAATCACGAATAAGCACACTCGACTCCATGTAAACTGTCCAAATGAGCCCAGAAATACTAAACCAGAATATTATAAGAATATATATGAAGCAGGTATAAAAACAACATAGCGCTAAAAAATCATCATCCGAATGACTAAGCCATGTCATTTGAATGAAATTATCATGTCATTTGAATGAGGTTAGAAATGACCTGAAATAGTAAGGTTTTGTTAGAAGAATCTATCTAAAAATCTCAAAAGCGACCCTTCTAACGAGATTAGTAAGGTCTCGTTTGAACGACATTAGCATGTCGTTTGAACCTATCACGAGAAAAAACTTCGAATGACTTGGAATTATTGTTCGAACAACACGAAAAAGTCATGTGAACAACTTCAGTAAATTCTTCATTCCAGCTCTAAAAGTGTCCAATTTTTTCCGAGTGAAGAAATTAGCTCAAAACAGGTACTAGAAATAGGAAAAAACAACAAAACAGACTTAAAACGGAAAAAATAAAACAAGGAAAACTATATATGAGTTTCATTCTAACATAGTATCAATGTGCTCAAACATAGATTTAGAATGAATAGGCGTGGCTACAACAAATGAGTCACAAATTGAACACATCAAAATGATCAAGAAGCTCTAACTGATATCTAAATTTCATCAAACTTAGATTTAGCCATATGTGAAAATTAATATATTGAGCTTAATGAACAAAATGTACAAGATGCACACAAATCCAGAATTTGATGACTCTACAAATAATAGCTTCATGACACGATTTTTAACATTAGTATTCATGGTGGAAACCCATTAAAATTTCCAACAAACTCCCTCCTATATAATTATGATCATATATTGATTTTCTTTTGAATGATCATATCAAACTAAACTAGTTTGACCTTGGTTAACTTTTTTAATACCACACTTTTTAGGATCTTTTATATTGTATGGGTGTTGGATACTTTTATCAATGCCGCACGTTTTTTACCCTATATAAACAGTGGCTTAGTCCCTAAGGATATGAGTACCTTTTGTAGCCCTTCCCTAATTTTACTCATCATATTTTTAAATTAACAAATCCTCACGGGTAAATGGTTCTTACATGCACACTTCCTCCTAAGTCTTTGTAATAACCCTCTCTTCTGATAGCCCACTTTATATTTATTTACAATGTGTAGTGGTTAATTTTAAAATGATAGATGTTGAGTAAATATTAATTTGTTATGTCAAGGTCAATATTTACAAAAATGTTGTATAGTTACCCCGTGAGTAGAGAAAATGTTCATGTGGTGATTTTTAATGTCATAAGGATTTAAAATGACATTTTGGTTTATTATGAAACCGGAAGTAAAATGAGTTATAAAATTTCCAAATGATAATTTGGATAGTGTAGTTAGTCCCGGTAGGTGTGAGACAGTCAAAATAAGTGCCATATTGTATTTTGGCATTTCGGGCACTTTTGACTGGTTTTGGCTTAAATAGTGATATCGCGTATTATTTTATCGCGCATTAGTTATTAGAGTTGGACATTTTAGACTTATGGCCCGATTTAGTCTTGCTAAGACTTACTATTCCTTTTATGCCCCAATTTGTTAACTTAGAGAGAAAGAGAGAGAGAGGAAGAAAGCTTTGAAGAAAAAGAGAGATTGGAGCTTGGATTGTTGCTTCCTTCTTCATCAAATCAGATTCTTACACTTGAGGCAAGTAATCTACTTGCAAATTTATGATTTAAGTAGAATAATTAGTCTTGATATTTATGGATTTGTTATGATTTAGAAATGTTAGGGTTTTGGTTGGATTTTTGGGTATTAACCACTAGAAATGAATTTGGATGATAAATGATGTTTAAGGTTGATAGTTAGATGTATTTAGGATGTAGAAATTTTAGCAAATGATTCTGGTTGGGCTTGGTTTTGGAGTTGGTCAAATTTGGAGTTCAAGACTCCATAGCCATTCTTGGCTATTCCGCAAGGGCGAATCGATTCGGCCCCTAGGGCGAATCGATTCGCATAGTTGCAATCCCCAGGTCTATGTACCCGAATCGATTCGGATTAAGGCCGAATCGATTCGGCTGTATGCAGAAAGTTGATTTTGTCTTCCGAACCGATTCGCTTTAAGGGCGAATCGATTCGGCCCTTGGGGCGAATCGATTCGGTTCCTGCAGTTTTGAGTCATTTTCCCTTTTTATATTTTGATCTTTTCCTTAGGTTTAGGATCTAGGGACCTTCTTGGAAGAAGTAAACTTAGATTCCTAGAGTATTAGTTGAGTTTGGACGTTACCCTAGACTGGAAATGGGTTCATCTGGGGTTTTCTCCGGGGAGGTTTAAAGAAATGTTAAAGCATTACTCCTTCTATTCAAACTTTTAGAAGTTTGGAAGTTAAATGCCCAACTTGGAGACTTGTGGGCTTATCAATTTATATGAACTTTGGGAATTTCTAGGATCATAATGATCATTTGGAGACCTAGCCTGGAATTGTAATTTGAGGTAAAATAAATGATAATGTTCGATGGGAATTAGGTTCGCATAAAATGAACCCATAGGTGTTTAAAGATGATAGGTTCAACTAGAATGAACCCCGTTGTTTAATGATGTTAGGTTTAAATAAAAAGAACCAATCTCATGATTAATGGAAATGGAATTGGTAATGAAAATGATGATAAAATGTAAATGTTAACTTACTGTTACACACCTCTCTAAATGACATCATAAGGGAAGTTCGCTCGTGAGGTGAAGCCCCCTGGCTAATGAATGCAGGGTGGATATAGTCCTAGGCCATGGGAGCGCTTATTGTTATATTTTCTGCGATGGGTAGGAGATTCCGGGTGTGGTCTTGACTATCCCGCAGGCTCATGGCCGCTTCCCGACGTATTGCGATAGGTGCCCAGGTTGTCTTATGTTAGGCCATGGAAGATGATGGTCATTTAGGGGCGCGCACAGTGGGGAAACCCGGACGGGCGGTCTTAGATATCGTTATATGTATTTGAATATAACTATATTTTTCATCAAGTTGGACTTGATGGTTGATAAACGCCACAAAGAGCGTATGTTAAATGCCATATAGAGCATAGATATGTGCCATGAAGAGCACGGGAATAATATATGTGCCATAAAGAGCACTTGATGCAAATGATATTCCTAATAAGGAATGGAAAGATAATATGGGAATTTTTAATTAATGCATAGAAGTTATAACTCCTTGATTAAACCGAAAATGGTTTTATTCCTAATAAGGATTGTCAGATGGAAATGGAAATTGTATTATTAAAGAAAGGTTTTAAATTAAAGTGCTTTACTTTCAATTCTTGTTTGTATTTGTAGATAGCATGTCATACTATCATCCTTATCATTCATGTATAACTATTCATATCTATCATGCTTTTTATTCTTCTGGTAATCATATAGAACCCGGCCCTGACCGGTTTACTTTCCTTGTTGTATATATATTATTGTATCCGCTCAGGTGCTCCACCGCAAGGACGCCCGACTTGACTTCCCAAGTTCCCTTCATTTTCGACGAGCTGTAAGGTTTTGCGGGTTATTACAGGACGTTGTATTAGACGCTTTCATTCTTGTTATTCTAGATATGATCGGGTCTTGTCACTCGGGCGTGTGGCCCAAACATTTGTGTTTGATTAATGAATGTACTATGTAAGATATTTAGTTGTTGTACGTCGTTATATGTAGCTGTGGACCGACAGCTTATTCGGTACATTTGTGTACATTCGTCTTAGTTGTATTATATATTATCTTTTGGAATTCCACTTGCTCGTCAGATTTGGGTTGTTAGTTTAAATTTTCATAACCGCATTTTAAAATTTTTACACTTTTTGGCAACCCGTTTTCGGATTTATTGGGTGGTTTTCCCATATACTCAGTTT
The DNA here is from genome assembly GCA_949130495.1 of Sambucus nigra. Lineage (NCBI taxonomy): Eukaryota > Viridiplantae > Streptophyta > Magnoliopsida > Dipsacales > Adoxaceae > Sambucus > Sambucus nigra. Next base: position 460,144,583 of record OX422219.1, on the reverse strand, counting down.
ATTATTGTGATGCTGAGAATGATATCCATCCATGATTCCTGTTACGTTTGAGTATCGGGCTGGCCACCCCTTATCTCGAATTGCGGGTTGTCACAGATGGTATCAGAGCATCAGGTTCTAGAGTACTAGGATATGTGTGGACTTGTCTCGTTCTACCGTAGCGTTCTTTGATGTAGAGCCTAATGCTAGGACTTCTTGTTGCTTATGTTTGCGATCTTCTGCAAAATAGATTGTTTTAACCAGTATTTTAATTCTATTTTTTTTCTATCTCAGATGCCGCCTAAGAGAGGTCGCCCAGCGAGACGTATTAAGGTCGTAGAGAAGGAAGTAGATCCTCCACCGCCACTACAAGGGACTGTTAATGTTGCGGGTGTAGCAAGCATAGTGGCTAGAGCGATTAATGCCGCCATGACCGTAGTGATCCAACAATTGCCATGGGCTCCAGGTGTTAAAGATACTACGGGACTTACTCCGTGGGAAAGGGTTCGGGAGTCCTTTCTAAAGGGCAATCCCCCAGAATTCGAGGGAGGCACGGATGCGGTTAAAGCCGATCAATGGAAGAAAAACGTGCAACGCCACCTTCGTATGATAGAATGTAGGGAGGATAAGAAACAAGTCCTTACCACCTTTAAGCTTGTCGGATCCGCTTTACACTGGTGGGAGACGATGACCACACCAGAGCAAAGAGACACAATGTCAATTACTGAGTTCTGGGCTTTGTTTGATCTTAAGTATTTTCCTCCCGCGGTCCAAAGGGAAATGAAGAGGAAGTTACAAGATGTAGTGCAAGGGGATAGGTCTGTAGCGGAGTATGAGGAGGAGTTCACCCGGTTAGCGAGTTTTGCACCAGATGAGGTGACTCCGGAAGAGAGGAAGATCTCGAAGTTTATGGGAGGTCTAAACTGGAGAATCCGAAAACGCTTATTGGGTAACCCAGCTTTCCAAACTTTTGGTGAGGTTATGAATGCAGCCTTACTCCATTTCCAGGAGCATCGATTATATATGAAGGGTAGCAAGAAAGCTACTGAAATGAGGCAAGTAGGGAAGCTTGGAGAGTTTATTGCGAGTGGCAATAATAATAGGCACGGACAAGGTGCTTTGCATCAGGCAGATCGGGGTGGCCCTGGAGGTAGAGGTCATCCGGACCGAGGCATTTCCTAATTTAGGAATAACAGGGGTCGAGGTCGGGAGGACATGAAGGGACGGTGCTTCCAATGTGGGGAGGCAGGTCATTACAAGAAGGAATGTCCTCAGATGATTGGGGGTCAGTTTCCTAGGGCTCCGCAGTAGCCAGATGTTCAGTATCCACCTCCGGTACCAATTATGGTTGTTCCTCCGCATCAGGGACAACTACAGTGTGGGCGTGTTTGTCATAATCAGGAGGCTATGCTTCCTCCAGCTCTACCGGCACCGCCCGTTATTGAGGGTAAGTTTACTCAGAGATACATGAGTCATTTGTATCGAGTTCTATGGGTAATGGTTCGCTCATTTCTTTTGTTTGTAGGTATGTAGAAATTTCTCTTATTAAATTTTGCTTGAGGACGATTTACTCGTCCTTAACATGTTCGAGTATGATGTGATATTAGTATGTGATTGCTATGTCTTATCTCCACGACCAACAAGTTGAGTAGTAGCGTATATGAGGGGTTCCTTGTCTGGATTCCGCTTCTGCGGGATGCTCCACGCGTGAACCTTAACAACGTTGAGAGTGGAGATATACCACCTTTCCTTTCTCTTATCTTATGTGTATTACGCTCTATCTACATGATCAACTAGTTAAGTAGGCATGTGTCGGAGGGGTTCCTTGTTTGGATTTCGCTTTGCGAGACACTCCGCCGCATGAACACTTAACGATATTGTGAGTGGAGATATGCTATTCTTTCCTTTTATTTTATTTGGTTTTATTAAATTATTGTTGAAAGTGGGATTGGAAAGTTTAGCCGAGAATCACGTAGAAGGGTGATTAATGGCTATTAAAGTGCGACATAGAAGCGCTGCATATAGTTTTCTCCTCTGATCGATGTGAGGGAGACCGAGATGAGACTTCGGGTTATGCCTTGATAAGAAGGCTATTTAATGAGATGTACATATGTTATAGGGCATATAACTACTGGGTTTCACGAAGGGTGAGCGTTGGGTTGTTATTTTTATTTATTTGATAGTGCGTAGCTGTAGAATCTTTTCGGTCCCGAACATGTGTCTTAGACCTGTACCCCTCGATGACTGACAAGGCGAGGTAGTAGTGTAACGGGAAGGTTCCTTGTTTGGATTTCGCTTCGGCGAGACGTCCCACGCACGAAACCGAGCAAATGTCGGTAGTTGAGAAAGATCTTGGGCACTAGGGATATACTTAGCAATAGGTGTACGACTTAGATAGGGTATAGGTAGATTCAATTAGCAAGTCTCTGCCATGATGGGGAGTGATAATACTGGAGTATCGATTTATTGTTGATGCGCCTCACAAGTTTAAACTTGTGAGGAGTATTATCCCCTATTTAAGTTAAAGTCCATCTTGGGGGTGATCGCTGTATAGGAAGGGAGATGATACTTCCTGGGCAGAATTTAGTCTTTTGTGTGAACAACATTTCATTGCAAGATGTCGCAGGAAGAAACAAGGGCGGTTAAAACCATAAATAAGCTGCTGATTTAGGAAACGGAACTCTGCTCTTTTGACATGGAGGGTGGGGTGCGTTCCCATAAGAAAATTTTGTCCCGAACGAAAGGGACTTAAGTAAAGCAGATATGGAGAAATCACACGGTTCTAACATTTCGGTGCATCAAGGTAATGACGAAATGTGCTAAGTTGTACGTCGCTAGTATTATTGCCTGGGCATAGTAAGGTTGTTGTACTACATGGGGTGCCCTTAACTATAGTCCTGACTAGAATAAGACTTCCGTTTCTCATTCTTGGCAAGTTTCCAAGAAGTCATGGGAATCGAATTATGGTTAATCACTTTTTGTCATTTTTCCAGATGGCCAGACCAATAGAATAACCATATGTTGGGGCATATACTCCTTATATGCGTGCTTAACTTTAAGAGTAGTCGGGAGCAATGATTTCCACTCGTTGAATTCGCCTATAAGAATTTGTGTCGAATCACTATTAGGACGGCGCTGTAGGAGAAGCCTTGTATGGTAGGCCTTGTTGATTCCCCACTTGTTGGTTAGAAGGGCGAGATGATGGGTCCCTCGTATAACCAAGATCGATGAAAAGAGCTCAGTCGATGCGGTAAGAAGGCATCTGGAGTTTGAGGTCATTAGACCAAGAGTTGTGGTGGGTATCGCTTGTGAAGGGCATTAAGCGTTTCGAGTAGAAGAAGGAAAACTTGCACCGCATGATGTTGTACCTTTCCTAGAAATGTTACGGTGGGTCCGGTAACCTATTAGCTCGCTTTATTGAAACATTTTGCGACAAGTTCATAATTTGTTCCTTGTCTCTCATACAAGGGAGTATGAGAGATACGACGGTGCCTTTAGGCACATTCCTTTTGAAGAAGGTGCAACGTGATGGTTCTTATTAGATGTAGTCGGTTGCTATCTTAGAGCGTGGAGTTACGTTTGGGATCGCTGGTAGTACCTTGGGGGATGAGTTCTATATAGTCAGCATAGTGTCGAGAAATCGACATAGGGTCGCAAGGATGACTTGCGGGAATAGCATCCGCACTTCTTCTTGTGAGGTATACCTGAATTTTGGGGGCAAAATTCCCTCTTAAGGGGGGGAGTATGTAATAACCCTCTCTTCTGATAGCCCACTTTATATTTATTTACAGTGTGTAGTGGTTAATTTTAAAATGATACATGTTGAGTAAATATTAATTTGTTATGTCAAGGTCAATATTTACCAAAATGTTGTATAGTTACCCCGTGAGAAGAGAAAATGTTCATGCGGTGATTTTTAATGTCATAAGGATTTAAAATGACATTTTGGTTTATTATGAAACCGGAAGTAAAATGAGTTATAAAATTTCCAAATGATAATTTGGATAGTGTAGTTAGTCCCGGTAGGTGTGAGATAGTCAAAATAAGTGCCATATTGTATTTTGGCATTTCGGGCACTTTTGACTAGTTTTGGCTTAAATAGTGATATCGCGTATTATTTTATCGCGCATTAGTTATTAGAGTTGGACATTTTAGACTTATGGCCTGATTTAGTCTTGCTAAGACTTACTATTCCTTTTATGCCCCAATTTGTTAACTTAGAGAGAAAGAGAGAGAGGAAGAAAGCTTTGAAGAAAAAGATAGATTGGAGCTTGGATTGTTGCTTCCTTCTTCATCAAATCAGATTCTTACACTTGAGGCAAGTAATCTAATTGCAAATTTATGATTTAAGTAGAATAATTAGTCTTGATATTTATGGATTTGTTATGATTTAGAAATGTTAGGGTTTTGGTTGGATTTTTGGGTATTAACCACTAGAAATGAATTTGGATGATAAATGATGTTTAAGGTTGATAGTTAGATGTATTTAGGATGTAGAAATTGCAGTAAATGATTCTGGTTGGGCTTGGTTTTGGAGTTGGTTAAATTTGGAGTTCAAGACTCCATAGCCATTCTTGGCTATTCCGCAGGGGCGAATCGATTCGGCCCCTAGGGCGAATCGATTCGCATAGTTGCAGTCCCCAGGTCTATGTACCCGAATCGATTCGGATTAAGGACGAATCGATTTGGCTGTATGCAGAAAGTTGATTTTGTCTTCCGAACCGATTCGCTTTAAGGGCGAATCGATTCGGCCCTTGGGGCGAATCGATTCGGTTCCTGCAGTTTTGAGTCATTTTCCCTTTTTATATTTTGATCTTTTCCTTAGGTTTAGGATCTAGGGACCTTCTTGGAAGAAGTAAACTTAGATTCCTAGAGTATTAGTTGAGTTTGGACGTTACCCTAGACTGGAAATGGGTTCATCTGGGGTTTTCTCCGAGGAGGTTTAAAGAAATGTTAAAGCATTACTCCTTCTATTCAAACTTTTAGAAGTTTGGAAGTTAAATGCCCAACTTGGAGACTTGTGGGCTTATCAATTTATATGAACTTTGGGAATTTCTAGGATCATAATGATCATTTGGAGACCTAGCCTGGAATTGTAATTTGAGGTAAAATAAATGATAATGTTCGATGGGAATTAGGTTCGCATAAAATGAACCCATAGGTGTTTAAAGATGATAGGTTCAACTAGAATGAACCCCGTTGTTTAATGATGTTAGGTTTAAATAAAAAGAACCAATCTCGTGATTAATGGAAATGGAATTGGTAATGAAAATGATGATAAAATGTAAATGTTAATTTACTGTTACACACCTCTCTAAATGACATCATAAGGGAAGTTCGCTCGTGAGGTGAAGCCCCCTGGCTAATGAATGCAGGGTGGATATAGTCCTAGGCCATGGGAGCGCTTATTGTTATATTTTCTGCCATGGGTAGGAGATTCCGGGTGTGGTTTTGACTATCCCGCAGGCTCATGGCCGCTTCCCGACGTATTGCGATAGGTGCCCAAGTTGTCTTATGTTAGGACCTGGAAGATGATGGTCATTTAGGGGCGCGCACAGTGGTGAAACCCGGATGGGCGGTCTTAGATATCGTTATATGTATATGAATATAACTATATTTTTCATCAAGTTGGACTTGATGGTTGATAAACGCCACAAAGAGCGTATGTTAAATGCCATATAGAGCATAGATATGTGCAATGAAGAGCACGGGAATAATATATGTTCCATAAAGAGCACTTGATTCAAATGATATTCCTAATAAGGAATGGAAATATAATATGGGAAGTTTTAATTAATGCATAGAAGTTATAACTCCTTGATTAAACCGAAAATGGTTTTATTCCTAATAAGGAATGTCAGAAGGAAATGGAAATTGTATTATTAAAGAAAGGTTTTAAATTAAAGTGCTTTACTTTCAATTCTTGTTTGTATTTGTAGATAGCATGTCATACTATCATCCTTATCATTCATGTATAACTATTCATATCTATAATGCTTTTTATTCTTCTGGTAATCATATAGAACCCGGCCCTGACCGGTTTACTTTCCTTGTTGTATATATATTATTGTATCCGCTCAGGTGCTCCACCGCAAGGACGCCCGACTTGACTTCCCAAGTTCCCTTCATTTTCGACGAGCTGTAAGGTTTTGCGGGTTATTACAGGACGTTGTATTAGACGCTTTCATTCTTGTTATTCTAGATATGATCGGGTCTTGTCACTCGGGCGTGTGGCCCAAACATTTTTGTTTCATTAATGAATGTACTATGTAAGATATTTAGTTGTTGTACGTCGTTATATGTAGCTGTGGACCGACAGCTTATTCGGTCCATTTGTGTACATTCGTCTTAGTTGTATTATATATTATCTTTTGGAATTCCACTTGCTCGTCAGATTTGGGTTGTTAGTTTAAATTTTCATAACCGCATTTTAAAATTTTTACACTTTTTGGCAACCCATTTTCTGATTTATTGGGTGGTTTTCCCGTATACTCGGTTTATTATTGTGATGCTGAGAATGATATCCATCCATGATTCCTGTTACGTTTGAGTATCGGGCTGGCCACCCCTTATCTCGGATTGCGGGTTGTCACAGTCTTATTATGCATAGATGACAAAATTGAGATATGAATGTCTCACCAAACTCAAATATGCATGAGAAGTCAAATATTCATATAATCTTGTGCATGTGTGCGATGGTGGCATATATACGTAGTCAAATCCAAATGAAAATCAACTTCGAAACAACCCCATTAATCGATGGTTAAGATTATTGTAAGCATCAACAATTATGACCAAATATCCTATCCACACGGATAAATGAAATGATGGGGGTATAAGCACACTAATATGCCATGTCAAACATGAAAATCCACGACAAAAAAAATAAATACTAGTGTATGACAGAAAGATACACATGTCATAACACTGATAAGATATATATCATAATGCAAATACTAGTGTACGACAAACATGGTAACACAATCATCCATTAGATTTAGCATGGGAAAAATCAAGTGTAACCAAACAAGAACCATGAAGTTTAATTCCTAATGCCACTAAGTCTGGTTTCCTAACCTACGTAGGTGTGTAACGAAGCATGAGGGTTTTGGGAACCGAAATTACCTTATTCTTAAACTTCCTAGTAATGTTTTTAAGGTCATAATAATAATGCCTAAGGTGATTCTTCCTAACACAATGAGAACAAGTGTAAACACGACGAGGAATGTGACCAAAATGTGGACCTCTCCTAATGTTCCTAGTTAGTTCTCTCACAGGATTGGTATTGTTTTTGGTAATGGGAACAACACGATCATCGTACCCCATACCAAATCTTTTTTCTTTGATTTGGACGGTACCTAAAATCCTATTCAACTTTTCTGACCTAGCCTCCAAATCAAACTTCACCTTATTCGAGTCTCTCAAACTCTCCTCAAGGTCTCTAATCTAGACTCAAGCAAATGCCTAGACTCTTCAAACTCTAAATTATCCTTTTTTAATGCCTCCATGAAACATTGAATGCTCTTTTATTCTTTCTCTCTTTCTCTCTCTCTCTCTCTCTTAACGTATTCCAGTTTCTTTTGAAGAGTCTTCTCCTTTTCCTTAAGATCCTCAATCAAAGAATCATTATTTTTCTACAAAACACTCATTCTACTTATCTTGCAATTTCAAGTTTGCCTTTTTCACCTTTACCGCTTTCGTATACAAATCATTAAAGTAAACTTGCAATTCTCCCACATCAATGTCCTCTTTCTCAGTAGATTCACCCTCACTCACTTGGGATTCACACTCAACCCCCTCAGAAGTGTTATTCACATAATATTCTTCATGGGAAGATTTATCGTCGTCTCTCACATGATATACCATGAACGTTATAAATTTGCCCTCAATGGGGGAACTCTATCCCTCTTCCGGTTCAATATCACTTAAGGTGGTATTATATGCTATCAATTTCTTGACCTCTTAAGTCTAGTGGGACACTCCTCTACCTTGTGACCATACCCTCATAACCAAAACACCTTTCCGACTCATCCCTCTTAACAATCTCACTCTTATTTTTAGGGGCATGATTGACCTTGTTGTTCTTGAATTTCTCAAGTCTTTTGGCATCTTTCGATTGCTTTTGGACCTTGATAAATTTTTTGAACTTCTTTGGCAACTAGGCTACATTTTCAAAATTGGAATCAGAATCATCATCCAAAACTTTAGTCTCCTCCTTTCGAGATTTCAAAGCAATGCCCTTTTCCTTCTTCGGCACTTTCATAGAGGTAAACATGTTAAGATCATAAGTTTGTAAGTTACCTACAAGCTCTTCTAGTTTCATTGATTCAAGCATACCCAAGGTGTTTAAAACGATCATTTTGTACTCAAATCTACTAGGCAATGACCTTAATATTTTCTTTATGACTCCATTGTCGGGTATTTTTTCTCCAAAGTTAAACAACAAGTTGGTAATATTGGATAGTCTAGCATAAAGCTCATCAAATGACTCACTCTCTAACGTCTTAATCATCTCAAACTGTGTAGTGAGTTTTGAAGTTTAGATGCCCTAATCATGCTAGTTCCCTCGTGAGTAAGTGTAATAATATCCCAAGCCTCTTTTGAAGTTTCACACATCATGATTAGATTAACTCTTCGGGTGTGACATGTGAGGAAATAATTTTAAGGCCTTTAGAATTTTAAAGTGCAAGTCTATATTCAATTTTGGTCCATGATTCAATGGATTTTAAATTAGTGTGATCCACCTCTCATGTTTCTGGTGGTGTGCAACCTTTATCAACCGCTAACCAAACATGATCATCAATTGATTTTAAAGAACTTATCATTTGCATTTTCCAATAAGCATAATTTGTGCCATAAAAAATAGGAGTTCTAAAACTATCATAACCTTCGAAATTCATCCTTAAAAGCACAAGGGAACAACACACACACAAAAAAAATGTTTCAAGCTCTGATACAAATCTGTAGGACCCTTTTTATTTCAAATGTACTTTAAGGATGTTAAAAAAAATTTCTTCCAAAAATCATTTTCCAATTTTAACACGCACCAAGTTTGTGAACCAATTTTAATCAAGTTCAGTTTTATATTGTTTAATACTAAACATACATATAGATGATTAAAGCAAGAAAAATAAAGTAAAGTTCACAACACTAGATGTACGAGGACACCATTAAGGGAAAAAATCTCGAATGACCCAAGCCAGATAATCACTATGATATGGTTTTACAAAAGGAAGACATACAGACTTACACAATGACTCAATCCCCATAAGACTTGATGCTCTTCTTCTTCCTTTTAACTGCGCATCCATAGTTCCCATGCAAAAATCCTTTTACGTTACTCATCCATAGGATACGCGTCCACAAATTCCTCGATGTCCACTGATGTAGCTTTCGCAACCGTCTATGATTAGGAACACATACTTCTTTGCTTATTTACCGTAAAACCCAACAAATAAACTTGTTCAATATGGATGAATAAACTCAGATGAAGCAAGAAAGATCTCTATAGTAATAGTAAATTAAATCTCGAATCTTTTAAAATCTAAGGATGGTTTTAAACATTGAAAACCTTAGAAACTATTGTAGAAAACGTAAGGGTTCTTTTTTGTAATATGGTTCTGCGTACACATCAAAATTTTAAGCAAACACAACCTTAAGTAAATAAAATTAAGTGGGTAGGTCATTTGAACGATATGCATATGTCGTTCTAAAGGCTTAGAGATGTCGTTCGAACGACATCACATGTTATTTGATGTCTCAAAACCCAAGGTGAGAAATCACATGACTGTAAATAGTGATTATATCATAATAAACGAAGATAAAACCTTTTAAAATGATTTTAAACATTTTAAATCATTTATAAATAAATTTCCATCCTTTTAAACTCTTTTTGAACTCCATGAACATAACGAGTTCATACCTGAGAGTATCTTGGAATTCGATTGACTGAAGACGAGAAACGTGCATCAACAAGATTCGGAATGATCTATCTTTGAAGGTTGTCCACTACGTATTCTAATGAAATACTTCATATAATTTATGGTAATCATGATAATATAAAAATCTATCTAGGACTCAAACATGTTTTGTTCGAAGAATAAGTCAATATGATATAGATGGACTCAATTGGGAAATTTGTCCTTACAACTTTAGTTTCTTGAAACTCATGGGGTTTGGTTTGGAATTTGGATATAATAGCTTTAAAGTTTTAAGTTTTACTTAAATGGAGTTTTGGCTACAATGGATATTTGGGTTTGAATCTCACATAAATAGAAAGGGGTTTGGAAACTTGTTTCTCTTTCTTGAAAGCATAAGTGCGAAGCCACAAGCTTAGGTTGAGGCCTGGTGATTTAATATGAAGGTTTAAAGGTATATTTATAGTGTTAATAGGTAGCCAAATGTTGGTAAAGGTTGATATTGTACGGATAAAATATTGGAAAGATTTACGAAATCCACTTTTAAAATCCTCGCAAATTTGGTCGACTAAACATTTTGTTTAGTCAACTAAAACTCTTCTGGTTGCAACTATGTCTATTTTAGTGAGGTGTCCCAAAACGTTTAGTTGACTAAATTTTGATGTTTAGTTGATTACATAAAGGTTTAGTTGATTACACCTCCGATGTTTTAGGCAATAGGAAGTTGGGTTTTGGGCCATTCATTTCAGAAGGTTTATGGGGATTTAGGGTAGGTCTAGGTGAGTGGGTTTTGAGCATATACAAGTTAAAACATGGTACTTTAATTTTTTATAATAGTTCCTAATGCATAGTAAAAAATAGAGTAATGATCTTCTAACCTTTTGATAATTTTTTTAAAATGCATGATTGATGAAATGTTGAATTGAGAGATGATTCTTTCTTGATATTAATCTCCATAAGTTGTGTGATATGGTAAGGATCTTTCTTGTTTGATTGGTTGATGTTAAAATTCTCTTGAGGTTTGAGTTATGATCTTTCATAAGGTTTGATATATGTTATGATTCAACATTGTATTGATTGGAATCTTCATTGTACTTGTACTTCTTGAGCCTGGGTGCATGGTTAAGGTGTTCCTTGTAATATATCTCATAATGTATTGACTCTTTGTTTTAATCTCAAGTATATTAGAGAGAATATAGTAAAGTTTGATCTTATATCAATTGTTTTGTCATTATAAAAAATTCTTTTGGTTTAAATTCATTTGGTTTCACATAGCTATTGGATATTTTGTCCTTTCAGAACAAAATATTATTTAAGGCTATGATCTTATATTCATATTTATATACTTTTACTATTAGTTCATTTTGGGCCACTTCTCTTAAGGAATTTCGAGTGATTTTTACTAGCAAAAAAAAATCATGCCTTTAGGTTAAAGCATATCGAGTTACCCTAATACTTGACCTTATAGAGGTCCTATAAGCCTAAAAAATATATGGCAACCAATTATATCAATCTATGGTATTTTTCTTAATCATTATTCCCATATTTTTCTTAGTCACTTTATTTTTATCCTTTGACTAACCATTTGATTGAGCATATTAAGGTTTTGACTTTGTTAAAACATTGAGGTAAATCCTAACACCATTTCTGATTTAAAGATACTTCCATTATCCGAGCTTATGGTTTATGGGATTCCAAACTTATAAATAATATCTTGGAGAAAATCTACCAATTCATTTAAGGTGACTGATTTCAAAGCTTTTTCTTCTACCCATTTTGTAAAGTAGTATGTTTCTATTAACACAAAACTGTGTAATTTAGAGAATGGTGGATAGATTTTCTAAGGGAATCAATATACCATACTTATAATTACGAAGGTTTCATTATATATTATAGGTCTATATCAGGCACATGTTGTAGAGGACTACATTTTTAGGTCTTTTGGCAGCCTTTTGCAAAATCAACGCAATCCTTAAAGATAAAAGCCTAATAGAACCCAGATCTTCTTAACAACCATCACATTTTAGGATCACGATGTAATGACTGTTAACAATTCATCCTAATTTAGGCACTCTAGGATCTTCCCATTAATAGCACTTTTAAATATCTTTCTAGCACATATAAGATAACTACTCACTTTTAATCTGATATACCTATTACTTATGATATTTGTCTTAGTTAGATATTCAATTAATGGTTTTCTCCAATCTTCTTGAGTATAATATATTCTAAATTACAACCAAGTTTTACCTCTTATGTAGCAATGGTAAGAATCCATCAATGGAACTAATTTTTAATGTTACTTCAAATTTATCATCATGCTTAAAACCTAAAGACTTTTCAGCCATTCAATAGATTATACATTGAGAAATTTGGGGTTATAATTGAACATGACTTCATCAAATTGCAAGAGTGCATTTAAAGACACTTGCTTACATATAGTTAAAGCATCATGTACACATTTATATTCATCGATTAAATGTCATATCACAAACTCGGTGTCTCCGAAAATATATATGATAAAAGAATTACAACTTTTGAAGAATTTTTAGTTCCATTATAATAGCCCCATATTCCACTTGATTGTTGGAACATGAATTCTCTTACAACTATAATCCATTTCTTTTAATATGTTCAAGAGATTCAATAAGCACCTTAGTCTTTCAACCATCAAACCATAAAATCCATGAACTTATAGACATATATCTTATCTCATATTCCCCTCTTATCTTATCCGCACAAAAATGATGCCAAAAAGTCAGCCAAACCTTGTCCTTTTACTACTCTTTGAGGTACATAATTCAAGGAAAAGATAGAAAAATCTAAAAGCAACTTACCAATTCTACTGCTTGAAATAGGCTCGGTTAACATGTATTTGATTTAATCAAACTTCTAAATAACGTAGACCTCTTTGGCAATAAATAATATATTAGCTTCATACTAGCAAAATACTAAGTCAAACATAGTTTCTTCATTATATAGTATCTACATTCATAATCATTCAGAAACATACCAATGTAATACATTTCTTCATCTTTGTGGTTTTCATAGTCTTGATCCAATAGAACTTCAATTGATGCATCAGAGGATAAAATATACAACTAAAGTGGCTTTTCTTCTCTTGGAGGTGGAAAAACAAGTGGGTTGACCAAGTATCTCTTGAGTGTCTGCAAAGATAACTCATGTTCTTCCTTTAATTTCATCTTCTCTTGATCTTTTAGCTTCAAGAAAGGATAAAAACTTTAGTTTTTCCTACTGCATTAGATATAAATATATGAAGGAAATTATTTTGACTCAAAAACCTTTATAATTCTTTCTTATTTTGGGGAGTTCTACTTTCAATTATAGCTTTAGATTTACTTTGGTCAATTTATATTCCAATTTAGTGTACCAAATATCCTATCAAATTTCATGTAGAAACTCTAAAGGCATATTTTAAATGATTCGTTTTAGGTTTATAAAGTCTCATTATTTTGAAGGACATTTTTAGATGTGTTATATGATCAGTTACTATTTTTTACTTGACAATTATATCATCAAAATAACACTTCGATTAGGTGACAACCATGTCATCAAAAATTGTATTCATTCCCTTTTGGAATGTGGACCATATACTCACTAATCCAAATGGATTTTTAATCCATTTAAAGGTTCCCTGGTCACCAAGACACCTAAAGGAATTTTTATGCACAATCATATTTTGTTGTAACTAGAATGACCATACATCATAGACATGATAGCATGGCCAACTTATCTTCCAGCTAATAAATCCATGAGTCACATTGGATATTCATCCTTTAGAGTGGATTGATTTAGATTTCGAAAGTCAATGCGCACTCATAATTTTCCATTTTTCTTACACTACACCAAAAGGCTAAATTGTCACCTTTGAGTCGGCCATCCTTGTCACGGTCTTTGATCATGACAAAAAATATGCGATTTTTGTCACGATCATTGACCATGACAAGTACAGTTGTCATGGACTTATTACGATCTTTGACCGTGATAACTTTATAAAGTTATCACAATCAAAGACCTTGACATGTCCCTGACAACTGTCTTAACTAAAAAACCCTACCACCTTTTTTCCCGTTTCATTTCCCTCCTTTTCTCTATACGACTTCTCTCTCTCTCTCTCTCTTTTGTGTGTGTGTGTGTATGTTTTTGTATATATATATCTATGTGTGTGTGTGTGTTGTTTTCTCTCTCTCTCTCTCTCTCTCTCTCTCTCTGCATATACACAACAAAGGGGTCTAAATAAGATTTAGACCCAATTTTTGTAAACACTAAATTAATCACACATACGCACAAAATCACACACACACACACACATACATACATACATACATATATATATATATATATATATATATATATATATATATATATATATATATATATATATATATATATATATATATATATATATATATATATATATATGTGTGTGTGTGTGTGTGTGTGTGTGTGTATGTGTGTGTGATTTTGTGCGTATGTGTGATTAATTTAGTGTTTACAAAAATTGGGTCTAAATCTTATTTAGACCCCTTTGTTGTGTAAATATGAAATTGAAATTGGATATAAAGGCTTGCTCGTCTAGCCACTGGACCCTTGTTCGTGGAATAAGAGTACAAAAAGTATCGATTTAATGGTTATGTATTCAGTCCAAGGGTGTATGAGAAAAATACAAATGTATAGAACTCGGGCATTTCATACATGGTTCTTACATAATTATGAGCGAGTGCGAAAGATAAAAACCTCGTTGAACCTAAAATGACTTACTGTGGTGTAATTTGAAATATATTTGAATTGGAATATGTAATCTTCAAAGAGGTTGTATTTTAATTTGATTGTGTAAGAGTTAAAGATAAAAATGCTTGTAAAGTTGATCATGGCACCAATTTGATCACGGTTGACTTGTCCAAGTTGAAGAGCGACGAACACTTGAGCGATGAGCCGTTTGTGTGTGATTTTCAAAAGGTCAACAAAGTTTTTTACTCTGAGTATATCAACAACGAGCCGTGGTCAATCATCTTACATGCGCCGAAGCGTCTAAACAGTTGTGTGGATGACTTGGCTACTCCTACGTTATATCAATACATTTTTTATGATAACCCGAATTTGAAACAATTTTTAGTTTTGTAATAAGTATTCCAATTATTTGTAATGAACAATGGATGTATTATTCTAGTGCTTTATTATTATCAGACGATAATTTAATGCTTTTTATTCATTTGTACTTGATCAGTTTAAATCTTGTAATAACTTGTGGGTGTATTCTTCTAGCACTTTGTTATTATCGGATTTGAATCAAAATTGGTTTTGTGGTTAGTGAATATGTTAATTATGATTTTAATCAATTTAATCATTAATTAAAAGTCCATGACATGACCCTATATTGAAAAAATATTTAGATTTATAATGTTGTTAACTTGTATTCTTATAGTTCTTTGTTATTATTGAATTTGTATCAAAATTTATTTTATGGTTAGTGAATTTGTTAATTAGGATTTTAATCAATTTAAGCATTAATTAAAAGTCCATGACATTACACGATATTGAAATAATATTTAGATTTATAATGACATTAACTTGTATTCTTCTAGTGCTTTGTTATTATCGGATTTGAGCATTAATTCAAAGTCCATATACGTGTTTGTACTAATAATAACAATTTGTGCAGAAAATGTCTTTATTCCAGCACGATAACGGAGGCAACGAGGGCTCCTTGGCCACTAGGCCCCCAAAATGGGACAAATTATGGCCCATCATTGAAAATAAGATGGCATTATTGGCTAGATGCCTAGAGTTGCTAAAGGCGGTCGTTGACCCGGGGTATATTGATTGAAGGGTCGTGACAAATGAGCTCAAGATGGGCATCTAGGGGGCACTACATGAAATGTACTTATATTTATATTGATATGAAGCTAACACTTACTTTCTTTTTGGTTTGAATTTATTTGACTTGATCAAATCTGCCTAACTTAACATGTCTGCGACTCCACGTTGGAACAGTTGATGGATCAATACATGACGTGGAATAAAAATATGCATACACGAAACTTTAAGAAGACTCGAGACTCCAATCTGAGAGTGTATGACACTGTCCCCTCGAAGGAGTCGATCTCATTGGCATAGTGGCAAAAAATTGTCGATAATGAGATCGATGAGTAGCAATTGGCATCTCATCAGTCGGGGAGAGAAAATCGAGAAAAAAAGTTGGACGTGCACTACTCCGGCGGACGTCTTACACCGAGGTGGAGCATAGGATGGTAAGTTTTTATTTTTCTTTAATTTTAGTTTTATGTTATTCTAATTTAGCATTAATTTGTATTACTTACTAATTCTGCATTATGTTATTTCAGGAGACGAGGAGTGTCCCTAGGAGTAGGCCACATAAGCTCGATGCCTATGTGGAAATTCGGAAGAAGAAGGGCAAGGATATGGATGTGTCCCCAAGCATCGAAGTCCAGATTGTAAGTTATAAATATTTAATTTTTTTAATTACGTTATAATTTTTTTTATTTACTTAATTAACTAATTGTGTACTTTTTGTCATTTCAGGCAAATCTTTAGGAAGTGCGTGATTCACACTCAGCTAAGTTCTCGGGGAGGATTGAAAGGGGAGGACTAGGGGGCGAGCTCATGGGTGGGGATATTGAGAATCATCAGAATGAAGAAGATCAACACCGGGTTAGCTCATAAGGTGGACAACCATGATGATAGCTATCAAGGTTAGAGGCGATGGTCCTACATATGTACGCCTTCATAAAGCATCGGTGGGGATCCACCTCCGATGAGGGAAATGGTAAGGGAAAGGGTTAGGGGATGGAGAATGAGGTAGATGAGGACGTCACTATTTCATCGTCGATACGCACGAACTCACCGCCATATGATCCATTTTCCACTTTGAACCCCCATCGAATGGCCTATGTGAATAATCGGTAGGCAGAGCGTATTGTTACTCGACATATAGCGAGGAGGTTGAGGGACTCGGGACCCCTCTCGGATATGGTGGCTCATGGACGTCCCCTGCAAAACATTAAGGCAAAGGTGCTCGTCACGCATATGTTGACTGTAAAGGAGAACTCACCTTTGTGGTTGCACGAACAATGTGGCGTTTAGAGAATTGAGGGGTAGGCCAATTCATATGTCATGTGGTCTTCCTTGCTCCTCCAACCGGATCAAGACCCTATGCCATGATATTATTTCAATTCATTTTATTTAGATATTGGATTATATTTGTATTTTTTGATTTGGTACATGTTGGTTTGGATATGGATATTTGTATTTGGTTATTGATATTTACATGTTAGTTATGGATATTTGTATTTTGGTTTTGTTTCTCTATATATAAGATGTTTGGACAAGTACAATTTTTCTATAATAGATACAAATATATTTTTGATCAGTGGTAGTGGCCATACTATCCAACATTTTTTTTCAAAGACCATGACAAGTCCATGAAAAATCTAACGAACTTGTCATGGTCTTGGACCGTGACAAGTCCTTGACAACTTCATTTATCACCCCAAACTTGTCAAGGTTTTTTTACCATGACATGTTGGATATTTTGGTGTAGTGTTAATTATTAATTCTATATTAGGGAGAAATATAACATACCTAGTGTGGACATCCCGAGACCTTCCCCTCTTGACGCTTTTGGGAGAAAGAGGGAGGATAAAGGTTCCGCGCCCCTCGCCACACCAGGAGTGATTTGACTATTGTAGGTTTTTGGGTGAGGTAAAGAGATAGAGTCACCAACCTATTTTGCACAAAATAGGAAAATGAACATGCCGCGGCCTCAAGAGAGCGGAATCAAAGACAAACCGATGTTTGCAAAACTAATAGTTTAGAGGTTCGAGGGCTAAGTTACGGAATGGGAAGGTGTCTTTCATGGACTTATGTTACTATTTTTCGTAATTTCTTCGTAAAGTGTGTGTGCATGTAAATGTAAGTGGAGATCAGAATCGATCGACTCGCATAATGGAAAACATGGAGTGAGGTCATCCATAGGAATGTTCCCAAAATAATAATTAAAAAATATAACATGCGTGCTTATCTATATATTGATCGTTATGATTAAACAATAATACATGTTTAGATAAGATGCAAGTAGGATTCTCAAGTATGACATATATATATATATATATATATGGATAAAATAGGAAAAGATGAAATTACGAAAGTATGACTCAAGTCTAAAGTTTTTACCTGAGACGCCTACGTAGCTAGTAAAGGCATCAAAGTCCATGCAGTTCGCTTGCGGCATAAGGGAGGGGTTTATCCCATAATTTCAAACGAAAATTATATTATATGTGTGTCTAAGAAAAAAAATGTTTTTAGTTTTGAGAAAATGTGGTGAAAAATCCCATTGGAATTTATAGGTGTTACCCTATTTTTCTTTGTTTTGGGTAATTATAGAAAAAATACTATGTGCAATATAACTAATAAAGGATTGAATATTAGAATTTGTATGATATATAGTAAAAGATAATTTAAGAATTTATATAACTAATGCGGAAATAAAGGAATTTAAAGAGAGAGAAGAATATTTGGACCTTCTTTGGGGACTTAGAGATTGATTGTAAGGACATTTTTGTCCATTGTTATGTCATACGAGGTTACACCGTTGAAGAAATTCAAGATTCATATCATATCGTCATCAACGGATCCATATATCAAAGAAAAGGAGGAATAAAAAACCTGACAGGCCGGACCGGTCCGCCCAGAGAAAACGAACCGATTCGACCCAGGACCGGTCCGCCCCTTTACCGCACCGATCCGCTTGCTGAAAAGCCAGTACACCCCGGACTGGTAGCGAACCGATAAAGCTCAAAATAAAATCAACCGATCCTCCACCTCGAACCGATCCGCTCAGACCCGGACCGGTCCACCTGGGATAATTTCAAATAGATCGTGCAGAGATTTTTTAGGTCAAGTTACTCCTTTATAAACCCACTACGGGAAGTGGTTTTAGAAGAATTCCATACACGATTTTCAGAGTCCATACACTCGAAGTCTTCATCTTTCTGAGTTATCAAACTCATGTTTAGATTCACAAAAATTTCCAAATCATTTGTGAATCATTTTGAAACCCTAGAACACAAATTCTTTTGCTGTTCATAACCTTGTAGAGAAGACCGACCTTCTTCTTCATTGTTGCCCTCCTGGAAAGGGAAACTTCCAGCCACCGACTACAGATTCGATGCCTGAGGGTAATTCTGTGTCACCCTTGTATTTCATTGTAATCCGTGTAAATTGTATTTTACAAAATTATAGTGAAATAAATGGTTTTTGCCCCTTTGGGGGATTTTTCCTCATTTGTGTGTGTTTGAATGATCTTGCTTGCTTTACATCTTAATTCAATCACACCTAGATGCATGTTTAGGATTTAATTGGGTTAAACTGTGTTTAATTACATAATTTCTTAATTTGAACGCACGCGCAACTCTCTCAAATTGGTATCAGAGTAGGTTACGCTAATTTATCGCGTATTCCTAGTTTCCGCAAATTTTTTCTAAGATATCAATTTTCTGAAAAATTGATTTTTGAAAAGGTGCGTGTTCAATGGAGAAATCATATAATAAAATGCCAGTTTTTGACGGGACAAATTATGCATATTGGAAAGCCCGCATGAGGTCTGCTTTAAAAGACATAGATGAACGTGTTTGGATTCTAGTTGAAAGAGGGTGGACACCTCCCTCCGTCACTGTTGAAAATGTGACTAGTTTAAAACCTGTCACTTCATGGACTGAAGATGAATTTAAATGGTCTTCTTTTAATTCTAAGGGTTTGAGTGCTATTTCCGGATCTATCACTCCTGACGAGTTTCTACGTATCATGACGTGCACCACGTCAAAAGAGGCATGGGATGTTTTGCAGCTTACCCATGAAGAAACTAATGTTGTGAAAGAATATAAATTGCAAAATTTAACAACTCAATTTGAGACCATCACCATGCTTGAAATAGAATGTTTTGATGATTTTTATGCTAGGCTATCTGATATTGTTAATACTAGCTTTAATCTTGGTGAACATATTCCTAATGCAAGAGTTGTTAAAAAGATTCTCCGTTCTTTGCCTAAGCGTTTTATCCCTAAAGTCACTGTGCTAAATTCTATGGGTAATTTAAATACGCTAAAATTGGAAGAACTTGTAGGAGATTTGCAAACTTATGAAATTGATATGTTCCCTAAAACTGCTAGGTCCAAAGATAAGGGAATTGCACTTAATGCCAAAGAGAAAAAGAGTGAGGGGTCGGCTAGAAAGAGGATAGAGTCATCTAGAAAGAGAGTGACCGACACATCAGATTCTGATTGTGATTTTGACTTAGATGATTTGGATCTTTTTGCAAAAAATTTCAAGAGGATTCTCAAATTTAAGAAAAATGGCAATTTTAAAGATAAAAAGAAATTTGAGAAAAATAAGTTTAAAAAGAAAAATGAAAAAGATTTTAAATATCCTCCTAAGAAAGAAAGTGAGAGGTTCTTTGACTGCGAAGGTAGGGGTCAAAGAGGCTTTGAGTGTGCCACACGTCTGAACAGAGAGAAAGGGAAAGCGGTCCTTAATGCTACCCTTAGCGACGACAGTGAGGTCGAGTCGGTGGACTCAGGAGATAAGTCACCGCATGAGTGTAACTTCACCGCATTCATGGCTAGTCATGTGAGCACGTTGAGTACTTCTCACGACGATGAGGATGCTGCATCACAGGGACACCTCGACAGTGAGATCGATGTGAGTGAGGGGGAGGATGACTCAAGTGAGAGCGAGAGTGATATTCAACGCACCTACGCTGAGTTATATTCTGATTCATTTAAAACTAAAAAGAGTAACAAGGCGTTAGTTCTTAGGATCATCGGCTTAGAGGAAGATTTAAGAAAAGCGACAGAGAGAGAGAGTCCTCCACCTGGACCGCCCTGAGAGAGAGAGAATCTGCCTGTGTTGAGAAAGAGAGTTTGTTTAGAGAGAGAGAGAATATTTTTGAGAAAGATAGAGGGGACTTGACTAAACAAGTGGCTAGTCTTATGAGTGAGATCCATTCCTCCGTGGAGACTCGAAAGAAACTTGAAGCCCTTGTTACCCAGCTGACTCATGATCTTGAAAAAGCACGGGAAGTCAAGGTACAAATCAAGGACAGATCTGGGAAGATGGGAAAGTTGCTCCTCGGCCCCGCTTTAGGTTTTGGTGATAGGCAGGGAATAGGTTATGATGGTGCCTCCATATCCCAAATTGCACCTGGACTAGTTCCTGAGTTTACTACGACTCCTTATGGCCATCGTCAAACACCTTGAAAGAGAGTTCGACCAAGAAAAGCAAACCAAGGTCCGCCTTTGACTGTGTTCTTTTGTACCTATTGCAAAAGGAAAGGCCACCTCAGGGAGTTTTGCTATAGTATGGGTCGGACACGACGTACTACTGCTCCACATCATCATACTGATGATTTTACCATTCTGAGAGAGCGAGTTGAGTTTTTAGCGGCCACGTCTCAGAGTTTGATGGAGGAATTCCGACGGATGTCTTTCCCATCAGTGAATGCTTCTCACATTCCATCTAAAACCAACAACAACAAAGGAAAACAAAGGGTCAACACTTCTTGGGTACCTAAGAAAGACAAAAAGGCCTTTGTTGTTCATGTTGCTCTCAAAGCACATAATACCTCACAGTGGTATTTTGACAGTGGGTGCTCCAGACATATGATAGGTGATGCCCCATTTTTACATCTCTTGAGGATTATCAGGATGGCAGAGTCACCTTTTAAGACGGGAGTAAGTCTAGAATTATAGGACGAGGTAATGTCGAGTTACCTGGATTTCCTAAGCTAGGAAATGTTTTGTGCATCAAAGGTTTGAAAGCAAACCTTCTCAGCATTAGCCAGCTGTGAGACGCTGACTTTGTCGTAAAGTTTGACCAGGACGCTTGTAAGGTCTATAATCAAGCCGGTAAACTTTTAGTTCAAGGGGTGAGGACAAAGGATAATTGCTATGGGACTGAGCCAATATCCTCACTTGTCTGCAACAGCGCCATGATCACTCCTATGGATCCGTGGCACCAACGTCTAGGTCACGTAAATATTAAAGATCTCACTCGCTTAACTAAAAAGGACCTAGTACGTGGCTTACCATCTCTTGGAAGGGAAACATCGATGATTTGTGGACCCTGTCAGATGGGAAAACAAATTTGTAGTCCCCATAGGAAGTTGCATTCCATTACCACCTCTCGTGTTCTTGAGCTTATACACATGAATCTTATGGGTCCCACTCGTACCGAGAGTCTGGGTGGTAAGGGGTATAATCTCGTGATGGTAGATGATTTCTCCAGATACTCCATTGTAGGTTTTCTAAGAGAGAAATCCGATGCCATAGAGTTTTTAACGACCAAGTGCCGTGTCCTGTAAAATCAACACGGAGTCACTATTAACAGGATACGTAGTGACAACGACACTGAATTTAAGGAAGCAAAAGTATATTTTTATTGCGATAGCCTTGGGATCAAACATGAGTTTTTTTGTTGTGAAGACTCCTCAGCAAAATGGGATTGTTGAGAGAAAGAACAGGACAATCCAGGAAATGGATAGATCTATGCTTCTAGGTCATAATGTTTCTAGGAGATTTTGGGCAGAGGCAGTGTCTACTGCATGCCACATGGTGAATAGGGTTTACTTGCGTCCACACACACTTAAGACGCCTTATGAATTGTGGACTGGAAAGAAACCCAACCTGGCATATTTTCGTGTTTTTGGGAGTAAATTCTACATCCTACGGGATAGAGAGCAATTAGGAAAGTTTGACTCCCGGAGCGATGAGGGAATATTTCTAGGATATTCATCGAATAGCAGAGCATACCGAGTTTTTAACCTGAAGATCTCTAAGGTTATGGAATTAATAAACATCACAGTGCAAGATGACGAACCTCCGACCGTTATTGATCCTAACCTTCAGTGTGAGGATGAGGATTTGTTTGACAGTGATCCACTTATCCCTCACTCACACTCTATGGTCCCCACTCCTGTGTTAGGGGACACACTCACTTGGGTTCGCAAGAGTCATGACCCGTCTGCCATTGTTGGCGATCCCACTCTAGGGGCCAAGACTTGTGCTCAGCTAGAGAACTTTGTTAGCCATCTTTGCTACACGTCCAAAGTCGAGTCCAAGAATCATAAAGAAGCATTCAAGGATGAACACTGGATATCTGCTATGCAGGATGAGTTGCTTCAGTTTAAAAAGAATAATGTCTGGGAACTTATCCCCCGACCTAGTGAGACTAATGTGATAGGTACCCAGTGGATTTTTAAGAATAAAATGGATGAAAATGGTACCATAATCCGAAATAAGGCTAGGTTGGTCGCTCAAGGCTACACACAGATAGAGGGTGTAGACTTTTGGGAGACATTTTCTCCTGTTGTGAGGCTTGAGTCCGTCCGTCTAATACTCGCCATCGCATGTCATCTGAGCTTCAAGTTATAACAGATGGATGTTAAGAGTGCCTTTCGGAATGGCATTCTATAGGAGGAGGTTTACGTGGAACAACCAAAAGGGTTTGAAGACCCTAAGCACCCTGAGCACATTTTTTATCTGAGGAAAGCCTTGTATGGTTTGAAAAAAGCACCTCGAGCTTGGTACGAAAGGCTTACTTCCTATCTCTTAGCCCGTGGCTTCAAGAGAGGGGGAGTTGATATGACGTTGTTCGTCAGGAGAGATGACGATGCTATTTTGGTTGCCCAAGTCTATGTGGACGACATAGTCTTTGGATCCACATGCTCCCAGCATGCTCACCACTTTGAGGAAGAGATGAAAAGTGAGTTTGAGATGAGCATGGTAGGTGATCTTACTTTCTTCCTCGGTCTCCAGGTTCGTCAGCTAGAGGATGGGATGTTCATCTCCCAATCTAAGTATGCTAGAGACCTAGTGAAGAAATTTGGTTTAGACTCCGCTAAGCATGCACGTACACCTATGAGTACCACTACCAAGCTTAGTAAGGACACTTCAGGCAAGGACGTAGAGCAAACCTTGTATCGGAGTATGATAGGTAGTCTTCTCTACTTGACTGCCAGTCGTCCTGACATAGCCTTTCGTGTTGGAGTCTGTACTTGATATCAGGCGTCCCCGAAAGAGTCACATTTACTAGCTCTAAAACGAATTATTAAATATGTGAGTGGGACTCTCTCATTCGGTATTTGGTATTCCTTTGATACTGATGACCGTTTGTCCGCCTATTCAGACGCCGATTGGGCTGGGGATGTAGATGGTTGTAGGAGCACTTCTGGTGGGTCTTTCTATTTTGGTTCTGCTCTTGTCTCCAGGCTGAGCAAGAAATAAAATTTCATCTCTTTGTCCACTACGGAGGCTGAGTACATAGTCGTCGGGATTTGTTGCACGCAACTCTTGTGGATGAAGCAAATGCTGGAGGATTATGGGATTTCACTGGAAACCATGACCATTTCCTGTGATAACACGAGCGCAATACACATATCTCGCAATCCAGTCCATCATTCGCGCACAAAGAACATCAGGATATGTGAGCACTTTATACGATAACTAGTTGAGGAGAAAGTCGTATCCCCGAGTTTTGTTCCCACCGACCATCAGTTAGCCGATATTTTCAAGAAACCTTTAGATGCCCTTAGAATTGAGAGTCTTAGGAAGTATTTGGGTATTTTCATAGTTGACTGAGGGGTTGGTCTATGTCAAGAATAGGATGCTTTTTCATGTTAATATTATATGCTTCCTATTGCCAGTTTGTTTTATATGTATCATTGCTTTGTTGTACAACTATTTATTCATTTTTTGAAAAATCCAAAAAGATTTGTGTTTGTATATAAAAATTAAAAAAAAAAAAAAAGATTCTTGTATTTTGTTTACACTTTTTATGGATGAACATTTAAGATAGACAAGTCACAACTTCATTCCATTTATCCATGTGTCTGGTTGATAGAGATTTGAGACGCTACATCATTTCATCCATGTGCTTTACACTGCTTAGAGTCTTTGAGATGTGATTCGTGATATCTTGTATACATGTTTGACTCATATCTCCTTTATTGCACACATGCACGACTTTATTTGATTATTGCACTTGTCTATCACATGTTGGCTTGAGTGTTTCCATCTCAATTCTGTCTATACAACTAACAATATGCGATAAAACTTGACAAGATTGGAATGCATGTAAAAACCGTTTTTGTGAGAATGTGTGTTTGTTTAAGAACGGGGAGGGGCTGCGAAAGATAATTATCTCCTCTTTGCGCAAAAGCCACCGTTCAAAAGGACCTAAAAAATGGAGGAATTTAATTATCCGGGGTCCAAAGAGGTTAAAAGAGCCCGAAAATTTTTAAGGCAATAAAAAGCAATACATGCCAAATATGGGCCACTAGGTTTCAACATCAATTCTCTAAAGTTTGAGAATTTAGAAAACCTCTATTCAAATTAAAATCTGAGCGAGTTTGGTTGGAGAATATAAACGGGTTTGCACTTCCTTGAAAGTCCTGAAAAAGCATGAAATAGTTTTGGACGCTATTGGTGTGGAAATCACTTTGAGCTTTGATTTGTTGATTTGATTGAGTCAATGCCCTATATTTCCACCTTTTTACACCAAAGGAAGACTTTGAGTTCATTCGTTAGGAGTATCCGATATTCATCGTGCACATATGTCATGTTTGTATGCATTGATTTTCCTATCGAAGTTGATTACACCCATTCATTTACGCCATCATCGACTTGGTTGTTCTGTGTTTGTTCATGGTGTGTTTCTTGTTTGTTTGAAAATTTTTGAAAAATTCAAAAAATAATTGTTTATTCCTTGTGACACCCTTGCTTTGATTGGTTGATTTATTCTTCTAATTTGTCTATTTGGGGACATCATAAAAAGGAGGAGAATGAATTATCTTATTTTGGGGGAGTTCTGAAGTTTTGAGCAGTTTTACGAGTTTATCGTAAATCATCAATTTGGTATCTATGTTTATCTCATTTCAAACTCGATACGTCACTTGGTATTTTGCTTTTTCTCATGTGTGTAGGTACTACATGGATTATCATTTGATTGCACACCCTGATGAGAAAAGCGTTGAGATTCCTGAAGATTCGAAGAGCAAACGATGAAGTCTTATTCAATTGTATCTTACCAGTTTTGGGTTCATGAAAGGGTAGATTTGTATAGGCATTTTTGTTCGTTGATAATTCGGATGTTTGTTTTTATGTATGTACCGGCATAGACATAGGGGGAGATTTGTAAGGACATTTTTGTCTATTGTTATGTCATACGCTGTTACACCGTTGAATAAATTCAAGAATCATATCATATCGTCATCAACGGATCCGTATATCAAAGAAAAGGAGGAATCAAAAACCTGACAGGCCGGACCGGTCCGCCCAGAGAAAATGAACAAATTCGACCCCGGACCGGTCCGCCCCTTTAACGGACCGATCCGCTTGCTGAAAAGCCAGTACACCCCGGACTGGTAGCGAACCGATAAAACTCAAAATAAAACGAACCGATCCGCCACCTCAGACCGATCCCCCTCAGACCGGACCGGTCCACCTAGGATAATTTCAAACAAATCGTGCAGAGAGTTTTTAGTCCAAGTTACTACTTTACACACCCACTACGGGAAGTGGTTTTAGAATACTTCCATACACGATTTTCAGAGTCCATACACTCGAAGTCTTCATCTTTGTGAGTTATCAAACTCATGTTTTGATTCACACAAATTTCCAAATCATTTGTGAATCATTTTGAAACCCTAGAACACAAATTCTTTTGCTATTCATACCCTTGTGGAGAAGACCGACCTTATTCTTCATTGCTGCCCTCCTGGAAAGGGAAACTTCTAGCCGCCGACTACAGATCCGACGCCTGAGGGTAATTCTGTGTCACCCTTCTATTTCATTGTAATCCGTGTAAATTGTATTTTACAAAATTATAGTGAAATAAATGGCTTTTCCCCTTTGGGGGATTTTTCCTCATTTGTGTGTTTGAATGCTCTTGCTTGCTTTACATCTTAATTCAATCACACATAGATGCATGTTTAGGATTTAATTGGGTTAAACTGTGTTTAATTATATAATTTCTTAATTTGAATGCACGCACAACTCTCTAATTGATCTTGATTGATGATGAGATTTCTTGGAAGTGAATGGAGAATGTAATATGATTTTTACTGAATTGGGTGTGAAAGTGATGGGAATGAAAGGTCAAGAAAGGTTTCAAACAAGGAAACCTTCCTGACTTAAGAATAATGTTACTGAGATCACTAAAGTTGATGTTTATGGGGTGACTTTCGAAGTGATCTCATGCTCTCCTTATAAAGGATATCAGGACTTCCGATTGGCATTTTTCTTGTCCAGCTTATAGGCACGCGAACATAGACACACCATCGATAGGCAGGGAAATGGACCTGGCAATTGGCAATCTCATGAAGATTATTCAGAAAAGTGGTCGTAACATTCAATTTGTAAGTCCAAATTACACACGGGGCGTACCTTTAGAAAGGTATTTTAGAGACCTTTGAGGATCCTTAGGTCTGCTACCATGTTTGATAGATGACTTTGGGTCAAACGGGGCTCAAAAGTGACCATCGATCCTTTAGACAAAAGATCATCGGAGGACGATGGATCGTTCATCCAAATCGTAAGTTTTAATCGTGCATGGGGCGGACTATTGGAATTTTTTTTCTAGGTAATTCGATGTTCCAAAGAGATTCACTCAGTTTGGAGATTTGAATTTGGTCAAATAAGGCTCGAAATCTTCCAGTAACCTTCCGGACTAAAATGGATCATTCGTCCATACGATAAGGCTGATTCATGTACGGGGTGGACTATTGGAAAGGGTATTTAATGCCCTTCAAATATTCATTCGGTCTCATTTTATCTATAGATTTTACTTTGGTCAAATGAAGCTTGGGAGAGCCCGATGACCTCTGGATTAGTTTTTGTGGGAAAATGGACCGAATCGTTATGCCATTTCGTGCATGTGACAAACCATGGGAAAGTAGTTTAGTTCCCTTTAAAGATTCATTGAGCTTTCGCTCTAATGGTTATGTTGATTGGAGTCAAATTGGGGCCCAAGAGCGCCGTTGGCATCCAAATCATTTTTCAGTAGTAAAATGGTTAGTTCGTCTGAAACGTTGTGCCGATTTGCACTTGAGGAAAACTATTAGAAAGGCGATTCAAAGCCCTTCAAAGATTCATTAATATTTTTCTTTGACGATGGAGTTGACTGCAGTCAAACGGGGTTTGGAAGTGCTCGATGGCCACTACATCTGTACTCAGAGTATGATATAGGGTTTGTAGTGAATTGGGGAGGTTTTAGGGACGTAAAAGAGACTTAGCGGGTCCTAGAAAGTGATGTCTACAGAGACCCTCAATGTGGGAGCTTGGAACAAATGAAATCCATCGAATAAAAACCACATGATGTTTTAGGAAAAAGGTCAATTATGTGGACTGAAGGGATGAGGATGACCATTCTAGAGGGTTGAGGCCGATTCTGAGGACCTAAAGTAATGCTGGGGATGGCCTATTTTAGGGGTGAGGTCAATTCTAAGGAAATAAAGTTGTGGAAATAAATTTTGCGGGTCGATGTCAATTCCGAGGACCTTAAATGGGGGCAACTAATTATGAGGGTCGAGGTTAATTCTCAGGACCTTAAGTGGGGGTAACCAATTCTGAGGGTCGAGACCAATTCTGGGAGCCTTAAGTGCGGGAGACCAATTTTTAGGGTAGAGGTCAATTCTGCGGACCTTAAATGGGGGTGACTAATTATGAGGGTTGAGTTCAATTCTGAGGACCATAAGTGGGAGCAACCGATTCGGAGGGTCGAGGCAAATTATATGGGCCTTTAGTGGGGGTGACCAATTCTAAGGGTCGAGGTCAATTATGAGGACCTTAAATGGGTAAACCAATTTTGAGGGTTGAGGTCAATTCTATGAACCTTAAATAGGGTTGACCAATTATGAGGGTCGTGGTCAATTCTAAGGACCATGAGTTAAAGAGACCAATTTTGTGGGTCAAGGACAATTCTTTGGGCCTTACTTAGGGGTGACCAATTTCGAGGGTCGAAGTCAATTCTAAGAACCTTAAATGCGGGCTACCAATTCTGAGGGTCGAGGTCAATTCTCAGGACCTTAAGTGAGGTCGACCAAATTTGAGGGTCAAGGCCAATTCTGCAGGCCTTAAGTGGCGCCGACCAATTTTGAGGGAAGAGGCCAATTCATTAGAACTTAAATGGGGGCAACCAATTCTGAGGGTCGGGGTCAATTCTTAGGACCTTAAATGAAAGCGACCAATTTCGTGAGTCGAGGCCAATTACGTGGGCCTTAGTAATGTGGGGGTTTTCTCTTTAGGGAGTCTTTATTTTACCTTTTTAAAGACTCTACTAGGGAAGAGACATTTGTCCGGAGTTATGTCATTTTGAGAAGAGATAGCTTTGCAGGGGGAGATAAAATTGTCAGTCTAAAAATTCCACTAGGGAAACAATTGATGACTTGAGGTTTGGGATTCTGCTAGGGAATGTGTTTCTTGGAGACGCTGCGGGGAAGAGATGTCCGATTAGTACTTCTAGATTTTCTTAGAGAAATTAGAATTTTTCTGGGAGAGATTTTTAATTCGGGAATTCCTAATGGTGAAATGGTTAGGATATTAAGTAGCCCTGTTGGGGAAGCATTGGACTTCAATTGAGGGTGAAGTTTAGGGATTCCTTTGGAGAATTATAGTTGGATTTCGGGATGTAGGTGCGCTAATTTTTAGGGTTTAAGATGGGGATAAAATGTGGTATTAATTCAGATGGGGATTTAGGAGATTGAAAATGGTTTTCAGGGTGAAAAAATGTTCCAATATTTATTTGGCAATTTTAAGAATTTTTTGGGATTATTTGGAGTTTTCTGGCCTTTTTGGGATTTTTATACAAAGTTTCAGGCGTATCGCTGATCGGAGGGTTGCACTAATTGCCAATCGGAAATGGCATAGACTTTTGGGCTACATTAGGAAGGATAATAAGTAGGTGCCGATCAGTGGATGTCAGGGGACAGCCGATTGGTATGCTCCTCAGCCTCCTATAAAAGGGGCGAATTCTCTTCATTTTGAACAACTTATAGCTTTCCTATTTTCAGCTTTTATCTTTTGCAATCTTCTGGTCGTTCTTTCCTTGTCGAGACTAGAAAATGGAATATTTGTCAAGTAGCGAGACTCATATGGAATTGTTGGGCATTGACGATTGGATGAACCTGAAGTGGCAGGCTAGGGTGCCCCTAGCTTTGGGTAATTAGAATGATTTTGACCTGTTTAAGACTGTTGTTGATGATCGCACTCTTCTGCGTGAGACTTTTCACCACTGGTCATCTAAGATGATGAACCGTAATGGCTATGTAAGTACCACATGAATTTTGGCATTCTTTTTCTTCTTTGCATTTTCTTATTTCTTTGAATTTGACCAAAGGTTTCTCTTCTGTTTTGACAGACTGACGTAGCTTTTATGAGCTTTCATTCTCGGGGGATGACGTGATTCAGGAATTTGTGGGAGCACCTTCCTGTAGTGGTACACTGGGAGTCTCCTCTGCGAGTTTTGGTCATTTGGTTTCTGCTTTAGATGAGACGCTGTGCTCTACGGTCGTTCTGTGTGAGATGGGGGAGAGGTTGTGCGACACTACCCATACCATACACTTGGGATTCGAGGATGTGATGGTGACCCGCATTGATGTCTAGAAGTTGCTGGGAATCGATTATGAGGGTACATAGATAGAGGTTGGGTGGTCTCTGAAGGTGACACTAGTGGAAGTTAATGCTGCTTTGGGAGATGTGGAGTATATATTATTAGGGGAATAGATCTGTATTTATTTTTTTCGATACATTTTTTTGAGTCAGAGGATCAAAAAGACCGACGGGATGCAGGGGAAGCAGATGGCCCACTTATTTATTCTTCGTCTGTTGGGAGGGTTCTTGGCAGCGTCGAGCGGCGATGTCTTCCACTTATGTTTTTTTTACCATATTTGAGGTTATTTTCGAATATTACTCTTTATGACTAGGGGAGCGTGAATTTGGTGACCCTTTATTCTTCTTTGGATGCTTTCAGGTGGTGCTGCCGCCAGATTTTTACTCGAGCCACATATCTTCTAGAGGTAATTTTCTCATTTCTTTTTATGTATTTTCTTGCATTTTTCTTCTTTCCTCTTTTGCTTATTCTCGACTTTTCCACAGATGTGGTTCAACAACGTGATCGAGGTCAACGCCCATTTGACTGGCTTGCATGATGATTCGATGGGGAACTTCTTCCAGATGTACTGGTGATGGAAGTCCAACCGGATGTCGAAGCAACCTCTTTCCTTATCACCAGTGTGACATGTCTTGAATGTCTCGACGAGTGACCAAGTTATTTATTTTTTTCCTTTTAAATCACTTTCTTGGCATTTTTCTTGTTTGTGAAAGTATTGAGTTTATTTTGGAAAAATATAGGTTACTTTCTATCCCTGGGGGATGACTATCCAGCACATAAGGGTGAGGGGTGACCAGGGGGAATGTGCAGACGCACCGACTGCTGGCTCACGAGTTCAGTTATTCCTAGTATCTAGGATAAAGAGTATTATAATAGATCATGGAGGGCGAGGTGGTGGTCCCATCTATAATTCCCCCAAGGTACATGAGGCGAGTGTGAGATATACCAGAGGAGGCTAGGGCGGTGGCAATGATTGGTGATCCCTACTTATCCTATACTGACATGGTGGTGACTTATAACTACCTTGGATTCACAACGAGCTGGCTAATGCCCTCCATCATTTGTGATGTAGTGAATATGCCTTCGCCTCCTACGGATTTGGGTAAGGGTACGAGTCAATCGGTGAGTTTTTTCCCATAGCACTGGTGGTGCATCGTCGTCAACGGCGACAATGGGGATGAAGGTTCCATTCATCCAACTTTCTCATCCTTCTTATAATATTATATTGGCTAGAGGGGGGGTCCTTAAGTATGCATCACCGCCCTAATGCGATGTACCCGGTGGTGTTGGGGCTGATGGAGGATGTCCTTCAGCCATAAGTATATATTTTTCATTTATTTGTTATGTCTTCTTATTTTCTTCTTTTTCTTTAGAATGACTTATTTTCCTTTTCATTTTCGCATGTTCGGGTGTCGACTATTTGGTTGACGGACATTCAAGATTGGGTGGCTTCTATAACGGCTCATAATCGTGATTCAATTATAATTCCTTCATGCCTAGTGTCGTCAGCTACTTCTGAGGAGGGATCTAGACCAGGTAGCGGAGGCTTATCAGCTCGTCATCAAGGGAAGCATATTCGTCATAGGGACGAGGGATCTTTGGGATAGAGAGAGAGAGAGCGTGTGTGAGAGTCTAGGGTTTCAAGCTGAGTGTCGATGTTTTTATTTTCTTCTTTTTTCCAAAAAAATGATGTTAATGGCAGTATATATAAAAATGAATGATATTTTTATTTTAGCTTTGTTTAAATGATGTACTTTATATACATTCTTTACTTTGTTGCTATGAGTGTAAATAGGACGAGTTCTTTTATTTTTCGCAAAGAGAGTTTAAATAACTCGGGAAAAAGATTTGTTTTTGAGATAAGATGGGTAAAAATGGATAATGCGGGAAGGCATAACCTGGGGGTTCTTTGAAAAAAAGATTTAAATATATTAAAAAGGAAAGATAGAATTTTCTAAAAATAGGGGGTTGTCGATCGGAATACCTCTTATCCTGCCTATCAGCATATGGGCCATGTAAAATTACTCTAGGGCTTTGATTGCACTTGCTTACACCTTAGAGTCCTTTGGTGGGGAAAGTCTTTCATTGGGATTGGCAAACTTCTTGTTTTAGCCAAAGTTTTCAAGTATTAAATGAGAGTAAGGTGGTGTTATTTATCACTCATCCTTCCTTTCTCCTTCTTGCTTATTTCTTGTCTTCCATCTTATTGTTTCAAAAATGTCCCTTCCTATGAGTGCATAATTTACTTCATATCTCGAGAATTTAGAGGCTATGTGTTTATACAATGTAGACTATGCCCTTTTAAATTGTGTTGGGTCTCTATGTGGCGTAATCACCCCATCGACTGGAAGATGCTGGCAGCGACAGCACAATTTTGGTATCACGAGAGCCATGTTTTTCTCTTTAGCTTGGATGAGGTTTGTCCGACCTATAAGGAGTTTTTTGCTATGTTGGGATTAAATCCAAGTGTGGCGGTGGTCATACTTTAATTCTCCCAGTTTTATCAGGAGATTTTATTGGGAATTCTCCACATCTCTCCTTTGGCGGCTCAGTCATTAGTCATTGGGGGGATAATCTCCCTCTCAGTTGTACTATATTATATGTGTATGCAGGATTTCAATGATGCGGGCCATGCCGAAGCCTTTTCCATTGGCTTAACTTTGAAGATACTACTGGGGACCTGATGGTGGACCATTAATTTCCTGTCATTACAACATCAATGTCATATCGTCGCAATCCTACGACGATGATATTGGTAGAGACCCTGAATTATCTAGATACTTGGCGTGAAGGCCGTTCTGATTTTTTGAGAGGAAGCCCAATTATGCTATTCATGTGGCTATTAAAGAGATTTCGTTTGGCGGCGGTCCCCCAAATATCCCTTGGCAGTTGTGCCCAATTATTTCACTCGTTATTTCATCAGATTTAGACCATCCATAGAGAACTGGGTGAACTTGTTTGTGGAGCACATTGATTAATGTTTGCACTGGGCAGTGCCCTAGTGGGGGGAGTTGCAACCTATTCTGGAACTAGGGGAATACCATTATGTTCGATTAGTTGGTCAAGTCAGATGGGAGGACATGCCTTCCCATATATTGGATTTTTTTCTTGTAGAGAATTTGACTGAAGGTTCTCCATGGGAGAATCGTCGACTGTCAATCCGTCCTTCCCAGTCTGTTAGAAGGGTTTGTCATGTTTCTAAGGATTATATGAAATGGTAATTGAATAGAGTAGTATCTAAGATACTGACAGAGGATACAATGAATAGATGGTTCATCATGTTTGACACAATGGAGAGGGGAGTAGTGGTTTTCTCTAGGGTGGTTCGAGATTATAATTCCATAGATCACCTTCGGCATACCATTCAATCAGGGTGTCAAGAAGAAAATGATGATGGGGTTGGATATGTTGGAAGTTGCGGATAAGGTCTTTCGTGAAACTAGTGTTTATTTGTGAAGATTTTGTGATGGAGATGTGTTTGTTTATATTTGGTTGGTTAGGAATAATTTTGGAAAGGCTTGGTTTGGAGGGGGTAGTTATTTGACTTCCTACGCTGATATTTCATGTAATTGTATCAAACTTTCCCTTTTATGGAATAAAAAGGGTTTAATTATATTGTTGTACATCTTGATGAGTTTTACATTTAAATTATATATGCCAATTGCAAAGGCATACATAATCCTTTTGTTCAAGTAAATGATTAAATGAACTGCCGTTCTCGGTGGTAATAAGAGAATAGCATTTTGTTAAAAAGAAGGGGACCATACACATGCAAAGTGTATGAGCTTCCTACGTACCTCTGCAGTTTTGAAAATTTTATGAGTTTCATTTTTGAAAGAAAAAAGTTTTTTTAGAGGATCAGGCCCCACGTTGTTCTGAGTAGAGGGAAATGAAGTTTTTTTTAATAAGACAACGGGGTGAGGAGTCATAGCGTGCTAAAATTTCAGACTAGGGATATAATTTTTTAACAAGATCCAGGTTGACTTGATATGCCATATCTTCTCTGTAAAGGTCAGTGAGCATAGCAGCGCCACCGGATAAGATCTTCTTCATGATGTAGGGTCCACTCCAGTTTGTCTTGAATTTTCCTCTAGGGTCCTAGACGAGTTCTATGATTTCTTTATTGGCTAAGTCCCCTTCCCAAACATCGTGGTCTTTGACTCACCTATTGAATGATATTGCTATCTGGCGATGGTATCCTTGTATATGATATAGAGACTTTAGCCTCCTTTCGTCTAAGAGTTAAAACTCACTGAAATGTCTCTGATGCCAGTCTTCTTTATTGAATATTCTTTTAAGCATGATGCATAATGAAGATATTTTTAGGTCAACGGGTATGACTACTTCCATACCATATACTAGAGATTAAGGGGTATCCACAATTGATGATCAGACTGAAGTTCGGTATCCTTAGAGGGGGTTGTCGACACCACATTCTACTACCCCTAGGTCTCCCCTTAGGTCTCTATCACCCCATCTAACTGCAAACCCTAGGTCACACTCTGATTACTAATATAGAGGCCATCGGATGCCCCCTGATCCCCATTTGAATCCATTCAACTCTATCGTTAGAGCAAAATCTCTTTGAATATTTAATTGGCTCTGAATACCCTTTCTAATGGTCCATCCCGTTCATGAATCGGCATAACAGTTCGGACGAACGAACCATTTTACTACAAAAGATCGATTCAGAGACCACCGGGCACTCCCGGGCCCCGAATTGACCCCAATCAACTTCACTGTCAAAGAGAAAGCTCTTTGAATATTTGAAAGTCACTGAAACCAATTTCCAATGGTCCGCCCCTTGCGTGAAACAACATAACCATTCGGATGAACTATTAGTTTTCCCCCAAAAATTAATTCAGTGGCCACCGGGCGCTCCCAGGATCCATTTGACCAAAGTCAACGCTTCAGCTCAAACGAGACTAAATGAATCTCCAAAGGGCACTGAATACCCTTTCTAATGGTCCACCCCATGCGCGATTCTGACATACGGTATGGACGAACAATTCGTTTTACTTTGAGAGGTCCACGGGAGTTTCCAAGCCCCAATTGACCAAGGTCAACCTCCTGAACCGAGAAAACTCTTTGGAATGTCGAAGTACATCTCCTAAACTTTCCAACGAGCCACCCCATAAGAGATTCTGGCTTATCGTATTGACGAACGATCCGTTTGCATCCGACGATCTCTCGTTCAAAGGAACGATGTGCGCTTTCGAGCCACATTTGACCCAAATTCAACTCCTGAATCGGGATCACACGCAAGGACTCTTGGAGGTGTCTAAAATAACTTTCTAAAAGTATGCCCTTGCGTGATTCGGATCAATAGTTTGTATTCTGCGACCGTTTTTCCAGGAAAATAGGCACAGGACTGCCAATTAGCAGGTCTAGATCCTTACCTATTGGCATTGTGTATGGGGCCACATGTCGATAGGCATCCCCAGGGGTAGGCCTATTATCATCCCCTAACTCTATAAATAGGGGCCATGACCTCACTCCAGTAAAAATAGACAACAGATCCATTAGCATCATCTCAATAACATTCCCTCAAAATCAACGAAGTTCCTCATGTGAAGTTCTATGCAAGCTTATATTCCCATCCTTTTCATACCCAATTTGACAAATATCCTTCTCTCTCATCAACATTCATCAACACTCAAGGTAATTCACCCAAGAATAAATATCAAGCTTCAAAGAAGGTCCATTTCATTCACTCTCTCTTTAAATTCCTTATTTTTGCATAATAAACATTAGATTCATATGTAGTTCTCACTTTAGTTCATACACATTAATATCTACACTTTTTATTAGTATATTTCACATACTTTATTTTCTACAAAAATCCCAAAAACAATTAAAAGAGGGTTACACCCGGAGATTCCGAACGAAATTATCCATCACACTTTTTCTAAAGCCTAAAAAGCACATTTTCTACACATACACATATAAGAAAATTCCGTTCGGATCTATGGGATAAGCCCCACACCAATTCTATCGTCGAACTACATGGTTTTTTATGCCTTTATGGGCTACGTAGGCATCTCGGAATAAAATCCAAGGTTCGAGTCTAATTTTCCAAATTTTCTCAATTTCTCAAATTCCATAATTTTCTAAAACCTCCCATTTTCATATTTATATATATATCATTCTTGTTTGTGTTTCATCCAACACATATTATCATTTCATAATAATGATCAATATCGTGATGAACGCAAAAATCATATTTTCTAAATATGTTATTTTGGAAGATTCCTATGGATCGTCCATGGTATGAGTCGAATAAATCCGATCTCCATTATATAAACATGCACACACACTTCACGGGGATATGTAGGAAAATAATAAAACTATCCCAAGAGAGATCGAAAGGGTAGGATGGGTTCCTAACACCTTCCCATTCCGTAACTTAGCCCCGATCCTTCAAACTATTGGTTTCGTATGCATCAGTTTGTCCTTGATGCCGCTCCCTCAAAGTGGCAACATGTTCTTTTTCTTATTTTGTGGAAAATAGGCTGGCGACTCTATCTCTTTACATTTACCCCCACACCGACGACGTCTGAATAAGCCTTCCCAAGAGGGGTGGAAGACAGCAGCGCAACCTTCCTGAGGAGAGATGAATTTCTCTCTCTCTCTCTCTCTCTCTCTCTCTCTCTCTCTCCCCAACGTCACCTGGTATGGACACACTGGAGACTTTGCTGGGGACTATTTTTGAAAAGGGCTAGACTCTGTTTGCTTGGATGTTTTACTTTCTTGTATATTCCCCTTATTATTCCCTATACATATGTGCCTTATGCTTAAGTCACTATTCACACACTTACTTGTAGAAATTTTCCATGTACACTTCATACCACGTGCACCTAGGATCACGTATACCAACATGTCGCACACGCCATATAGAAATCCATGCTTAGGTGTCGCTAACACACACCTCGACTTGTATATATCCATGCTCACTTACACTTATCCCACACCAACCACTCTCACTTGTTATACCTGCTCTAGTGTTTATACTTGTACCTTATTCTCGTCTGGGCATGACTAATAAAGATACTCTTTCCATAAGATACTAATCAAAGCATCATTCATGCTACACAAAACATCACCATAGAGGATTGTTATTGACTAAATTTTATCCCGTAACTGAGGAGTCACTTCGTGATAGGAATTGATCTGGCAGGTCGCAGTTACCCTAAGCAATCTGACTCTCACCTTCTATTGGCTTAGTACCTTTGACGTATATTGAACGGTTCCCTTACATTGTACCGCTTGATCGAAGTCATGACGGGAGGTATATCACAAGGAACTCATTCATGTACGTCGAGTATATTGAATTTACTCTCACACTTATCGTCCCCACGAGGTATATGGTGAGGCAATTCATGTACACTTAGGTATATCAAATGGCTTGTCCACACGTACCGACTGGCTTCAAAAGCTAGAAGTATATCGTGGAATTCACGCCAAAGGGGGGAACACCTTCCAATTAACCCAAAAACTTGATACCCTCATATAAGTGTCAAGCCTAGGACACACATATTAGATTATCGATTTTGACCCGAAACTCTATCGAAATTTTGGCTCTGCCTGCCGCCCAAATTTTTGCGCAACTTTTAAAACGGGACTCTTCTCGTGAGCCTAGTAACAAGTCCAACCCTAGTTTCTACATATGGTAAACCTAATTTTCCCAGGCTCAGGTCCTATCCGACATTTCTTTTTTGCATCTAGGCAGACTTAATACAAGTGAGAACCTAACAAACATAATAATGATGCTGAGACCCGTCTCTCGTCTTTTCCTCTTTCTTTCCAAAGGTGTCCAAAAACATTTTTCCTCTTTTATCAAAAATACCCAGCTTTCCTCAAAAACAAAAAAATAAAAAAAAAACATTTTTGTATTCATATTTTCCAAGAATTTCAAAAACATTTTCCTCATTTTCTAAGAATAACAAATTCCCCTTCTCTTCTTTTCCAAAAATCAATCCTAATTTTTCTCCTTATCAAGCCGATCGCATACCCTTATTTTGGCTCCCAATTGGCTTCGGTATTTAGTCGAACCGCCCCGAAGTTTTGTCATTACCCTTACTTCTTCTGAGTCTGAGATTCAACCATCGTCCATGGAGAATACGGATCAAGTGTCGAATGTGCAATTGGATTTGTTGAGAGTTTTATCTCAGCTCAATGCCAAAATTGATAACGTTCAAATCGAGGTATATGAGATGTAAGGAAATCGGGTCCCTATCCCCAAAGACCCCGAGGTCCTTTTCCCCCACGCAATGTGTCTGCCTACAACCGAGCCTATTTTCATTATCGAGGAATACCAACACACTCCCCGTGCTCCACCTTCTAATGAGCCACCGCCAGCTCATCTTCCTATGCCAAGCCTTGCTCGGCCAGGGGCTAACTTACCCGTGACTATTGACCCGAAAGAGGAAGATTTGAACAAGGTCAATGAAGACCTCAAGATGTTGACCAAGAAATTTGATCAAGTCAAACTCTCTAGGAACTATGTCGACTACACCCACATGTCTCCCTATCCTAAAGCTAGGTTATCGAAAAAATTCAAGATGCCCAATATCTAGAAGTTTGGAGGTAGTGGACCCCCGATCGTTCATCTCCATAGCTATCATCGAGCCATGACTCTCCTAGGGGCTTCTGAAAAAATAATGGCCCAGATGTTCCAGCAGACTTTGAAAGATAGCGCTCTCCGTTTGTTCTTATCCCTCGAAGAATCTAGAATCCGTAGTTGGGAAGATGTTTCATGTGAGTTCATATCACATTACAAGTACAATGAAGAGTTAGAAGTTACCCGCCGTGACTTAGAGCTACTTAAGTAGAACCCTGGGGAATCGGTCAGCAACTTCATAGCAAGGTGGAGAGAAAAATAAGATACCATGACCAATCGACCTTTCGAAGAAGAACGTGTCAGTATCATAAAGAAGAACTTTCTCCCCCCATTTTCGATCAATAATGGGCAGACAATATTACCCTCACTTTCGAGCCCTTCGAGAAGTAGGGTGGAGATCGAATAAAGTTTTGCAAGGACAGAAGTTGAACCAAGGAAAACCTAAAGACAGTTTGCTCCTAGAAAGTTTAAAAAACCTACTAATACTATAGTTTCTGTAATACCTCGTATTTTTATGGCTTTTAAAATTGAAGATTTATTAAATTTAATTGAGTTATTAATTTAATATTTATCCGAAAATATTTTTATATATTTACTAACGTGATGTGATTTAGTAATTATTGGATATTTATTGAATATTACTAGATGAGTAAAGTATTATATGAAATTTATTTTATTAAAATTGTCACGAGTGAATAAAATGGCAATTATGGAAATCTAAGTCAGGACGCGCCTCTCTCATGTCGGGACTAAATCATTATTATTAAAAGTGAATAAATTATAATTTTCCCGTATGGTAGTTTCGAGTGCGCCAATGTGTCCGAAAGGGTCGAGATAGTCAAAATAATGTACCCGGGGGTTTACTTTGGGTCTCGGAGCGTTTTTAGGCCTAATTAGCATCCCGGGAGGGTATTTTAGACATTTTACATTTTTGGGTAATTAAACCCACGAATTTCCTAAGGATAAATAAGCCTTTAGGAGTTTCCTTCTAGGGTTAACAAGAACAAAAGCAAAGAACGACCATTAGAGAAGGGGTGGAGAGCTTCCCAAGCAACTCAAGGCCAAGGACCCGACCGTTTACACTGCCACCACCGCCAAAGTGTAGATCGCGCGATAAGGAACACAACCATACCACTTTCGTCCACAATTAAGAAGCCCAAATTTATTGGCAAGTATCTATCTTGATTTATTTTTGGTTGTTGTCTCAATCATGTTAGTCTAGGGTTGTTTAGAACTTGTTTTATGGAAGAAAGTATAGTTTTGAGACTTGACATCACATGTCATAGAAGAAGTAATCATATTTTGGACATCTAAATCGCATGTAGAGGATAAACCACGAATTTTTATGGATTTAAAGGTAGGAAATATGGAAAAGAATTGGTAGAATTGAAAGAAAAAAAATTAGGGTTCTTGAAGTTCAGGAAAATTTTACCCATTTAATTGTTGTAATTGATGAATTGGGACATATTTTACATATAAAATTATGTGTTCTGGTATATAGTACTCGTAGTAACATTTGTTGGGAGTTTGGGAATGATATATGGAAATTTGGTTGAGGTTGGAGAGTCAAACCCGTGACTGGGTTAATGCAATTTTTGTCACAACAGCTTGCTCGATCGATCGACCCA
This sequence comes from Sambucus nigra, assembly GCA_949130495.1. NCBI lineage: Eukaryota > Viridiplantae > Streptophyta > Magnoliopsida > Dipsacales > Adoxaceae > Sambucus > Sambucus nigra. The sequence continues at coordinate 460,103,739 of OX422219.1, read as the reverse complement.
AGAACATCGATCGATCGATCGACCCCATTTCCTCGATCGATCAACCCCTCCTGGAAAACTGCATATTCCCCTTATGATGATTTAATCCTTTAAAAATGCGTAGTAACCCTCGATTATTATTGTTGGAGAATAATGGGATATAAATAGGACCAGTAGGGTCTAGGTAAACTCCTTTGAGTGAGAATTTAATGTAAGATGAAATTAAGGGTTAACGGGGAGTTATTCACACATATGAAATCATGGGTACGTTTAATAAAAGGTCGAGACTTGTAAGGAAGTTAGACTAGAAGGTGAGTGAGTGTGTGAATACTGAAATTATTCTTAGAATACTTCGAGGGAGGAGAAGTGAGTATGACGTGAATTATAAATGAAAATAAGAATAACGAGCCCGTTATGCGAAATAATAGAGTAAAATGTGTTAATAACGGATAATTATAATTATGGGTCGTGGGCGCACCTAATTTAGAAATTTGAATACTTATATATATGAATGTGTAATTGTGCATATTATATATCCGTGTAAAAATCATACTCGGGCTACTTGCTATCACGGGGGTTTCCACGCCGGGACGGTCTTATCTCGATTGGACCTTTATGGGGGATATTGACTCGTACCCTAGAAGATAGTATCCTAAATACAGGCTATCCGAAAATGATAGTCAGATGTTCCAAGAGATGGGAGGATATGTGCTGACCTCTTAGGACATGGAACTATGCTTCACCTCCATTTGTTTGTGTATTGTGTTAATAAAGTTCATGAGTGATTCCGGATTAGTATTTCCATTATTTTGTGTGATACGGGAACGTGATAGCAGAGTATGCCAGCACCATAGGTTTTAGGTGGTGTGCCGATATTTTATATATTATATGTGTGATTAATATATATACGCATATCTATATGGGAACTTCCTACTGTGCATATAAGTAGATAAGTAATGAATAAATGCTTCAATTTTATTATAAATGTCCGGGAACTTTATAAGAGAAATGAGTTGTTCTAAATAACGTATAAATCTTGAAGCGAATGATTTCCTAAAGTAAATATCATAACCTCACTTTTCACCTGCTAAAATCTTATGGAGAAAAAGTTAAAGAAACTTATGAGATTTATTAGTACGGTAGGCGTGCACATCTCCTTTTCATTCTCTGGCCGATGATAGCTGATGGAACAAAAGAAAAACGAGTGTCTTGAGTGCGCTTACTGCTGGCTTTGTTCTCAGCTCAGCTAGAAATCAAGGGCTTTCCGACCCCTCTTCCCCTGTCTGCTCCGCTGGAAACGGGGCTGTCAGAAGACTTCTCCGATTCGATTATAGACTGTTAGAAAGAAGAAGTTCAGCTTTTCTCCTGACAGTTGATCCTCCCCCTTACGATCAAGTGGCGGCTTAGTGGCGTTCAACTCTTGTTCTTTTTCTGCTTTCGGTTCTTGAAGAAAGGGGAAAAAGATCTCTTCAAAAGACAACAATTGCTTAGATAATCAATAGAGTGGTGAGAGGTGAGAATTCTCAAGAGAGTGTCGAATACTAACATGGTTGTTACATTAGCCGGTAGGCATTTTAAATACTTGTTAAACTAATTTTAAACTATTCTACACTCGGTCTATGACCCGTTTCCTGTTATTTCTTCTCTCTTGTATATATATGTATATAATACAGGTGCCCAGCCACAGGGGCGTCATGCTTAGGTTCTTTAGACCGAACGTGCTGGAGCTTATGTGGGAGTAGAAGGCCATTGTTTAGACGACCTTGTTGTTGATTCTACTCCTACCTTTAGTTCTTATTAGTTAGGGCATGTGTCGCTCGTTTCTCTATTCAGTTTGGATTTTTGTCATAGATTTATGTTCCTTTATATTTCCATTTATTGGTACTCTTTGGGATTTAATTATTGTCAGGATGGTTTTATTGATAGTTTAAGCTGGTTTGGTTTATATGGATGAATCTAATTCTTGTGTGTTATTACCCCTCTTTAGTATATCAGAGTTCTTAAATTGTGGGTTATTTAAAAAGGTTTTCATATTCAGATTTAATAAAATGGAAATAAGGGTTCCAATTTGTGTTGACACTTAACTTAATTATTTAGGGTGTTTAAATTGGAAATTTTATTTTGCGACGGTGATGTTAAGAATGAACCAAACGTTCACCTTGATTTTAATTTAATAATGGACTGATCACTCGGTATTTAATTAGGTGGGGTGTCACAGGTGGTATCAGAGCATCAGGTTCTAGTGTCCTTTAGAATCTGCACGACTTATTTCTTTCCATCTTAGCGTCTTTGATTTAGAGCCCTAATATTAGGAATGTTGGATTCATCTTTATGCGTTGGGAATTCGTGTTTCTGCTATTTGTTTATGTGAATGATGAACTCATCCAGATTATTTAAAATTTTCAGATGGATCGTCAAGAAGAACAAACTAATGCCGTTAGGGGGGTCAATGAGAAAGGTCAGTTCACACCTCAGGTGTTTTCAGAGAGAGTATCAATCACTGAGTTAGCAGGTATTGTGGCACAGTTACCACTTCGATCTTATAGTATTAAAAACTAGCACACAGGTTATAGGGGGCAAAAGATCTAGAGAGTATAGTCAATCTGTCATGAGTAGAAATAACATGTGTGTGAAGACACAAAAATCGCAACAACAAGCTCCTTAAGACCGTAAAAGTCACGAAGGTAAAAAATTGTGTAGGGAAACCCAAAAGCGTCAGGGCAATAAAGCCGGGGTCATAGTGAAGTCACAAAGAAGTTTTTCAAATGTGGAATGGACGGTCTTGAACGTCGAACTTGTCCGGATCAGACTGGATAGGAACTCTAACCCAACCAGCGAGAACTTTTAGGACTCTGATATAAGTGTGTACAAATGGGTGACAAGTGGATGGACTGTCCTCAACTCGATGTCATCTTTCATCAAGATGCTCAACAAGGCCAACAAGGCCAAGGAAAAAGTTGAATTTTACAACCGTGCCAAAACCAACAGAGCCGTAAAATGAATCAGTTTAGAGGTAGATGCTTTAATTATGGCATGATGGGTCATCGAAGGAAGAATTTCCCAGATAAGAGTTAGATACCCCAGCACCAGGAGAAAAATAGCACGAATGTGTGTGCGATGTCCAGCATACTGAAATCCAGTAGCCATCCTCAGCCATTAATGGTATGTTCCTTCCTTCTAGTACTATGGGACACATTTTATTCAATACTGGGGTGTTACACTATTTCATAGATACTCACTTTGCACGCACCTTAGGATTTTTAGACAATACTGAGAGTACGGTGTCATGCGTAGACTCATCATTGGGAAATGGTCATTAATTTTCTTTATACGCCGGGGTGTAGGTATATAGTTTGGTAGTTTGGTTTTACATATAGTCATACTAGTTTAGTCATACGTGAGCACGACGTCATTATTGGCAGGGATTGGCTCGCTACATACATATCCATTATAAATTGATTCGGTAGGAGTATTATCTCTGCCATTACAGGGCAGGAGATGTTTTGGTGGCGAAGCCTTTCCCAGAAGGGGGATCTTCCACCTACTTGTATTACATAAAGGAGGATACCTCTAAGGAGATTATGATTCTCCTAGATTCTATTCCAGTCGTTCGTGAGTTTTCAAATATATTTCAGGAGATAAGTGGGTTATGTGTTGAGGTATTTTGTGGAGAGTAAAACCACAGGAGTTAAAATTTTCCAAAGTGAGAATAAGGGGCAGGGGCATGGAGCTTACAAGGGAAATGGTTAATATAATTTCTGAGTTGGATCAGACAGATGGGTTATGACCGGAAGATGATTAAGTAGCCAAGGCGATTGGCAAAGTAGAAGTATGAGTTTTATCCTTGGAGGATGAAGTGTGTTTTATATGACACGAGCAAGCCATTATATTTTTGTTTATTACTAGATTCGCATGTGAGAAGAATTTAGTGCGTCTATCTATAGCGTTAATATTATGTATATGTTCCCTTGGTAAAGTGGGATTGTATTTAGTGTTCTCCGCGGAGGACAAATGATTGAACTATTAGTGATTCATATTCTTTACTGAGAATTCTCATATTAGTGATGTGATATGAGAGTACGACATTATACTAATTATGGTTTATAAAAATGGTTAAAACAATAGTGGACAGTGATTTCCAGGCTATGGGAGTGGTTGCCTTAGGACAACATGTTTTGTTATAGAGAGGCCTAACCTGCAAGAGGGCCAAACTCGTACTTATATTATCTATTGTAGGGACTTCGAAGCGTATAGTAGTATCAAAATGATTAAATCTCGGAGTGTTTAGGGACCTTGTTGCCATGGTTCAGTGTGTATTGGGTTCACCATTGAGCAAAAAGATTTAACTCAATATTATGTTTAGCGCTTAGGACTAGGTGATAGGAAGAGTGCGTTGATATACCTATCCTTTAGAGATGTGGGAGTTGAGAGTTACACCCATATGATTGGGAACGGGATTTCAGCAATCCCGATTGTATGTATTCAAGGTTTATAGAATGTGATTTCCACCAATACTGAACGATTGTACAATTGGCGAAATGTTCTTTGTTAAGTGTAATTACGGTAGGAGATGTAACGTTTTCTGTCAAGAGATGGAATAACGGGGTACATGTTATGGACGGAGAGCCTAACGGATTTTGATAACTGACAATTCTAGGTATTAGTGTATTGGGGGGGTTCCTTGTTTGGATTTGTCTTTGTGAGACATCCCACGCATGAAACTTAGCGTAAGGTTGGAAGTAGGAAGATATTTGGTCATTAGTCTTTGAGTTTGGTACCTCGGTCATAATAGGTGCGGGTAATTATATCTGTAAATCGGAAGATGAATTATAAATTAAGGTCAGTAGAGACCGTTATGTGAAAAGAAAGCATTTAAAGTTTTGTCTCATCACCCCGAGTTAAGGGGTGGAACGATGAGAAGGAGGATTTAAAATGTCAATTTCTAGGGTGATTGAGAGTATCCAAGTGTTGTAATCACGTTGTGAGCACGAAAAGAAAGAATTGGGTGTTATGTGTGAAGCGTATGTGGTGCCTACGCTAGCATGCACGGTGTATAGGGTGTGTGGGCATCCTGGTTAGTTGAGGTTAGAATCGTCCGAGTTGTAGGGATGTGGGAATAAACGTGTGGAATATATGTTTGTGGGATTAACATGACGAGGTGTAAGTGACAGAGTGGATTAAGCATCGCGTGAAGATAATAATCCATATTATACGTGTGCAATTTGAGTAGCACACCCGAATTTGGTTGGAAGGCTGTGGGAAGCCATTTACAAAGGGTTATTTCATGAGAAGGGTAGAATTTAACTATATGGAGAACACTCGGAGCGAAGTTTTAATTAGTCAAATGTTGACATCGAGTTACGCGTACAAATAACGATGATGTTAGTATGGTATAAAAGGTCCAAAAGTGCACATCGTTGAGAAAATTTCACGAGTCAAAACTTTCGGTATACGCCAAGGAAAGAAGGTCCGTATTAAGTGTCACTTATGTGAGACATTTCAAGTAGAAGTCGATGTTGAGGGGGACATAGTGAGTGGTCTCCGCATGCACCACTCATAGATAGAAATCGGTTGGAGCAAGAGGACCAACTAGAGAATTTTGTGACTATCGACAATTCCTATAATGGAAGAGGCCGATAAAGTCGGTAAAGTTGCTTGGACGAGTTGCCAACCCCACGGTAAGATCTAGAGTTCCTTTGAACAGGTGGAACAAGATTCCCAAAAAGGAAGTAATTGATATTCCTTTGGAGTGGTTGACAACATTAAATATTGCGCCCTAGTCTTCTTTTGAAAGGAAGGATCGAGCCGGTACGTGGTCCTACACTGTATATTTTTTAAAATTAGGATGAGATTTTTGAACCCCACCTTTCAAATGAGATTTCAGGAAGTAGCGGGGATTACATTACGTTTTGCGTAGGATGTATCACCCATAGCCGGGGAGTAGGCGAACAGTGATTAACGATTAGTGGAGTAGTGTGAAAGAAATTTTTAGACTTTTTTTTGTGATCGTTTAATCCCCACAACGGATATAGCTAGCAAGCAGAGTATAATACAATGATTGAGGGAAGATATTACCTAATGGTAGGGTTTCGTGGGAACACTCGTATCTGCTTATTGTGAACAAAGTACTTATTGAGGTTTCGGGTGTGCAAAAACCTTAACTTTTCTCACTCTGAATGTTAAAAGATGGACGAATAATCAAATATTTTGGAGTTGGTCAAGTTAGAGTCTGATGTTTATGGTGAAATTACCACGGCTGTTTTTGTCAAGTTGTGGTAAGATGTTCGTGTGGTTTCTCTCATAATGGGAGTTGTATATTTTGATAAATGCGAGTAGTTGTCATGTAGTGAGGTGCGGCCTCCCAATAATATTGAAATAACGGGAGCCAATGATCTATAGGCTCGTCTTATGCGAATGTTTTAGGATAGGATCATATTGTGAAGTCTCGTTAATGAGAGTGTTAAACAAGCTTGATGTGAAACGGGGGCTATAGTAATTGAGCGCCTTATTTTGAAGTTAGTTTACATACTAATAAGGTATCCATAATTGTTTGTACCAGGTATGCCTCATTTTCTGAATTTCGGGACGAAATTCCGTTATTATGGGGAAGTATGTAATACCCCGTATATTTATGGCTTTTAAAATTGGGGATTTATTAAATTTAATTGATTTATTAATTTAATATTTATTAGGAAATATTTTATATATTTACTAACGTGATGTGAGTTAGTAATTATTGGATATTTATTGAATATTATTGGATGAGTAAAGTAATATATGAAATTTATTTTATTAAAATTATCATGAGTGAATAAAATGGCAATTATGAAAATCTAAGTCAGGACGCGCCTGTGTCGTGTTAGGACTAAATCATTATTATTAAAAGTGAATAAACTATAAGTCGCCGGTATGGTCGTTTCGAGTGCGCCAATGTTTCTGAAAGGGGTCGAGATAGTCAAAATAATGTACCTGGGGGTCTAGTTTGGGTCTCGGGGCATTTTTAGGCCTAATTGGCAGCCCGAGAGGGTATTTTAGACATTTACACTTTTGGGTAATTAAACCCACGAATTTCTTAAGCATAAATTAGCCTTTAGGACTTTCCTTCTAGGGTCAACAAGAACAAACGCAAAGAACGACCATTAGAGAAGGGGTGGAGAGCTTTCCAAGCAACTCAAGGCCAAGGACCTGAACGTTTACACTGCCACCACCGCCAAAGCGTAGATCGCGCAACAAGGAACACAACCATACCACTTTCATCCACAATTCAGAAACCCAAATTTCTAGGCAAGTATCTATCTTGCTTTATTTTTAGTTGATGTCTCAATCATGTTAGTCTAGGGTTGTTTAGAACTTGTTTCATGGAAGAAAGTATAGTTTTGAGACTTAAAATCACATGTCGTAGAAGAAGTAATCATATTCTTAACATCTAAATCGCATGTAGAGGATAAACCACGAATTTGTATGGATTTAGAAGTAGGAAATCTGGAAAAGAATTGGTAGAATTGAAAGAAAAAGAAAAATTAGGGTTCTTCAAGTTCAGGAAAGTTTTACCCAATAAGTTATTGTAATTGATGAATTGGGACATACTTTAGGTAGAAAATTATGTGTTCTAGTATATAGTACTTGTAGAACATTTGTTGGGAGTTTGGGAATGATATAGGGAGATTTGGTTGAGGTTGGAGAGGCAAACTCGTAACTGGGTTAATGTAGTTTTTGTCATAACTGTTGGATCGATCGACCCCATTTCCTCGATCGATCGACCCTCCTGGAAAACTGCATATTTCCCTTATGATGGTTTAATCCGATTAAACATGCGTAGTAACCCTTGATTAGTATTGGTGGAGCATAATGGGATATAAATAGGACCATTAGGGTCTAGGTAAACTCCGTTGAGTGAGAATTTAATGTAAGATGAAATTAAGGGTTAACGGGGAGTTATTCACACATATGAAATCATGCGTAAGTTTAATAAAAGGTCGAGACTTATAAGGAAGTTAGATTAGAAGGTGAGTGAGTGTATGCCTAGGAAAATTATTCTTAGAATACTTCGAGGGAGGATAAGTGAGTATGACGTTAATTATAAATGAAAATAAAAATAACGAGCCCGTTATGCGAAATAATCGAGTAAAATGTGTTAATAACGGATAATTATAATTATGGGTCATGGGCGCACCTAATTTAGAAATGTTAATACTTATATATATGAATGTGTGATTGTGCATATTATATATCCGTGTAAAAATCATACCCGGACTACTTGTTATCATGGGGGTTTTCGCGTCGGGACGGTCTTATCGTGATTAGACCTTTATGGGGGATATTGATTCATACCCTAGAAGATAGTATCCTCAATACACGCTATCTGAAAATGATAGTTAGATGTTCTAAGAGATGTGAGGGTATGTGCTGACCTCTTAGGACAAGGAACTATGCTTCGTCTCCATTTGTTTGTGTATTGTGTTAATACAGTTCGAGAGTTATTCCGGACTATTATTTCCCTTAGTTTGTGTGATGCGGGGACTTGATAGCAGAGTATGCCAGTACCATAGGTTTTAGGAGGGGTGCCGATAGTATATATATTATATGTGTGATTAATATATATACGTATATCTATATGGGAACTTCCTACTGTGCGTATAAGTAGATAAGTAATGAATAAATGCTTTAAATTTATTATAAGTGTTCGGGAACTTTATAAGAGAAATGAGTTGTTCTAAACAACGTAGAAATCTTGAAGCGAATGATTTCCTAAAGTAAATATCATAACCTCACTTTTGACCTGATAAAATTTATGGAGAATAAGTTAGAGAAACTTATGAGATTTATTAGTACGGTAGGCGTGCACACTAGAATGAGAGGTGAGAATTCTCAACAGAGTGTCGTATACTAACATGGTTGTTACATCAGCCAGTAAGCATTTTAAATACTTGCTAAACTAATTTTAAACTGTTTTACACTCGGGCTCTGACTAGTTTACTTGGTATTTCTTCTCTCTCGTATATATATGTATATAATACAGGTGCCCAGCCACAGGGGCATCATGCTTAGGTTCTTTGGACCGGACGTGCTACAGCTTATGTGGGAGTTGCAGGCATTACTTAAACGACCTCATTGTTGATTCTACTCCTACTTTTAGTTCTTATTAGTTAGGGCATGTGTCGCCCGTTTCTCTATTCAGTTTGGATTTTTGTCAGAGATTTACGTTCCTTTATATTTCCGTTTATTGGTACTCTTTTAGATTTAATTACTGTCAGGATGGTTTTATTGATAGTTTAATCTGGTTTGGTTTATCTGGATGAATCTAATTATTGCGTGTTATTATCCATCTTTAGTATATCAGAGTTCTTAAATTATTGTTCATTTAAAAAGGTTTTCATATTCGGATTTAATAAAATGGAAATAAGGGTTCAAAATTGTTTTGACACTTAGCTTAATTATTTAGGGTGTTTAAATTGGAAATTTTATTTTGCGACAGTGATGCTAAGAATGAACCAACCATTCACCTTTATTTTAATTTAATAAATGACTGATCACTCGGTATTTAATTAGGCGGGGTGTCACAGTTTCTACCATCAATAACATCTCTCAATCTGTCGCTTCATGGTCACCCTAAAGTTTCCAAAACCTAGTCCGGAAGGAATACACCGAGCTTCATGCTCCTCTCTCCAAAGTCTACCAGGCCCTCTTAAGATGCAATCTGATAAAACCCTAGGACCCCTATCCATTACTAAACCCACTTACGAAAAACTTTAAACTTGATGCCCATTGTGATTTTCACCAAATTATTGGACATACCATCGACAATTGTTTCCATCTCCGAAATGTAACCTAAGGCTTGATTAACCGGGGTGTCATCTCCCCACTAACTGATCGCAAACCAAATCCACTCCCGAATCATACAAATGCCATCTTCCTAGAAGAAGACTCAGAATTTGACCCATCCACCCAAATCATGACAAGTAAATCACCAGTCATACCCATATACTCTCCTAAAACTTTCCAAACATGACCATATTTTCTCTTACACTCTACCAGCTTCGTTGATTCATCCTTATCCATCCTCACCAGAGCATGCATTACTGTCCACACCCTTCTCTGGAGGTAAAGATTGGAATTGTCAAAAGTGTTGAACCAATTCTTAGAGTTCAGGATGAAATTTCCCTTCCAGATGACCATCGACTATCAGAGATTCAGTGATTTGTTCTTAGAAGCTCGAAAATGGGCCCGGGAGTCAGATAACTGGGCGAGGCCAATCGATGAAGACAATCTAGGTTACATGGTCCAGATCATGGTATATTTGTTTCAACAGGCATATGATATTTGTAGTATATTCGAGCTACTCGATGCTTTGAAATTATAAGGGCATTTAGTCCCTTCAGTTAATGACCTAAGATAGAGGTTATCCTGGTCACGAATTTCTGCAAGCTCTCAAAGGGAGGATGGGGAACATCGGACTCATCTAGGCTGAGACTGTGGTCAAGAGGTCAACAACCGATGTTGTTCAATGACTGGGGACCCTCAATTCACCCCTTGGAGGTTGCTGGGGATAACCTCGGCCAGGACGACATTCCAAAGACATGGAATGACTCCATTCAATGCCTTGAAGAGAAGATAGGGGACCTCATCAAAATCCAAGATCCACTATAAAAAGGTTTATCAGAGGGTTACCTATTCATGGCCAGGATAGTGAGCCTCCCAACCCCTGCCAAGTTCAATCCACCTATGGTGTCTCCTAAATATGATGGTAGTACCAACCTTGTACATTATATTGAGATGTACCAGTCTGCGGTGAATATTTATTCAATCCAAGATGATATTAAGTGTCGGTCCTTCTCTGTTACTTTTATAGGAGCTGCACACATCTGTTTTACCTCTCTTCCGAAGAACTCAATTGAGAACTTTAAGGGCTTGGCTGAACGGTTCATTCACAATTTCTGTTTGGGGGTAAGACCTCAAAAGAAGACCACCCATTTGTTGTATGTCAAGAAAGGCAAGAACGACAGCCTAAAAGACTACATTTCTAGATTCAACAAAGAAAAATTGGAGGTTGAATATTATCAAGAGAATATAGCCATGACGTCCATCATTGGAGGACTCCAAAAGGGGAAGTTACTATAGAAGCTTGTGGAAGATTCTCCCAAGTCCATGGCAGAGCTATTGGGAACTATTGGAAAGGTCATGAATGCTGAAGAGGCTATGGATACAAAGTACGAGAATGAAAGCGAAAGTGGTAGTGGGAAGTTACAAAGAAAGAAAGACGAAAAAAAGAGGTCTTCCGACGATAAGTTTGCACACTATACTCCTCTAACTGTGAGCTGCGAACACATACTCAACGAGATCAAGAATGACCGGTCTCTGAGATGGGTGGAGAATCTTAAGTCTCCTTCGCATAAGAGGAACAAGAACCCGTGGTGTGAGTTCCACCAAGACCACGACCATGTGAAAGACAAATTCTTCGCCTTAAAGGATGAAATATAGAAGATATTATAGTCCAAAAAGCTGAGGAAGTATGTTGATGGTAAGGCTCCTAAGAGGGGAAGAGATCAGCCTAACAAGAAGAGTAACAATGGATGTCGAGATGATCCCCCAACAAGAAGAGATGATGATAAGGACGGTGGTGATGAGGACTATCCTGACCTCCCACCAAAAGATGACAATGCCCCAGTGAAGAGGGTTGGCATGATATCCTTTTGTGTTAACACCATCTGTGGAGGATTGGCAGGTGGTGGCTCTGAATTAGTCGATCGTAAAGCTAATGTGGCAGAGGCCAAGTCAGTGACCAAAGTAGAGGTTGTGAATCTGGAGTCTTTAGAGGCCAAGCAAAAGAGAAAGAAGGTGAATAGGGATACTCTTATAGTTGGGTTCTCCTAACTCGACTTCAAAGGTATCTTGGCTCCACTTGATGACCCTTTGGTAATAATAACAAGAATGCATGGATGTGAGGTACAGAGAATCCTCATAAATGGGGGAAGTTCAGCGGACGTAATGTTCTGGCCCTATTTTAAGAGCCTAGGCCTTAGAAAAGCTAGGCTGGTACCCTATCATCATCCGTTGATAGGCTTCAGTGGCGAAAAGGTCCATCCGTTAGGCATATATGATATGGATGTACGAATGGGAGATGAGTGGCCTAAGAGGTTGACCCCAAAGATCAATTTTTTCGTTATGGATGAAAATTTTTTCTCAGCCTACAACCTCATCATAGGACGAGTTGACCTTAAGGAGTTTGAGGTCGTGCCATCAATGGTCCACCAAATACTAAAATTCTCCACCCCCTACGGGGTAGGGGAAGGGCAAGGTGACCAGACTACGACACGAGAATACTACTTCAACTCCGCGAAAGAGAGAGAGGCACATAAGAGGGAAACAACCACATATAACATTGACACACTTGATCTTAGGGATGAAACAAAATTAAAGAAAGAATAGGCCGCAAAAGAGGTAGAATCCATCGTCCTCAATGAGGATGAACTAGAAAAAATCATCCAAATCGGCAAGGCCTTAAAACCTAAGATCAAGGAAGAGCTGATAAGATTTTTGAGGAAGAGGTAGAGTTTCTTTGCTTGGAGCCACATAGACATGCCTGGCATCGATCCGGAGGTTATATGACACAAACTCAATGTGGCAGAAGATGCTAAGCCAATCAAACAAAGACGAAGAGTTTATTCCAGGGAAAATTATGATGTCATCAGGGAAGAGGTAAGAAAGTTGGAGGAGGCAGAATTCATCAGGGAGGTCATATACCTATAGTGCTTATCAAACACCATCATTGTGCCTAAAGCCAATGGAAAATGGAGGATGTGCATAGACTTCACCAACTTGAACAAGTCTTACCCGAAAGACAGTTATCCCTTACCTTGAATTCATCAGATGGTAGATGCCATGACAGGGCATGAACTTATGAGCTTTATGGACGCATATTTAGGCTACAATCAGATCCTCATGGATTCTGAAAACTCAGAGAAGCCAACATTCATCACAAATAAGGGGACCTATTACTATAAGGTTATGCCCTTCGGCTTGAAAAATGAAGGGGCCACGTATCAACGTCTTGTAAATAAGATGTTTGAAGATTAAATTGTTAAGACCATGGAGGTATGTGTAGATGATATGTTGACGAAGATCTTGAAGACCTACACTCATGTAGCCGACTTGGAGAGAACTTGTAACACCATGGACTTGTATAGTATGAAGCTCAATCCTACCAAGTGTGTCTTCGTAGTAGGAGCTGGAAAGTTTCTTGGATTTATAGTCAATTAGAAGGTAATAGAGGCCAACCCCGAGAAAATCAAGGCTTTGCTTGATATGAAGACACCAAGAAGTATAAAAGATGTTCAAAGGTTCACTAGAAGAGTCGTTTCAACAGATTTATTTCCATAGTTACGGACAGGTCTCTTCCATTTTTCAAGTTTCTTAGAAAGGCCTTTTAATGTGATGAAGAGTGTGACAAGGCCTTTAAATATATAAAGTCCTACCTCGGATCCCCCTTGCTCCTATCTCAGCCCATTCTGGGGGGAAGTTGTATGTTTATCTAGCAGTCTTAGAGTCAGCTATAAGTGCAGCCATAGTGTGGGAAGACGTTGGGGTACAAAGGCCTATATACTTCAATAGTAAGGACCTTAAAGGGTATGAGCAGAACTATCCTCAGATGGAGAAGTTGGCCTATGCTTTTATACACGCTTCCAGGAAGATGAAACCCTATTTCCAAGCCCACTCTATGGTCATCCACCCTGACTCCCCACTAAGGCAAGTCCTCCATAAGCCTGAGAAGTCAGGCAGATTGATGACCTAGGTCATCAAGTTAGGAGAGTATGACCTTATTTATCAACCTAGGGTGGCCATTAAAGGGCAGACACTCGCAGACTTTGTTACTGAATTCACATGGGAAGAGGCTGCGATTAAGAATAATCTAGAGATTGTAGAGAGATCAAATAATAACGTCTTTCAAGACCCGAAAGAGGTTGTGCCCAGCAGAGCCATAAAAGGAGTAGTTGAGAATGAGGAAGACATGTACCTTTTCAAGGAAGGAACCCTGTCAGAGGGGAACTTCTCTTCGAATGAAGATGTTTTGAACCTCTTCGTTGATGGGTCTTCTTACGAAAGTGGAAGTAATGGAGGGCTGACAGTGTCAGCTCCGGATAGTACCGACATTGAATATGCATTAAGGTTCAACTTCAAAGCATTGAACAATAAGTCATAATATGAGGACTTGATAGATGGCCTCTCATTGGCAAAAGCCCTTAGAGTGGGCCGACTCCTACTTCATAGTGACTCGAGGTTGGTTGTCAACCAAGTACTTGGAGTATATGAGGCCAAGGATGAAAGGATGGCCAAATACCTGAAGAGGGTAAGAATGATTCTAGAAGGCTTCAAAGAGGTGAAGATGAAGAGGGTACCACGACAAAATAACGGTCGTGCAGATGTACTAGCAAGGTTGGATTCAATAATAAGGATAGGCATCAGAAGGATAGTACTAGTCGAGATCCTACTCAAACCGACCATTGAGGAAGAAGAGGTTTTTAGATCTTGCCTCAACTTGAACCTAGGAGACTCATGGATGAACCCCATCATCAGATATATCAGAGAGGGAGAGCTGCTGTAATCGAAGCTCGAAAGGAGGAAGTTGAGGTACAGAGCTGCAAAGTTCTCAATAATAGGACATGTCCTATATAAAAAAGGATTTCTACTACCTCTCCTAAGATGTGTCCATCTTACAGAGGTCCCCCACGTCACGAAGGACGTACACGAGGGCTCTTGATCCAGTCATATATGAGGAAGACCTTTACCCAAGAGAATAATTACGCAGGGATAATGGTGGCCGACTCTGGCCAAAGATGTTATCGTCTACGTGAAGAGGTGGGACAAATGCCAGAGATTCTCCACTATATCCCATAAACCTCATCAACCCATGACGTTAATAAGTTCTCCTTGGCCATTCGCGGTATGGGGGATTGACTTGGGGGACCATTGCCAAGAGCTTCGAGCAATTATCGATTTCTAATAGTAGTAATTGATCAGTTCTCCAAGTGGGTAGAGGCGGAGCCGATGATCATGATTACAGAGCAGAAGACCTTCCAATTCATCTGGAAGAGCATCATATGCAGACATGGTCTTCCAAACACGTTCATCTCAGACAACGGAACCCAGTTAAAGAATTCTTCCTTAGAAAAATATTATGAAAGAGTGGGGATAAAGTAATTCTTCTCCTCTCCCGAACGACCCCAAGCAAATGGAAAAAATGAGGTCATGAACTGAACGATCCTCGATGGGATTAAGAAGAGGCTGGAAGAAGCCAAGGGGAGATGGACAGAGGAAGTTTATGAAGTGTTATGGGCCTACAGAACAATGGTAAGGACACCAATGGGGGAAACCCCATTTATATTAGCACATGGCTCAGAAGACGTCATACCTATATAAGTAGGACTCTCGACTCAAAGATTTCAAACCTATGACCCCGAGAAGAATGAGGAAGAGAGAAGACTTAAACTAGATTTGATTGAGGAAAAGAGAGAAGATGCTGAGATAAAACATGCAGCCTACCAGCAGAGAACAACAAAGTTCTACAATTAAAGGGTGAAATCAATACCTATAGCTATAGGAGACCTAGTGCTGAAGAAGACGATGTAGAAGACAAACAAGCTTCACCCGAATTGGCATGGTCCTTACAAATTAGTCAATGAGGTTGTACCCGATACCTACCTGTTAGAAAATCTCGAGGGGGAACCTTTCTCCAATCCATGGAATGATGATCACCTGAAGAGGTACTACATATGATGTTGCAGTTATTTTCTTGTATTACATGTATCATTTTATGAAGAGAATGTTAATGAGAAGAGCAGTTTTCGTGTCAATACTCTATTTCATCATGCTTTAGTAGTAAATTTATGAGAGTAGCATCTTAGTTTGATGAGCTCAGACCTTAAACATCTTTAATTTGGTGAAATTTATGAGGGTAACATCATAATTTGATGACCTCAGACCTTATAACATCATAATTTGGTGACATGGTCTGAGGTGAAACATCTTAGTTTAATGACCTTACACCTTAAATATTATAATTTGGTGACAAGGTCTGAGGTGAAACATCATAATTGGATGACCTCAGACCTTAAACATCATTTATTTGGTGAAATTTATGAAGGTAACATCATAATTTGATGACCTCAGACCTTAAAACATCATTAATTTAGTGAAAATTATGAGGTTAACATCACAATATGGTAACCTCGGACCTTCAACATCATTAATTTGGTGAAATTTATGAGGGTAACATCACAATTTGATGACCTCAGACCTTATAACGTCATAATTTGGTGACAAGGTCTGAGGTGAAACATCATAATTTGATGACTTCGGACCTTAAACATCATAATTTGGTGACAAGGTCTGAGTTGAAACATCATAATTGGATGACCTCAGACCTTAAACATCATTAATTTGGTGAAATTTATGAGGGTAACAACACAATTTGATGACCTCAGACCTTATAACATCATTATTTGGTGACAAGGTCAGAGGTGAAACATATTAGTTTGTTGACCTCTGACCTTAAACATCATAATTTGGTGATAAGGTCAGAGGTGAAACATCATAATTGGATGACCTCGTACCTTAAACATCATTAATTTAGTGAAATCTATGAGGGTAACATCATAATTTTATGACCTCAGACCTTAAAACATCATTAATTTGCTGAAAATTATGAGGTTAACATCACAATATGGTGACCTTGGACCTTAAACATCATTAAGTTGGTGAAATTTATGAGGGTAACATCACAATTTGATGACCTCGGACCTTATAACATCATAATTTGGTGACAAGGTCTAAGGTGAAACATCATAATTGGATGACCTCGGACCTTGGTGAAATCTATGAGGGTAACATTATAATTTGATGACCTGAGACCTTAAACATCATTAATTTGGTAAAATTTATGAGGGTAACATCATAATTGGATGACCTCAGATCTTAAACTTCATTAATTTGGTGAAATCTATGAGTGTAACATCATAATTTGATGACCTCAGACCTTAAACATCATTAGTTTGATGAAATCTATAAGGGTAACGTCATAATTTGGTGGCAAGGTCTGAGGTGAAACATCATAGTTTGGTGACCTCGGACCTTAACACAGTTTGGTGAAATTAATGAAAATGCCATTATATTAAGACCTCAGACCTTAATACAAACACCATCGTATGACTTATAAAACTATTCAAATGAGCATTCATCAAAATAAGAAAAATATCTGAAGAGGATGATATAAGAAGAAGTCAGAATTACAATTCAACATGCCTTAGAGTATGTTATTAGAGGTTACAAACAATTATGGATGAGAAACAAAAATTACAAGTGAAGCTTCACAAATCATGGTCTAGGTGTCTGCATCCATAGGGTTGGTAACCTCGGCCGCATCAGCTTGGCCGACGTTGGTAATCTTAGCCCCATCATATTAAAGTTTGACATCCTCAGTCTCGGTAGCTTTCGGTTTTGTAGTCTCTATTGGTGCAGCACCTTCTCCTTCCTCCTCAACCTCTTGTAAGGCCTGAACAAACTGGGGGTTAGAAAAATCGAGAATAATGAAGTCCGAGGCTATCAGGCTCCCTGATTCTTTTACCTTGATGGCCTCCCACTTATCAGTAGCTTTTACACCTCTTTCATGGTTTTCAAAGACGAAGCTTATAAATTGGTCAAAAACCTTCTAGTCGGAAAAAATCTTCTCAGAGGCATCCTCAAGGGCACCTTTCACAACATCATTAACCTTTTGTTAAAGAACGTCGTCCTTGGCCTTCAGGGCAGAGGTGTGGTCCTTCTGGAGCTTAGCTATGTCCCTATCCCTTTGCTTCACCTTGTTCTCAGCTCCCTCCAAGGCAGCTTTCAGATGTTCAATCTCAGCATTTAGAGAGGCCTCAACCTTTTGGGACTCTTTTCCCTTTTCAATAAGGGGCAACATCCTTAGGGTCCAGTCAACGAACTGGTGTATGGACTGGATTCCCTATAATACAAATTCAGATGTATGAGATCAAGACAACCCATATTAAGGACGAAGTTACATTTGGATCCAAAAAGGCTAAAACCTCTACCTGGATGGACCTGTGAAGGCAAAAACTCGACCAGTAGAGGGGCCTATATAGAGCGTAAAAAGCGTTTATTAGCCTCGGTCATTACAAAGCCAATGACATCCATCGCCTACAGACCATGACCTATCAGGATGTTATTTATCTTTAACCGCTCCAGACGAGCAACTAGTGGATCATCAAACGAGATGGGGATGGCACGATCACCCTTTTGGAATTTGCTATGTCTCTGATCCTCTGAGGCAGCAGTGATGGATTTCCTCTTTTTTGTAGCATTGTCCTTAAAGGTGCCGACGTTCTGCTTACGCAGTGGAGGAGGAGGTGCATTGAGCCCAGCTTTCTTCACCAACTAGATAAGGCTTGGTGCAGACATCTCCCACAAGTCATTTGAGATACCCTCTGGGCGTTCTACAAAAAATATGTCTGAGTCAGTATAGCAGTGACATTAAAAAATCAGAGGTAATACTTTGCAAAATAAACACTTACGTAGCTCGACTAAAAGACTTCCCCCCAGGCCAGTCTCAGAGAGGTAGTAGGGGGTCATTAGATTCTTGTACTTGACTAGCCGACCAAGCTCTCCCTGATCTTGAAGATCTTTGACCTTTTGTAGGTTATCCTGGCTTAACCGAGGGTCAGCTTTGGCAGCTAATGAAAATTTTCCCCAACTCAGATGGGTCCTCGACTTTAGTGATGAAGTGGGTGCAAAAGTACCAAACTACCATGCCCTTGAGATAAAGAAGTACCGTGGTTTCCAGTTATGATTTGAGGGCTGGGTGACCAGCCGTATCTTCTTATCATACTTCCTAGATAGGAAGTTGTAGTAGCTGGGGTGGTTTATGGAAGAGTATGGCACATATCACCTTGTGAAGACCCTGACAGGAAGGTCTGCGTGATGGACTGCCCTCTATAGGACGATAGACCCAATCATCACCCTCCAAGTATTGGGGGATAATTGGGAAGGGGGCAGGTTAATATGGGACAATATGAATCTAATTGTTGGATGGATGGGGAGACGAAATCCTATCTTAAACATCTGCTCATATACACACATTTCCCCATCTCGGCCACTAAAGGACCTCTCATCTGTCAAAGGTCTCCTAAGCTTGAAAGAAGGACCTATGGAATAAAGGTGCCTAAAGGATAACAGATCGAACTCAGTGATAGTACTATCTATCTTGACTACGTTTGAGGTATCAACATCACTTTTATGACCACCATCCTCATCCCTGGAAATGTCGGCCTGGGCAGGTATAGGAACACCAAATGGGAATCTCTGAGAAAACTCAGCTCCTGTGGCGGCAGACAGGGGGATAGCATCGATAGGTGGGGGAATATCCACACTAGGCCCCACAATATCTATGTCAGAAGAAGTCTATGAGGTGTTAGCACGATTGAGGGACGAGGCACGACTTTGGACCTCGTCCTGATAAGGGACCTGATCTTTCCTAATAGAGAAATACATGGCCTCTTAGAATGAGTCTACAAACATAGGGTCTAAGGTAGATGACTCAGACTCAGACTCAGACATAGGAGAAGGGTCAGTTGGACCCTCTGCTGGATCAACAGGCTCGATTGGCTCAGAATATATGA
This sequence comes from Sambucus nigra, assembly GCA_949130495.1. Taxonomy (NCBI): domain Eukaryota; kingdom Viridiplantae; phylum Streptophyta; class Magnoliopsida; order Dipsacales; family Adoxaceae; genus Sambucus; species Sambucus nigra. Next base: position 460,084,093 of record OX422219.1, on the reverse strand, counting down.
CCTTTAGAGGTGGTGGAAATATAGGTCTGAGGGGGAAGGCCTCAGCCCTACGAGCTTCCTCTTAGGCTAGTTCTATCTGCCTAATTTTTGCAAAGGTCTTCTCTCTAAGAGAGGGGAAATCTTCTATGATCTTATAAAGGGGTCTGAGCATGAAGAAGATGACCCTACACTTGAGATTCTAAACCACAAACAACTGGGGACACTTAAGCTAAGGATCAAACTTGGTTTTTGATTGATTTCAAACTAAGAGCAACCAAGAACAGCCTAACTGGAAAATGCAAAGTACCACTAAAAATCCTTAAAACCCTAACCGAAAAACCTAAATCTTCACCGTAAAAAGAAAAAAACAAAAATTAAAGGGTGAAAATGATGAAACAAGGTGAAGATAATACCTGTTTAAGTGTGGAATGAAGGAGAGGAAGATCAGAAATGAGGAAACCCCAAAACACAGCAGCAACTCTGGAAGAGAGAGAAGTTGAATAGGAAAGCACAAGCGAGAAAAATGGAAAGAAATGAGGAAGAAAGAGAAGGAAAAAGGGTTTAAACCCCAAAATGGTGATGGCACAAATACCAAGGCCCATCATGGCTTGGGAGCCTAAAAGGCAACCAACATCATTTCACTTGCGAGGCACGCATCCTACTTCAGAAGTTGACACTTGTCAAGGAAATATTGGCACGTAAAGAAATATAGCCTCAGACGCACATACCCCTTAGTCACCTATTCACATAGGTAACTAAGGGCTAGGGGTGATTGATATGCCCAAAGTGTACTTCCATCTCGGAGGCACCAACCTCGGACAGTATAAGGCTGAGGTAACAAGGGCTTAATACTGACGACCAGCAATCTCATCGAGTATAAGGTCGGTCACGATCGGCATCACTAATTACTCACCAGCAGTGTCATCCTTCACCAGGTCGACCATAGGCGACATTACAAGTAACACCATGATTGGACATCAGTCGAGGTTTGCATGACTCACGGGGTCAATTATCCATCAAGTCGTCCATGACCGACATCACATCTTCCTCGTACATCAACCTCAGTTGGGCATCAACCGAGACATGTAAGGACTCATGGGTTTAATCGCCCTTCAACATCAGTGCCATCCCCAACCGATGTTGCAAGCGCTACGTGAGAATCAATAAAGACTCTTACGCTCAGTGAATAATCCCATCATCGGCTTTAGTCGACGTTACGAGTTTCACCTAGAATCATCAGCCTTGCAGACTTAGCATCAAGTTTTAGGTCAGCATCTGCCCTGGCCGATGATCTACATATCTTACCTTGGCTGACATCCCATCCAAGGTTAATATATAACTCCCAACCAAGGCAAGGGTCATACCCCACCAACCTCGTACTCAGTCAGGCCGATGTTGATACCATGCAAAGATAGCTGAGCTTCTACGCGTACATATATGGCTTGAAGCATGTGGATAAATATGTTATAACTGAATCATTCCCTCCACATGGGGGAATATTGAGGTCATCATTAGTTAGTTGAGATCAGCCAGGTGTCATCCTTACACTTGCTTGATCTCCATGCACATGCACATGGTATGCTTGGGGGGTACGTTACACCCCCACGCACTATATATTGAGGTCTTCCCCAGCATTGTAAAGGATCGGTAATTACAACCCTAGGTGAAACTTTATCAAATTATATAGTAGAGAGAGAAAGCTTGAGAGATTGTATCCATAACCGTTAGTGCCTTATTTTGGTGACCTTACTCACTCACGTGCACAGTGGACATAGGCCTAATTGGCTGAACCACTTATATATTGGTGTTCCTCCCCTTCTCCTCATCTTAACCTCTTATATTTAGCATATACTTATGTTGCCATTACTATCACTGGTTTGATCTTACAAGCACCTTGACTGGTGGTGCTATTTCCAACATCATCATCTGTGTCAACTATCGAGACTTAAACAAGGCCTCTCCAAAGGATTATTACATGCTACCTAACATCGACATGATTGCGGATGATGCATCTAGTCACACTCTCAAGTCATTCGTTGACGGGTTGACGAATATAATCAGATCAAGGTGCACCCAGATCACCAAGGGAAAATTGCATTTATCACACCTCGGGGAACCTTATTCTACACTGTCATGCCATTTGGTCTAAAAAATGAAAGGGTTGCCTACTAGAGGTCTTCCACAACCATTCTACATGATCTGATACACAAGGCGGTTCATGTCTATGTACACGACATGATTATCAAGTCTGAAACTAGGGAAGGCTATGTTCTCGCTCTCCTGAGGTTCTTCGAGCGACTGGGATAATACTAGATGTCGCTTAACCCATAAAAATGTTTCTTAAGCATTACTAAAGGCAAACTTTTAGGATTTATGGTTAGAAAGAAAAGGATAGAAGCAAATCTTGCCAAGATGGAAGCCATACTCGAGATGCCACAACCTCGAACGAAGAAGGATTTTCGGGGATTCCTTGGGAAATTACAGTACATAAGCCGATTCATCAGCTAATTAACATCCACCTGTGAAACCATTTTAAAATTTCCAAGAAGCCTTCGACCAAATCAAAAGATACCTAACCCAACCTCCGGTGCTCATGCCGCCATAACCTGATCTTCCCTTACTCCTACACCTAACCGTAACCGATACTCATGCTGGGGCTTTGCTAGCCCAATAGCTCAAAGAAACCCATAAAGAGAGAGACATCCACTATTTTAGTCAAAAGTTGGTCGGTTATGAAGTTAACTACACCGCCTTGGAAAAAGCATGTATCTCTCTTGTCTGGGTTACCCAAAAGTTATAGCACTACATGTTCGTATTTCCCATCAATATCGTATCCCTAATGGATCCGATCAAGTACTTCCTCGAGAAACAAGCCATGTCAAGATGAATGGTCCATTGGTTGATGATCCTAGCTAAATTTGATATCACCTATGTCACATACAAGTCCATGAAAGGAAGAGCCACCTCTGACTACCCTACTGACTACCTTATAGAAGAGGTCGCTGTTTAAATCTCTGAGTTCCCTGATGAGAATATCCTCTATACCTCCAAAAAATACATTTGATGGAAAATTTTCTTTGACGATGCTTCCAACCAAAAAGGGTATGACATCGGTATCCTCCTAATTGACCCTGATGATTCTCACACTCCCATTGCCATCAAGCTAGACTTTCCTAACACTAACAACATGAATGAATACGAGGCGTGCACGGTAGTCCTCAAAGTTGCCCTCAAGAAAATAATTTGATACCTCGATGTCTACGGGGGTTCAACCCTCATTATCGGTCAAGTGCTTAGAAAATGGAAAGTCAAGGACAAGAAACTCTTACCCTTTCATGACCATTGAGAAGAGAAAGATTCCTAATTTTAAGATATCACCTTCCACTACCAACCCTGAGCAAAGAATAACCCAACTGACTCCCTTGTTACCTTAGCCTCCATGATTGACATGCCCTAGGTAATAACCATGGCCCCTTTCCTTGTCTAAAAACATGACAAACCAACCCACTACTACCACATTGAGATTGGCACGGAGGAAGATCCCAAAATAGCCGAGTGTTGGTAATATGATATTTTGTGCCTTTTCAAATATGGTAGGTATCCCTAAGGATCTGATAAGAAAGACCGAGCAACTCTCTGCGGACTGGCTGCCCAGCATATTGTTTGTGATAAAGCACTATTTAAGAGAAACTTCTATGGAACCCATTTGTAGTGCATTATAGGGGCTGGCATTGAAAAAATGATGTAGAAAATCCACATTGGAGAATGTGGTCACCACATGAACAGCCATATGCTCTCCAAAAAGATCATTCGACAGGGTTACTACTGGACTACCATGGTTCAAGATTGCACAGCCTGCATTCGAAGATGCCTCAAATGCTAATAATTTTCTAACCTACAACACTTACCACTACGGGAATTGTACAATATGACTTCTCCCTGACTGTTTTCCACATAGGGCATTGATATCATAGGGAAAGTTACACCGAAAGTATCCAACGTGCATTAGTTCATCCTAGTCTCCATTGACTACTTCACCAAATGGGTCGAAGTCGAGTCATAAGAAGTTTTCAATGCCAAGAATGTGTCCAAGTTCATTAGGAAAAATATCAGCTGTCGATATGGGGTCCCGCACGACCTGGTATTAGACAAAGGGTTATACTTCTAGGTAGAAGTTATAAAAGTGGTCGATGAGTATGGAATTAAAAGACAAAAATCTTCTCCATAATTACCTCAGACAAATGGAGCAGTCGAAGGAGACAATAAGAACCTCAAAGACATTATAGTTGTTGAGATTCAGTCGATCGGATCCCTTACGCCCTTTGAGGCTGTCTCACTTCAGTTCGAACCTCTACTGGGGATACTCTTAGTCTCTAGTCTACAGCATGGAAGCAGTCCTACCAGTGGAGCTGGGAATACCTTCGCTGCACATCATGCTAAAAACTAAAGTCAACGAGGAAGACTGGCATGAAAGCCGTCTTGACGAGCTTTCCCTCTTGGATAAAAGAAGGATGAAATCTCTATATCACATACAAGGGTACCATCGTCGCATAGAACGATTATTCAATAAGAGATTCAATGATCTCGGTGTCCGAGAAGGGGACTTAGACCTCAAAGAAATAATAGAACCCATCTGGGACTCCAAAAGGAAATTCTAGCCCAATTACAGCAGCCTGTACATCATGAAGACGATCCTATCGGGCGGTGCCATTATGCTCACCAACCTTGATGGAGAAGAAATAGTGCATTCAGTCAACTTAACCGTCTCAATAAATTCTACCCCTAATCCCAAATCTCAGTGCGCTAAGACTCTTCTCATCTCCCTTCTATTGTTAAAAAAAATCTTTATATCCCCCTAATTAGAAGAACATGGGGCTTGATCCTCTAAAAACCTTTTTTCTTGCAAAAAATGAATTTCAAAAAATTTATAAAACCCTCAGAGGTACATAGGCAGCTCATCCTCCTCACATGATCATGGCCCCCTTCTTTTTCACAAAATGCTATTCTTTTCTCATCCCTGAGAACGATGGTTCGTTTTAACATATACATGAACAAAATGACAATGTATGCCTATTCGATTAGTATAGATAATTCAAAATGCAAAAGTCATCAAGAGGCACAACTAGATAATCAAAAACTTATTTATTTCATTATTTTAAAATTCAGTACAAATTACATCGGTATAGGAAGTCAAACAAATTCCATTGCCAGCCTACACCTACCTTCCTAAAAAACCCAAATAAAAACAAGACCCATTACTCCAAAAATCACCATCGAATTATTATCATCACCACATCCATTACAAAAGCTTCACAAAATCCTACCCACAACTGCCATAGGAACCAATCCCATCATCACCTACATCCTGGGGTCCCCAAACCCCCCATGCTTGAATGAAGTATCGCAAATGATCCATGGAGTGATAATACTGGACTAGCTTGGGGAAAACCACAATGCCTCCCCTCATGGTGTTAGATATTATAAACCAACTTTGCCCAGTCTCCACAGCCAACATCTTGGCCACTACTTTCTTCCACAACTAGTTCATGTAGTCCCCGAAGACGTTCCAGAATCTACCCATAGATTGAGAAGGACGGGAGGATGGGTAGATGTACAATGATTCTCCCATAGAGATCCAAGATGCATGCGCATACGCTCCATCAGGTCCTCCACAATAAATAAGTTCATTGTCCCCGGTGGCACAATTTGTTCCCAACGACATTCGCACAGCAGTCGCCAAGGAACGTAGAAAGAGGTCTATCTGAGGCCAAGAAACTGGATATATTGGTACTCCCTGAGTTTTAGAATGGGTAGCAGCTCCCCCTACCAAGGCACTTATCGGCGCAAGCCTCGAGCTCGTTCTCTACAAACAAGTTCCACCAACACTCACTTTCCAAGCCTACGCTAATGAAATAGCGCGAGAAGAAGTTTGGCATAATTGACAATGGATACTCAGGTGGGACCGCCACCCAAAATATCTCTGACATCGATATGGATAACATTACAGAGCTACCCCTCAGAAAGTCAGAACTTCCTCCCCATCAGGCATCCAGGCCATTGAAAGTCTCAAAAAGTATCACCATCGTAGGATTGCAACGGTACGACATCCAGGAAACGATAGCCGTAAGTTGGGGGTCCACTAACGTTTCCTCTGTCACCAATAACACTTTCGTAATTAGGCCAGAAATAACGGCCCCACCATAACTGGAACAACCCACATCTTGCGAATGCATTGATTTAAGCACTGCTTGAAGAGAAATCAGGCCCCCCGTAACTAACAGCCTAGCTTCCGAAGGTGAGATATGGAGAAGTCCATCCAATAATTCCCAACGAGAACGGGAAAACTGAGGAAAATTGGCAAAAATGTTAGGATTTATCCCCAACATGGAAAAATATTCCTCGTAGGTAGGACAAATTTCATCCAAACCGAAGCGAATTACATGATCCTCGGGGTACCAGAATTCAACTGTCTCCATCATCATATTCCACTCAATGGGTCGGTTATGCCACGAAGAGACTCATCGCATATGGAAAGCGTCATAATCAACATTGTAAGAACACGTTGCCTCCAAGGCTTTGAGGATGTTGGCGAACTCAATGCTACCAGGGAGATCCATGAGCAAAGAAGAATGTAAAGGAGAAAGGAAAGGAAAGTGTGAGGCAAAAAACCCCATTCACACCCGTATTTATAATTGAAAATTTTCAAGCAAAGATAAGAAACGTTGTAGAAATCAGAGGAAAACTTGCCCCAGCAAGTACCGAGCAATTGAAGAAAGTGCAGTCAAAGCCTTGGGTTGATTAGAATGGATTGATATACCGATAGGCAGGATAGGGGTAGTCTCGATCGGCAACCCCCTATTTTTGGGAAATCCCCTTTTTCCTCTTTTGCCAAAATAAAAAAAACTAATAAAAGTAATGTTTATGTTAGGGAAATTTCGAATTTCCTCATTCATTCACTCATCCCATTTTAAAATAAAATCCTTCTCAAATCAATTTTCAAATTCTTTATAGAGTCTCAGCAGCAAAGTAAAAAGAGCATGTGCATTAATCACTAAAACATAAATTAATAAAAACTTCATCTTTATTTGCATATTTTTTTTATATTACATTGATCTCTTGAAGGAAAAAAAAAACAACGGGATGCAACCCGCACTCAATTTTCCTTCTCTGTCTTTACCTACAAATTCTCTTCATCTCTATTCCTTTTCTGTCTTCTCTATCCCTCTAAGAGCCTCCATCCCTACGGCGCGCCCTCTTCACCCTGCGGCGAGACGACATGCCACCACTTCCAGAACTCAACCCTTCCCCAAACGAGGAAGAAGACACCAAGAAAGAAGGGACAGGAACCACCTCACGGATATTGGAAGTCGTCAAAGATATCCAATTCCTAATATCCCTCAGCCAAGTGGTGGAGACCCAGATGTGCTGCAAAAGAATACAAAAAGGAGAAAATCAGTCAAGTCTGGAAGGAAAAGAAAGGATTCGGGAAATCAAAAGATGAAGAGGAAAAAAAGTATACCTCATGTCAAAGGACCTCCTATGTCAGGCCCAAATCCTCCAGGTTCATCGTATTGGGATGATGCTATAAACGCACTGACTCTCCATCAGCTCGTCGGATGTTATAACCAGGTGAGAACAGTCGTACAAAGGGAGCCTCCGAAGTTGTCACCATCGTTGATGTCGTCGCACCGACCGCACTGTGGGAGGACCACCCCACCTACCGACTCGAACTCTCATGAGGAATAGGCATCACATCGTATATACTAGGAGGCATTAACCAACATGACATGAAATCCATATAGTCATAAATCACAGTCATGTCGATATACAATGAGTACGGCTCTCCCGTCATCGCCGCCACCCGAGCATCCCCTGATATCTACCGCACTTGCCTCATGAGCATAGGGGGCTTTTATGGAGGCACCATAATGTCGTCCTCTATAATTTATTGGACTAACCTCTCCCCGAGGTACCAAGAGTATCCAAAATCATGTGCTAGTAGATGCTGCATTTGTGTATGTCCCCCTAGTCACCCCAGTATGTTGAATGGATGTCCTCCAAGGATAAAAGGTCACCTATAAATACCCAACAAGAGAAAAATAATGATTTCAATAAAAAAAATCATCAAAGGAAAGAACAGTCCTGAGATAAAAGAGGGCTTGCCCGCTCACTCATCAGGCCATTCAGAGCTTGATGCACTGCCTCCAGAGAAAGAGACTTCTTCGACTGTCAATTGGACCTCCGCCATAAGTACATCCGACAGGAGTCCATAATAGAGTCATCCTTTAAAGCTATCAACTGTGTGTTTAACCCTATCACCTCATAAAAACATGTCTGTAAAGGGAAAAGGCCAACATTTAAGAAATCAAGAAAAAGAGCATCAAGGAAAATGCGAATGCATTAAAGGAAAATGCGAAAAATAAAGAATACCTCCATAAGATACGTGGCTCCAATAAAAGACTACCGGAAGCACTGGATGAATTCACCAAGAGAATAATAAAGGGTTGCCAAAGTCAAGCTCCCCTAATAATAAAGGCAGATGTCCGACAACACCCTCAAAAATGGCGAAACCACAAGTCCACGATGTCGACACTCGTCGACACCATAAAACCTCCCAACATAAGCAGAATGAACAAGTGGGCCATCTAAAGCACCTTCTTTCCATCTCTCTCATCAATCCTCCTCCTTAACAACAACTCCCTCAGCAGGGATAAATGGAGATTCCCCAGAGACCACCCTCTCCACATCACCTAAGGCCGTCGTCACCGCCTCCGGCGTCACCCTCAGCATCATGTCCACCTCAATCTAAGCACCATCATAGTCCACCCCCAGCAGCTACTTCACATCAATGGGAATCACCACCATATCCCCAAAGACAAAATGGAAGGTGTTGGTAGTGTCCCACCACCTCTCCATTAGAGCATACTAAACGACCGTAGATCGAGGTGTCTCATCTAGAGAAGACACCAGTCTCCGAAAGTCGTCTGATGGCACTATCCGGCGCACCACAAATGGAAGGTTCTCCCAAACATCCTTAAGCCCCGTTGTCCCTCGAGAACGTATAGTCGATATGCAAAAATTAGACTGTCGAATAAACAAAGAAAACCATTGTAAAATTCAAGAAATAAAGCAATCTTGTAAAAAAAAAAGGATAGGAATACCAAAGATCACTCAATACTTACATATACCCTAGGGTTCACAACCCTAGAAGAATGATGACGCGATGACTCACATAGAAGAATCTTATCATCCACCACCGACTTAAATGTAAAGGGCACCCTAGAACTCCACTCCAACCCTGCCCAATCGCCGGCATTAAGCCATGCCATGTGAGTAGCGCTTCTTCAAAACTCAACCATCTCTTGACTTTGGAACATTAGAATGATTTGCAAAATGTAATTGCGGAAGAAGGCAAGTCAAAAAACTGTGAAAAATGAGGATAACCCACCCCTTTTTATAGGAGGCTAAGGGACATGATGATTGGCATCTCCCTGCCACCAACGATCGGCACTGACCCTCTGCCTTCTCAAGGCACCCCAAAAGACCATGCCACTACCGTTTGGCACCCCTCTATCTATGTCAATCGGCACCCCCATTAAAATTTCATACGAAAACTATAAAAAAATACCAGAAAGTCTTGAAAATTTCCTTAAATCACCAAACTAATTTTAAAACCTCTTCACCAAGAAAAACATTTTTTTCACATCCCCAGTGGAATTCCAGAAAACAATTCTCCCCAAAAATTTCTCCAGAGGATATTCCAAAATTCCAAAAAATACCAAGCTCAAAATCCCCAGATCATTCCCTTTCCCCCAGCGGCACTTAAAACCAAATGCTTTAGTAAATCCCTAGAGAAAGATCACACATCCCCATTTCGGTCCCTAAACTTCCTAATGGAAACATAAGCCCTCAGAATTGGTTTTGACCCACAGAATTGGTCACCCCTATCTTAAGCCCTAAGAATTGGCTTCGACCCTCAAAATTAGTCGCTTCTACTTAAGCCCGTAGAATTGCTTTGACCCGCACAATTGGTCACCCATATATAAACCCACAGAATTGGATTTGACCGGCAAAATTAGTCACCCATCTCTTAAGTCTTCATAATTGTCTTCGACCTGCCTAACTGGTCACCCCAAATAAGTCCTCAGAATTGGCTTCGACCCTCAGAATTTGTCGCTTCTACATAAGACCGCATAATTGGTCACCCCTATCTTAAGCCATCAGAATTGGCTCTGACCCACAGAATTAATCGTCCCTATCTTAAGCCAGTATAAATTGGCTTTGACCCGCAAAATTGTCTTTGATCCGCAAAATTGGCTTTGACCCATAGAATTGGTCACCCCTATATTAAACCCTCGTAATTGGCTTTGACCCGCAGAACTGGCCACCTCAAATAGCCCGTAGAATTGGCTTTGACCCTCAGAATTGGTCACCATAAAAAAGCCCTCAGAATTGTCTACGACCCTCAGAATTTGTCATTTCTACTTAAGCATGTAGAATTGGCTTTGACCCGCAGAATTGGTCATTATAATTTATATCCTCGGAACTAACCCCGACTGCATAATTGGTCACCTACTTACTCCTCACCTCCTCTAGGTCCTCAAAATTGGCCACCCCAACATCACCTTAGGTCCTCAGCATCAACCTCGACTCTCTAAATCAGTCATCCTCATCCCTTAGGTCAATATAACCGACCTCTGTCATGTGGTGTCTATTCGCCGACTATTACTTATTCGAAGATCGCCCGTCGAGGGCCTCTATCGACATCATATTCTAGGATACCCTAGGTCTACCTTTATGTCCCTAGAACCTCCCAATCTAACTGCAAACCCTAGGTCGCACTTCGAGTACCAATCTAGAGGCCATCGCGTTCCCTCGAGCCCCGTTTGACTCCACTCAACTCTTTCTTCAGAGAAAAATCTCTTTAAATCTTTGAATGGATCTGAATACCCTTTTCAATGGTCCACCCCATACGCAAATTGGCATAACGATTCGGACGAACATATCATTTTACTACTAAATATTGATTCAGAGGCCACTGGGCACTCCAGGGCCCCGAATTGACCCTAATCAACTTCATCGTCAGAGTGAAAGAACTTTAAATATTTGAAGGGAACTGAAACCTCTTTCCAACGGTTTGCCTTGTGAGCAAAACGACATAAATGTTGGGATGAACAACCAATTTTCCCTAAAAAATTGATCTGAAGGCCACCTAGAGTTGTCGGGCTCCGTTTGACCAAAGTTAAATTCTCAGCTCTAATGAGACTGAATGAATCTCCAAAAGACACTGAATACCCTTTCTAACGGTCCACCTCATCCGTGATTCTAACCTACGGTATGAATGAACAATCCATTTTACATCAAGAGGTACCCGGGCACTTTCAAGCCTCGGTTGACTAAGGTCAACCTCCCGAACTGAATAAAACTCTTTTGAATGTCTAGGTAAATCTCCTAATCTTTCTAACAATCCATACCATGTGAGATTATGACTTACCATACAGACGAACGATCTGTTTACGTTCGACGATCTCCGGTCCAAAGGATCGATATGCGGTTCTGAGCCACATTTGACCCAAAGTCAGCCCCCGGACCCGGGAGAAGTCATAAGGATTCTTGAATGTATCTGAAATACCTTTCTAATGGTATTCCTCATTTGTGATTCGAATCAACGGTTCGTATCGTATGACCATTTTTCCAGCAAAATCAGTACGGGACTACCAATTGGCAAGTCTAGATCCCTGTTTATCGGCATTGTGTCTGGGGCACATGCCAATAGACACCCTGATGGGTAGGCAGATCGGCACCCACCTCACCCTATAAATAGGGGCCATGACCTCACTCCATAAAAAATAGACAACAAATCCATCAACATCAGTGATATCAACAACATTCCCTCGAAATCAGTGAAGTTCCTCATGTGAAGTTCCATCCAAGCTTACATTCCCATCCTTTTCATACCCAATTTGGAAAATATACTTCTCTCTAATCAACATTCATCAACACTAAATGTAATTCATCCAAGATTAAAGATCAAGCTTCAAAGAAGGTCCAATTCCATCCCTCTCTCTTTAGATTCCTTATTTTTGCATAATAAACATTAGATTCATAATCTAGTTCGCACTTTAGTTCATACACATTAAGATCTACACTTTTTATTAGTATATTGAACATACTTTATTTTCTACTGAAATCCCCAAAACAAATAAAAGAGGGTTACACCCGTAGATTCCGAACGGAATTATCCATCACACTTTTTCTAAATCCTAAAAATCACATTTTCCACACACACATATATTATAATTCCATTCAGATCTATGGGATCAACCCCACCCCTATGCTATCTTCAAATTATGTGGACTTTGATTCCTTTATGGGAATTAAAATTCGAGGTTCGAGGCCAATTTTCCAAAATTTCTCAGTTTCTCATATTTCCTAATTTTCTAAAACCTCCCATTTTCATATATATATATATATATATCATACTTCTTTGCATTTCATGCAACACATATTATCGTTTCCTAATGATGATTAATATCATGATGAACGCAAAAATCATATTTTCTATATATGTTATTTTGGGAATATTCCTATAGATGACCTCACTCTACCTTGTCCATGGTATGAGTCAAATAAATTCAATATCCATTATATAAACATGCACACACACTTCATGGGGTTATATGGGAGAATAATAACACTAGCCCATGAGAAATCTAAAGGGTGGGATGGGTTCCTAACACCTTCCCATTTCGTAACATAGCCCTCGAACCTTCGAGCTGTTAGTTTCGTATGCATTACTTTGTCTTCGATGGTGCTCCCTCAAAGTGGCAACATGTTGTTTTGCATGTTTTTTGAAAAATAGTCTGGCGACTCTATCTCTTCATATTTACCCCCACACTAACAACAATCGAAGAAACATTCTTAAGAGGGGTGAGAGACCATGGTGAAGCCTTCCCGAGGGGAGATGTATCTCTCTCTCCCCCCTATGCCGCCCGAGATAGCCACAGACATAAAGGTTCCAATCGGCTAAATCTCAGCAACTCTCGATCATCTTACTGATGATTATTTTGAGGGTTTTATTTGCGGCGTCAACTACACCATTAGTTTGTGGTCAGTATGGAGAAGATTTTTGTCTTTGAATCCCATATTCGTCGACCAATTATGTGACTTCTGCATCAAAATGTAAACCATTATCGGACACTAGCTCATGTGGAACCCTGTATTGGTAGATAATGTTCTTTCAAATGAATTTGGCTAACCTTTTGGCATTCAGTACTGTGTATGGCTCATCTTTGACCCATTTAGTGAAGTAATCAATGGCAACAAGGATGAACTCATGCCCATTAGAGGCTTTAGGTGTGATTTTTCCTATGACATCGATGCCCTATGTGGTGAACGTTTAAGGAAAGGTCATGTTGTACAATTCTCATGGAGGAAAGAAGTGGAGATTTGAAAACTATTGGCATTTAAGTAATCTTCAGGCATAAGTGGTGCAATCCTAAACTAAGGTAGTCCAATTGTAACCCTATAGAACAATCTTCCTGGCAAGCATATGGTCGTCATTTGGTGTCCGCATTCCCCACTATGGAATTTTTTGCATCATTTCTTCAATTTCATCCCCTGCGATGCAATGTAAGTGGGTTCCATTGAAGTTTCTCTTAAACAGTTCTTTATCGTAGGCAATGTACTTAGCAACTAGTGTTTGAAGGGTCGCTCAATCTTTCTTATTGGCATCTTGGGGGTACCTACCGTCCTTGAAGAGGAACCAAATGTTGTAATACCATCACTTATCTATATCAAAATCTTCTTCTATTATGGTATCAATGTGGTAGGAGTGGGTTGGTTTATCTTTTCTTTAGACTAGGAAAGGGGCCATCATTATTCCCTTGGATATGTCAACCATGGTAGCTAAAGTGGCAAGGACATCGGTTAATCCCTTCCTTGTTTGGGGCAAGTAATGGAAGGTGATATTTCATATTAGAAGGCCAGCTCTTATAGGTGGGTGTGGAAGGGTAAGATCTTTTCATCTTTGACTTTCCATCTTCTAAGGACCTGGCCGATGATGAGGACCAAATATTCGTAGACATTTAGGTATTGGATTCCTTTCTTTAGAGAGATTTTGAGGCCAACGGTGCATGCCTCTTATTCTTTCATGTTATTAGTGCAGGGAAAATCTAGCTTGATTGTAATGGGAGTGTGAAAGTCATGAGGGGCAATCAGAAGTATTATTATGTCATTTCCTTTATTGTTGGCAATGCTGTCAAAGAATATTTTCCAATAGAGGTCTTCTTGAGAGGTGTGAAAGATATTTTCATCCGGGAACTCGGAGATCTAAACGTTGTCTTCTTCCATAGGATAGTTTGCGAGGTAGTCAGAGATGGATCTTCCTTTCATGACTTTCTGTGTGACATACACAATATCAAACTCGACAAGCATCATCAACCACTGAGCCATTTGACTAAACATGACAGATTTCTTAAGAAGGTATTTGATAAGATCCATTCGGGATACAAATCTAATGGGAAAAGTGAGAGTATAGTGTCGTATTTTTAGAGTAACCCAAATAAGGGATACACATGCATTCTCTAAGGAAGTGTAGTTAACTTCGTACCCATCCAATTTATGACAAGCGTATTAGATGTCCCTCTCTTTGCGGGGTTCTTCAAGGTATTGGGACAGCAAAGCCCCTACTGCGATGTTTATTATTATCAAATATATGATTATAGGGAGACCAGATTGCAGTGGTATGGGCATCGGGGGTTGGGTTAGATATTGCTTGATTTGGTCAAAGGCTTCCCGAGAAGCTTCATTCTAGACTCTGGTTGAATCCTTTTGAATGAGTTTAAAGATGGAATCACAAATAGAAGTATACTAGATGGTGAACCGACTGATATACTATAATTTTCATAATAATCCTCATACTTCCTTCTTCGTTTGGGGTGGTGGTATTTTGAGTATGTCTTTTAATTTGGCAGGATCTATTTCAATCACCTTCTCGCTAACCATAAATCCCAAAAGCTTGTCTTTGGTGACACCAAAGACACATTTTTGTGGTTTAAGTCATATCTAATATAGTCTCAGTCATTTGAAAAACTTTTGAAGATAGGGAACGTGACCTTCTCGAGTCTTAAACTTAATGATCATATCATCTATTTAGACCTCGACCTCTTTATGTATCAAATCATGCAAGATAGTTATGGAATCCTTTTGGTAGGTAGCCTTGCATTTTTGAGATCGAATGGAATAAATATGGAATAAAAGGATCCCCAAGGGGTGATGAATGTGTTTTTTTCTTGATGATCAGGGTGCATCTTGATCTGATTGTATCCAGGAAACTCATCAATGAATCACTTACGAGTGTGACCGATCGCGTTTTCTACGATTATGTCGATATTGGGCAGTGGGTATTCATCTTTCAGAGAGGTTTTGTTTAAATACAAATAGTCAATGCACATGAGGAATTTTCCTCCTCATTTTGGTATGAGTACAATGTTGTCTAGTCACGTGGGATATTCTATCACTCAGATGAAGCTACATTCAAATATTTGACCACCTCCTCTTTAATCTTAAGTGACCATTCGATGTAGATCTTTCGTAGTTTCTGTATGGCCAATTTACATTCTGAGAGAGTTGGTGTCCCGTGTTGAGCTATCTCAGGATTAATACCGAGCATGCCATCACATTACCACGCGAAGATGTCTACAAAGTCCTTCAATAGTTCTTTAAATTGAGCACGATCATTGTCATCAAGAGTGGACCCTGTTCTAATATCGCCCTATTGACTACTAGAGCTGAGATTGATAACAACAGTTTCTTCTTCATTAATTTCAATATGGTTATGTTGTTTGTTATTAACCTTATTAAGATCACTTAATAATTGTTCATTTTCAAAGTATCATCATCAAGAATTTGATTAGAATCAAGATAATTAATATAAGGCACAACAAGATACTCAAAATCTTCGTTTATTTCATTCTCAGGAAAAACAACGTTGAGAACCTCATCGAAGGAGGTCTTAATTACATTTTTATCAGAAAAGGGAGGAACATCAAAAGAGGAAGAAATGGGATAAACATCTAGGTGGGGTTGCAGTTCAGCGGGTGGAAGTTGTATAGTATTCCAGTTAAGGAGGGGTTCATCAACAACTTTAATTAGGATGGACATATCTGATGATGTAGCACTTAAATGGATCATGTAGAGTGTCATCCCCAGTGCCTATATATTAAATGATTCCTTAGAGTCACTTCCCTCAAAAACCTCGGTAACGACTGTAGCTTTCTCCATAAGTCGTTGCACATGATGTTGGGAGTCCTCGGCCTAAGAGTAACTATCTTGAAAGAAGATATGCATTATTAGCTTTATCTTCTTGTCCATATAATCATACAATGTTTCCAAAAATCCACAAAAGGGAAAATCTTCACACTTTTTGATGAATCTTTCGTTCAAGGAATCCCTCAAAACTCTTTGCACTTTCTAATCTTCGCTTCAATCGGGGATGGCGGAGCATTCTGAGTTCCTCTAATGATGGTTGATAACCCACGCCATATGGAAGAAAGGATTTTTTTTGTTATTATAGGTTCTAGTACTCCCTGTCATCATCGTCCTAACCCCAATCTAAGAATCAAGTTCATATTCTTGAACATTTGTGCCACGTTGTCATTATCGTGAGGGTTGTGCTCTAGACAGGCTCGATTTTTGAAATTATCCCCCTACTGGGAGTGGATGTGGTTCAACTTGAAAACTAAAAATAAGCATATTATTTTCCTCACGTCGTATCTCTTAGTACAAGGTTACTGGTGCTTCCATTCTCAATATTTTCATCATCGCCCAAGATAGTGATGATTAGCCCATTGGCGAAGAACTTCAATTTTTTATGGAGAGAGGAAGATACCCCATTGATGTTTTGAATCCACGATCGACCAAGTAGTAGTTTAAAATAATCCATTATGTCTATAACTTGGAACTTGGTAATAAGATTTATAGTACCAACCCCTATCGTGAGCTTTATATCTCCCATCACCTCTCAGCGAGTCCTGGCATAAGCACGCACTTCGACGAAAGTTGGAGCAAGGTAGCTCAGTTTCAAACCTAGGTAATTAAATGTTCTTAATGGGTAAATATTGAGTATTAATCCGTTATCGATGATTTATAGCGGGACTGTGTTCTTCATTTCCTCAATAGAGATGTTAAGGTCATAGTTGTGATTATGACCAAAATTTAGGATTTCTTCTTTAAAAAAGGAAAGTGATCTTGTAGAGGTTAGGGACCTAACCAGGTTCATGACCTCTTTTGGAGTGGTGGAAGGAGGGATTGTGGGATCGGTAAGAAATTTTATCAAAGAGTTTCAGTGTAGCTAGGAAGACATGAAGAGACCCCATAAGTGATGTTAGCCTGAGTTTTTTTAGGTAGTCGAGAATCTTACCGTCCTCGATGATCATTTCTGGCATGGGGAGTTTTTGTACAACTCTTTTTTCTTTATATGTTTTTTTTTATCATAGATTCAGACTATCGTAGTGCCTCCCATATCTTGTCATATGGTTCACAGAAGAGGGCAATAATAGGACTCTCGTGTCTTCATCTCTCTTGGGTTGTTCAGCCACTTTGTTAATTTCCCCTAGCGGATCTTCAAATGATATCCTCCCACACATACTGATCCCTAGGATAACCTTTTCCTGGATTGGATCTTCATCTGAACTATTAAACTCATCTCCCCATACGATGGCAATGATGTCATCTTTCCATGAGAAGTCAATGCATACCACAACTTCCACACATCTTAATATGATTCCTCACACTCAGTGGGGAGATGCATAAGTGAAGGGACCAATCTCCCTTGTCATTTTAAAGCCTCGAGTAACTTACATATAGTACAAATATCATTGGTATGTCAGTATAAGCTTGCATAATCTGTACTACAACGTCTAAACTGACTTCATCAATGGGTACCACCCAATTATCTCACTCTCGAACCCAGTTCTAGGATTTCATGAATAAAATGTTGAACTTTTAACAGTCAATGGTCATTTCTGAGGGAAATTTCATCCCTAACTCTAGAAATTATTTTAGTACTCCTAGAAATTTCATATCTTTCGCTCGAGAATCAGTACGAATGATAATTCATTCTCTTGTAAGAAGCGACAGGTCTTGGTCGGGAAAGTAGGTAGGGTGTAAGAGAAAATATGGGTAAAGTTTCAGGGGTTTAGGTGAATATACGGGTATAATGGGTGATTTACTGGGTACAGTCTAGGTTAATGGGTTAAATTTTGGATCATTTTCTAGGAATGTGGCATTTGCATGATTTGGGAGTGGATTATGAGTGGTGTTGGGTTTAGGATTAGCTAATGGGGCGATGACACCTCAGTCAATCAGACCTTGGATTACATTCTAGATATGGAAGCACTAATCAATGGTATAGATGGCATTCTGATGGAAATCACAATGCACCTCGAGTTTAAAATTTTGGGGAAGTGGGTTTGGTAGTGGATGAGGGTCCAAAGGCTTGATGAGATTTCGACTCAATAGGTCTTGGTAGACTTTGGAGAGGGGATCATGAATCTTGATGTATTCTTTTCTGACTGGTCAGCTTTCTGTCGTCCAAGAGGTAGCAGTATCTGAGATGTTGTTAATGGTCGAGGCTGTAAAAAGCTTCTCCTACTTTCTTGGAGTGAACTGTTCGGATAATTTCTTTGGCTCATCTTCTGTCTTGGAAATACTTTCTTCAATCTCCACTACTGCATCTCTAAGGGATAAAAAGTGTGGGTAATATTATCCTCCCATTGTCACTCGGACATGGAATAAGAAGTTTTTCTTCACAATACTAACTTTCTCCTCTGCAAAAGGTTGGTTGGTCATCGTGGATGATTTCTCCCTCCATCTGGTTATGAAATTGCAGACGATTCTCCAGGGTTCTGTTTGAGAGGTTCTAAGTCAGGGAACGTAACCTCTAACTCCTCATTTTATTTTTACTATGACATGAATTCACAGGCAACATCCTCCTAACTGCGAATTCTGGATTCCTCGAGGGATAGGAACCAACGAATAGCACTATCTTTTAGAGTTTTATGGAACTTTTAGGCCATTATTTCATTTGAGGAACCTAGGAGAGTTATGGCTCAGTGTTTGTTTTGAAGATGAATAATTAGGGTCCCGCTAACCCTAAACTTCTCAATGTTAGTCATCTTACACTTTTCCAGTAGCCTTGATTTAGGGTAAATATATAGGTGTAATCCACATAGTTCTCGAAGATTCGGACATGGTTAATTTTTGGTTAACAACTTATGGTACACCTTGACCTTGTTTAAATCTTCTTCCTTCGGATCGACGAATATTGGCAGGCTAGCCCTTAACTAGGCAAGATTCGGCCTTAGGAGATGGGATCGCGGTGGCCTATTAGTAGGAGGGACGCGTGGAGCGTTTTGATATTCTTTTGGGACCCAAATAATCTCATGTGAAGACGGACCCATAGGACAAGGGTAGAGGAACTCAAGCTCTTATATAATAGGTACCTGATTTTGCTGCATCTCATGAACCGCAGTTTGAAGGTTTTCAATCTTGGCAGTAAGTTGGACAAGGACTGTCATCAAATCAAGATGCACATTCAATACTTGGTCTGGATTCTCCATGAAGAGTTACTGAAGGTGGATTTTGGACTCATAGAAAGCAATGGGAGAACTGACAGAGCTTGGGACGATTCGATGGAAGACGGAAGCTAATAGGGAGACATGGTAAGGGTTGGAAATGCGATTACCCTAAGGAGAAAAATGATTCAAATTTATTTTTGGAAGATAAAAGAAAAAAATAAAGAAGAAAATGTTTTTGATATTATTTTGGAAAGGTGAGGACAAAATGTCTTTTCTATTTTTCTAAAAGAGGGTAAAAATATATATTTTTTGTATTTTTGGTAAGGAAGGAGGGAAAAACGAGAGAAGAGTCTCGATATGATTATTATTATTATTATTATTATTATTATTATTATTATTATTATTATTATTATTATTATTATTATTATTATTATTATTATTATTATTATTATTATTATTATTATTATTATTATGTTTTCACTTATATTAGGTGTTCCTAAATGCGAAGAGAAATGTCAGACGAAACCCGAGCCTAGGAAAAATTAGGTTTCAAAAATATGTAAAACATGGCTTGACATGTTGCGAGGCTCATGAACAGGGTCCGATTTTGGAAAATAGATGAAATCAGGCGAAAATTTAGGTGGTATGCCGACCTAAAATTTCGACAGAGTTTCATGTAGTAACCGTCTAACTAAATATGAGTGCCCTAGGTTTGATGACTATATGAGGGTATGCAGTTGTTGGGTTAGTGTAAAAGTTCACCCCTATGGCATAACTTCCATGATATACGTATTTCTTTTGAAGGAAATCGATATGGTTGTACAAGACATTTGATATACCTGAGTGTACGTGAATTGCCTCACTCTATACCTTGTGGGAACACTACGTGTGAGAGAGAATTTGATATATACGACGTACATAAATGAGTTCCCTACTATATACCTCCCTCTATGACATCGGTCAAGCGATACGATGCGGCATGAACCATTCGATATACATCAAAGGTACTAGGCCAATGGAATATGAGAGTCATATTTCTTAGGCTAACTGCGACGTGCCAGACCAGCGTCCATCACAAAGTGATCGCCCAGTACAGGACAATATTTTAGTCAATAGCTACGCTCTTGGTGATATAGTGTGCAAAATTCATGATTATTGATTAGTATATTATGGAGAGGGTATTTTATTTTGCATGATGAGTACTATACTAATAAGGAAGAATGTATAAGAATCATGAAAAGTAAATCTAGCATGGTTCATGAATATTACACTAAACATGGATACATGAGTGATGTGTGAATATCTATAAGTGAGTTTGTAATGGTGAATCTAAGCAGGGATCAACTACAAGTGGTGAGTCAAAGTGAGCATGGATATATACAAGTGTGATAAGTGGAGGTGTGTTCTTACGACACCTA
The DNA here is from genome assembly GCA_949130495.1 of Sambucus nigra. Classification (NCBI taxonomy): domain Eukaryota; kingdom Viridiplantae; phylum Streptophyta; class Magnoliopsida; order Dipsacales; family Adoxaceae; genus Sambucus; species Sambucus nigra. Next base: position 460,063,116 of record OX422219.1, on the reverse strand, counting down.
AGCATGGATATTGCAACATGTGGATAAAAGTGAACTATATACAAGTGTAGGTAGTGTGAGGTTCAAGTGAAGAGTATTTACAAGTGCGTGAAGTAAAAAGTGAGTGGGAGATGCTATACCCATGAGGTAGAGATATACAAGAAATAATAGAGGAGAAAAAGGGAACATACATGTAGGTTCATATATAGACAAGAAGAAAATGATAAAACCCATGCAAATAGAGTCTAGCTCTCTTGAATGAGTCCCCAATAGAGTCTCCACTATGGACATCCCAAGATCTTTCCTTCCTCAGGGCTTTCGGGGAGAAAGAGGGAGGATAAAGATCTCGCACCCCTCGCTACATCAGGGTGTTCTTCAGTCATCGTCATATTGGGGTGATGTAAAGAGATAAAGTCGCCAGTCTATTTTATACAAAATAGGAAAAATAACATGTTGCCTCCTCAAGAGAGAAACATAAAAAACAAACTAATGCTTGCGAAATAAATAGTTCAGAGGTTCGGGGCTATATTACGGAATGGGAAGGTGTTAGGCACCCATCCCGCCATTTCGGTCTCTCTTTGGATTATGTTAATATTTTCCTTAATTTCTCCGTGAAGTGTGTGTGTATGTATATATAAGTGGAGATCAGAATCGATCGACTTGCAACATGGAAAATATGGAATGAGGTTATCCATAGGAATGTTCCCAAAATAATAACTAAAAAATATGATGTGTATGCTTATCGAGATATTGATTGTTATGGTCAAATGACAATATATGTTTAGATAAGATGAAAGTATGAGTCACAAGTATGATATGTATCAATAATATATGGATAAAATAGAAAAAGATGAAAATAGGACTCGAGTCTCGGGTTTTAGCTCGAGAGGCTTACGTAGCCTATCAAGGCATCAAAGTACACGTAGTTTTCATGTCGCAGAAAGGTGGGGTCTATCCCATAATTTTAAATGGGAATTTTATTATATGTGTGCGTAATAAAAGAAGATGTTTTTAGTTTTGAGAAAAAGTTGTGAAAAATCCCGTTGGAATTTATAAGGGTAGCCCTCTTTTTCTTTGTTCTGGTTTTTTTATAGAAACTATATTGTGTGCAATATATCTAATAAAGGAATGGATAATAGTATTTGTATCATCTAAAGTAAAGGCTAATTTAAGAATTTATATAACTAATGCAAAAATAAAGGAATTTAAAGAGAGAGAAGAATGTTTGGACCTTCTTTGGAGATTTGAAGCTTGATCTTAATTGATGATGAGCATCTTTGAAAGTGATTGAAGAATTTAGGGTAGTGGGACTGCCGATCAACATTTTCCTTTTCCTTTCAATCAGCAGGTGACCCTAGACACACTGCCAATAGGTAGGGAAATGGACCTGCTACTTGGTAGTCTCGTGCAGATTTTTTCGAAAAATGGTCGTAAAATGCAATTCCTAAGACCAAATTGCACAAAGGGCACACTGTTAGAGAGGTAATTCAGAGACCTTCGAGAATCCTTGGGGCCGATTCTGGGTTTGGGAGTTGACTTTCGTTCAAACGGGGATCGAAAGCTCCCAACGGTCTTTTGGACAGAAGATTGTTGGATGACGATGGATTGTTAGTCCGAACTGTAAGTTAGAATCATGCACGAGGTAGACCATTGGAAAGTGATGCAAGGTAATTTTATGTTACAAAGAGCTTCTATTGATTCAGAGAGTTCAATTTGGTCAAACGGGGCTCGAAATAGCCCGACAACCTTTGTAAGTAAAATGGATCATTCATCCATACTGTAAGGCTGATCCATAAACGGGGCAGACCATTGGCAAGGGTATTCAGTGACCTTTAAAGACTCATTCAATATCATTCGAGCTGAAGAGCTGACTTTGGTCAAATGGATTTCGGGAGCGCTCAGTGGATTTCAGATAAATTTTCAAGGGAAAATGGATCGTTCGTCCGAATCGTTATGCCATTTCACACACGGGGCGAACCGTTGGAAAGTGATTTCTATGCCCTTCAAATATTTATTGAGTTTTCGCTCTGATAGTGAAATTTATTAGAGTCAAATCAGAGCACGGGAGTCCACGGTGGTCTCCTAATTGATTTTTTATAATAAGATGGTTCGTTCGTCTGAACCATTATTCCAATTCTCACATGGGGAGGACGCTAAAAAGAGGATTCAGAGACCTTTGAATATTCATTGAGATTTTGCTCCAAGAATGGATTTCACCAAAATCAAACGGGGTTCAGAAGCGCCTGATGGCCACTATATCAAAACTCAAGGTATAGCCTATGTTTTCTAGTGAATTGGTAAGATGATAAGGACCTAAGGATAGACTTAAGGGTTTCCTAAAATTGGTGAGGTGCTAGGGACGAACGATCCATTATTGTCCGACAATCTACCATCCAAAGGATCGACGAGCACTTTTGATCCCTGTTTGACCTAAAGTCAATACTCGAACCCAGGAGTGGCCCAAAGGACTTTTGAATGTCTTCGAATTACCTTTATAATGATAAGTACCATGTGCGATTTGGATTAAGGAATTTTATTCACTGATCATTTTTTCAAAAAACTCTACACGAGACTGTCGATTGGCAGGTTCATTTCCCTGCCTATCGATAATGTGTTTAGGGTTGCCTGCTGATTGGCAGGGCTAGGTGTATGTCGATCGGCATTCCTCCTACCCTATAAATTGAGGTAATGACCTCACTATGAAGGCATACCTCAGATCCATCAATATCAATGATCTCAGCCACATTCTTCTGCAATCAACAAAGTCCTCATGTGTGAAATTCATTTCCATCTTTCATTCCCATCATTTTCATACCCAATTTAGAAAAAATATCATTATCTAACATTCATCCCAAGTTTCAAGAAATATCATCAAGGATCAAGGGCAAGATTTAATTCTCCTAAAAAGGTCCAAATATCCTTCTCTCTCTTGAAATTTCTTTATTTTTGCATTAATTACATAAATTCTTAATCGAGATTATATTTTAGTTCGCACACATTAGCATATCATCATTTATTTGTTATATTTCACATACTTTATTTTTATATAAAAACCCAAACAAAGAAAAAGGGGGCTACACCTATAAATTCTGACGGGATTCTTCATCACATTTTCTCAAAGCTAAAAATATATTTTCTACACACACACACACACACACATAATAAACTCCCATTTTAATTTATGGGATAAATCCCACCCTTGCACCACATGCGAACTACATGGACTTTGATGCCTTTATAGGACACGTAGGCATTTCGGTCTAAATCCTGAGACTCGAGTCCAATTTTGTAATTTTCACATTTGTATCCTTTTTAGTTTTTCTATATATTACTCTATATATCGTATTTTTGACTCATATTTGTGTTTTATCTAAAAAATAGTATTGTTTCTTTATGAAGATCAATATCGCGCACATCATATTTTTTTTTAATTATTATCTTGGGAACATTTCTATGAATGACCTCACTCCATCTATTCCACGACACGAGTGGATCGATTATTATCTCCACTTACATATACATGCACACACACTTTAGGAAAAAATTAAGAAAAATAGTAACATAAACCCATGAGAGACCGAAAGGGCGGGATGGGTGCCTAACACATTCCCATTCTATAACTTAAACCCCGAACCTCTGAACTATTGGTTTCGTAAGCATCAGTTTGTCCTTGATGTCGTTCTCTTGAGGCAACAACATGTTCTTTTTGCCTATTTTGTTCAAAATAGGTTGGCGAGTTCATCATTTTATATTACGCCACATCGACGATGATAGAAATTCTCGTAAAAGAGGGCGCAAGATCTTCTCTCCCTGTTCGATTGCGTGCGCGCGAGATCTGATACCCGGAGATGGGAGGAAAAAGCAAAGGAGGTATGACCATAGTGGCGACTCCGCTGGGGATTTATCATAATAGGGATATACTCTATTTTCATGGGTGTTATCATGTTCTACTTGTGTGCATATTCACCTACCTCTATGTTCCATTTTTCTCCTATATTATTTCTCATATATCTACCTCATCCTTATATCACTCACTTTTCACTTCACACACTTGTAGACACTCTTTATCTACACTTCAAACTACTTACACTTTTATATAAGTTCACTTATATCCACAAGTTGCACCCACGACTTACGATATCCATGATTTTGTGTCACTAGAACACACCTCCACTTATCACACTTATCACTCACCCCTTGTAGTTGATCCATGCTTAGGTTCACCACCTCACTCCCTTATAGGTATTCACACATCACTCACTCTCATATATCCATGATTAATGTAATCTTCATGCACCATGCTAGATTTACTTTTTTCGTATTTGTACATTCTTCCTTATTATTATAGTGTTCATATTGCTAAATAAAATACTCGCTCCATCATATACTAATCAATAATCATTCATTTTTCACACTACATCACCAAAGAGCATGGCTATTGACCAAAATTTTGTCACGTACTAGGGGGGTCAGTTTGTGATGAATGCTGGTCTGAGAGGTCGCAGTTAGGCTAAGAAATATGACTCTCATCTTCCATCGGCCAAGTACCGTTGACGTATATTTTTCCCTTGTAGCGTAATTCTGAACTGATGTCATGACGGGACGAATATAGTTGGGAACTCATTCACATACATCAAGTATATCGTATTTTCTCTCACACATACTATCCCCACGAGGTATATAGTGAGGCAATTCACGTACACTCGGGTATATTAAATGTCTTGTCCACACATAATGATTGCCCTAAAAAATAAGACGTATATCGTGGAAGACATACCGGGGGGGACCTTTCCACTAACTCGACAAATGCATACCCTCGTATAGGCGTCAAACCTAGTGAATTCATTTTTATGTTGTTAGTTACTACCCGAAATCTACCGAAATGTCGGGTCGGCATGTAGACCAAATTATTTTGCGTGATTTTGTCCTTTTCCAAAACGGGACCCTGTCCATAAGGCTGGAAACAAGTCAAATTGTGCTTTACATACTTTTCAGACCCAATTTTTTCCAGGCTCGGGTCCCATCTAGCATTTTTTTTTTGCATTCAGGTGAACCTAATACAAGTGAAAACATAATAAACATAAAAATAATAATGATAATAATAATAATAACAATAACAACAACAACAACAACAACAACAACAACAACAACAACAACAATAATAATAATAATAATAATAATAATAATAATAATAATAATAATAATAATAATAATAATAATAATAATAATAATAATAATAATAATAATGCTGAGACCCTCTTCTCATTTTTTCCTCTTTCCTTACCAAAAGTGTCAAAAACACCCCCCTCCTTTTCAAAATAACAAAAACATTTTTCCTCCTTTTTATCAATAAATAAATAAAATATTTTTTCCTTCCCTTTCCAAACATTATCAAAAACATTTTCCTATTTTTTCTAAATGCTTTTCCCTCATCTTTTTTAAAAAATAAATTCGAATAATTTTCCCTCTCATGTTCATCGCATACTTGACCCCCTTAGTCTGGCTCCCTATTGGCTTCGGTCTTTCGTTGAACTGCACTGAAACTCTGTTACATCTCCCACTACTTCCTCCAAGTTTGGAATGCACCTTCACCAACTTTCCATGGAGAACACATATCAAGAACCATATGTGCAGCCTAATTTGATGAAAGTCCTAGTCCAGCTTACCGCCAAGATTGATAACCTTCAAATCGAGGTTCATGAGATGGAACAAAACCGATTACCTATTCTCGAAGAGCCTGAGGTTGTCTTCCCTCATGCTATGGGTTCATCCTCACCTAAGATTATTTGGGTCCTATAAGAATATTAGGATACTGCATGTGCCCCTCTTGCTAATGGGACACTACCAACTCAGCTCCTTATGTCAAATCTTACCCAGGTAGGGGTAACCTTCTTGTGATTATTGATTTTAAGGAAGAAGAGTTGAACAAGGTTAAGGAGGACCTTAATCTATTGATCAAGAAGTTTGAGAAAGTTTGAACCTCCGGGACCTACATTTAAACCCATATGACTCCCTACCCTAAAGCAAAGCTGTCAAAAAAGTTCAAAATGGCAAAAATTGAGAAGTTCGGGGGTAGCAGGACCCCAATTATACATCTCCAAAGTTACCACTGAGACAGGACTCTCCTAGGTACCTCCGAGGAAATAATGGCCCTGATGTTCCAACATACTTTGAAGGACAATGTTATTGGTTGGTTCCTATCCCTCGATGAATATAGAATTCGCACATGGGAGGATACTTCCCATGAATTCATGTTAGAGGTTACACACCATGATTGATAACTTCTAAAGCAGAATCCCGAGGAAACTATCAGTAATTTCATAGCAAGGTGGACAGAGAAAGCAACCACCTTACGCAACGGACCTTGCAAAGAGGAACAAGTCAGTATTTTGAAGACAAAATTCTTACCCCATGTACGAGCAACAATGGGAGGATAGTATTACCCAAATTTTTGAGCCCTCTAGGAAGCTGGAGTGAATATTGAAGAAGGTCTTGTCAAAATAGAAGCAGATCCAAAGAAATTAGTAGAACAATTCATTCCTAAAAAAATATGAGAAGCCTACCAATACCATAGATTCAACAATCAACAAAGCCTACCAAGCCCTTTTGATCCAAAATCTTATCAATCCATTGGACCCTTGTCCATTACCAAACACACTTCCCAAAAATTTCAAACCCAATGCCCATTGCGATTTTCACCAAACTTTTTGCCATACCACTGGTCAGTGCTTTCATCTCCGAACTATAATTCAAGGCCTGATTGATCGGGGTACCATCTCCCCACCATCTAATCCTAAGCCAAACACTACTCACAATCCACTCCCGAATCATGCAAATGATGTCTTCCTATAATAAGACCCGGAATTTGACCCATCTACCGAGATTGTACCTAGTATATAACCCATCATACTCATATATTCACATAAACCCCTCAAAGTTAACCCATATTTTTACAAGAACCCTGCTTGTTTTGCTGATCAATCCATATCACTCCTTACAAGAGCATGTATTACCGTCTGTACTCGTTCCAGGGAAAAGGTCCATGGGATTACCAGCTGCACTAAACCAACTCCTAGAGTTCGAGCAAAAATTTCCTTAAAAATGACCATTGACTGTCGAACGTTAGTGCGCTATTCATGGAATCTCAAAAGTGGGCTCGAGAGTCAGATAGTTTGGTGGTACCAATCGATGAAGTCAGCTTAGATAATGTGGTCCAGATTATGGCATACGTTATTTAAAAGATCGGAGAATGTTTTTGTATATTCGAGCTATTTGATGCTTTGAAACTACAAGGTCACTTTGTCCCTTCACTTTTACATCTCACCGTTGAGTGGTAGGATCAATATAAAGAGGACATTGAGATTATATAATGCATTAACTTCTTGTGAAAATATGACACCGTTACCACCAGATGGGGGGATAAATTTCATAGCTCAGATGAAGAGACAAGCCCAGAAAAGACTAGCCTAGTAGCTAGTCTATGTGGAATGATATCGTTTGCAGATCTTCTAAGAGAGATTAATAATGTGGTTTTCCTCTATTTTGTGAACCATGTATGTATGGACAAAATTTCCAAGTGCGCCAATTTTTATGTAATTGACTTAATTTCGAACATAATTTGTTTGAGTCATAGATAGATTTTATCTTATCACGATACCCACATAGTCTATGACGTGTTGTTTGAAGACGTAGATGCCAAGTTTCAAAAATATATCATGCCATGTTTATTGGTGCACATTTCATATTTTTATATCACATTGCATTCCGAGATACTCTCAAATAAGAACGCATAATGTTTATGGGACTCAAATTTTTTTTAAGGATGTTATTTTGTTTATAAATGATTTTAAAACGTTAAAAAATAATTTTAAAAGGTTTTAACATCGTTTTATCTTAGATAATAATTGTTTAGAGTCGAATGGATGTTTTTATCTTATTTATAAAGATCAAACGACATCTCAGTGTCGTTCAAATGACATGGACAAATCGTTCAAATGACATAGGGGTATCGTTCAAAAAACCTGTCGACTTAAATTTTTTTATTTAAGGCAAATTTTGCTCAAAATTTTGAGGTGTGCATAACCAAAATACATAATAGAAAATATAAGTTTTTCTGCATGTGTTTTCTAAGGATTTCAAAGCTAAAACCATCCTTATTGTTTTCAAAAGATTCGAGATTTCATACATATGTTATAAAGATCTTGTTTGCGCCATTGGTTTGTTCATCCATATTGAACAAGTTGTTTTGTTGGAGTTTTTGCGATGAAAACATAGTGAAGACGATTGCCAACGATGCATCGGTGGATACCGAGGTGCATGTGGACTCGTGTGTTGTGGAAAAGTGCCATGGAAGGATTTCTGCATGGGCACTGTGGAGGAGGGGTTGAAAAAATGAAGAGCACAAAGGCTTGTGGGGATTGAGTCCTTGTGTAAGTTTGTTTATCTTCCTTAGTAAATTCCGTATCATAGTGATTGTCTGACTTGGGGCGTCCGAGGTTTTTTCCCTTAGTGGTTTCCTCGTACATCCGGCGTTGATTTTTTTACTTGCTTTAATCTCCTGTATGCATGTTTAGGATTAAATAAGATAAAATTGGACTTAAGTAAAGTTGGTTAAAAAACTTAGTGCATAATAAATTGGAAAACGTTTTGTTAAAAGATAAATTATTTTCATATAAAGCACACTTTGAAAAAGGGGCCTACAAATTGGTATCAGATCTGGAAACATTTTTTTTATTATGTGTGATTCCTTGAGCTTATAGGTAAGAATTTCAAAAATTTTGATACTTTTTGAACTCCTGTTCTTGATGGCACCAATTATGCTGATTGGAAAATGCGAATGAAAAGTGCACTTAAAGCTATTGATGAGCACGTTTGGTTAGTGGTATAAAAATGGTGGTCACCACTGGTCACGAGAGATGTAAAGGCCACTAGTTTAAAAGCTGTTGAGTCATGGACCGAAGTCGAACATAGACTTGCACTTTATAACTCTACATATTTAAATATTATTTCCTCGTCTATCACCCCAGATGAATATAATCGTATTATGATGTGTGAGACGTTGAAAGAGGCTTGAGATGTTCTTTCACTCACTCACGAGGTAACTAGCACGGTTAGGGCGTCTAAACTTCAAAACCTCACTACAAAATTTGAGACGATTTAAATGTTAGAGAGTCAGACGTTGGATGAATTCTACACTAGATTATCCCATATTATTAACTGGTCATTTAAATTGAGAGAGAAAATACCCGACAACCGAGTCATAAAGAAAATCTTAAGGATGTTTCCTAGTATATTTGATCAAAAAATGACCGTTTTAAACATTTTGAGTACGCTTGAATCAACAAAATTAGAAGAGATTATTTGTGACTTAGAACCTATGAACTTGGCATGTTTACCTCTAAGTAAGTGGCAAAGAAAGAAAAGGTCATTGCTATAAAGACCGAAAGAAGGAGGCTAAAGTTTTGGATGATGATTCTAACAATAATTTCGGGGATCTAGCTTTATTAGCAAAAAAAAAATTAAAAAGTTTCTTAAGTTATAAAAGCAACCAAAAGATGAAAAATTACTTAAGAAATTCAAGAATAAAAAGTCAGATCACGTCCCTAAGAATAAAAGTGATAACGTTAAGAGGGATGAGTCAGACAGGTGTTTTGGTTTGGAGGGTTATGGACATAAGGTAGAGAAGTGTCCCACTAGACTGGAGAAGGAGGGAAAGTAATCGATTGCATATCATACCACATTGAGTGATAGTGAATCGAAATAGGGAAAGACTTCCCTCATTGAGTGTAACTTTGTAGCATTTATGGCATGTCATGTGAGTGATGATGGTGAATCTTATCACGAAGATACTCATGTGAATGACACTTATGAGGCCATTTTGTGTGAAACCCAAGAGAGTAGGAGTGAAACTAGTGAGGAGGAGGATATAGATGTTGGAGAGTTGCAAGTTGCCTTTAATGATTTGTATGAGGAAGCGATAAAGGTGAAAAAGGTAAACTTAATCTAGGTTGAAAGAGTTTGCTTGAGAAAATAATGATGCATTGATTGCGGATCTTAGGGAAATAAAGAAGAATCTTGGGGAGAAACTCCAATATGTTGAGGGTGAGAGAGATAGTCTTCATGGTTTGATGGAGACTATGAAGAAATATATTCTAGAGTTTAAGGACTCTAGGAATTTGATTGAGTCTAGGATTAGTGAGCTCAAGGAGAGATTGGGAGACTGAGTAAGGTGAAGTTTGATTTGGATGCAAGGTTTAAAAAGTTGGATATGATTTTAGGTACCATCCAAATCAAGGATGATAGGTGTAGTATAGGATTTGATGATCACATTCATCCTATTCCCAAAGCCAATACCAATCATGTGAGAGAGCCAACTGGGAATGTTAGGAGAGGTCCACATTTAGGTCACATTCCTTGCCGTGTTTAAACTTGCACTCATTACAGTAGGAAGGGTCACCTTAGGCATTATTGTTATGACTTTAAAAATGCTCCTAGGAATTTTAGGAATAAATTTTTTTTAGTTCACAAAACCCCATGCATCATTACAAACCCACTTAGGTTAGAAAATAAAACTTAAAGGCTTTAGGAATTAAACTTCATGGTTCTTATTTGCTTGCGCTTGATTCTTTCCATGCTAAATCTAAAGGATGATTGTGTTAGCCATGTTTGTCATACGCTAGTCTTTGTTTCATGATATATATCTTGCTAGTGTTATGACACGTGTATCTCTTTGTGTTATAATTTTCATTTATTTAAGTCTTATTGAAAAAATACAAAAAAAAAATGGTTATATATAATTTTGAGAAAATATAAAAAGACTTTTTTTCTTTTGAGTCAAAGTATTTTTTGAAAAAACACAAAAATATTTTTGGTTTATTTTTGAGTCCAGAGTTTTCATGTTTGATGTGGCATATTTGTGTGCTTGAACTCCCATCATTTCATTTTTCCATGTGGCTATGAAATTTGGTCATAATTGTAGATGTGTTTAATGACCTTAACCATTGACTAATTGGATTGTTTCGAAGCTGATTTGCATTTGGATTCAATTTTATATATATTCCATCACACTCACATGCACGAGTTTATATGAATGTTTGACTTCTCATGCTTATTTGAGTTTAATGAGATGTTATCCTTTCAATTTTGTCATCTATGCATAATAAGACTTATTAGGAGGTGTGCATGTAAGAATCGTTTACCTTAAGGATATTACTTAAATTAGAAAAATGATGAGTGTTCACGATAAAGGGTTGAGAGAGTATAATAAACTCATCTTGAAAGCCACCATTTAAAATATCCCCCCAAAAAATTAAGGCAATAAAAAGAAACATATGCCAAAAATAGGGCCACTATACCTAATGTTTAAAAATCGTGTCATGGAGCTATTGTTTGTTGAATCGTCAAAATTACGGGCTTGTGTGCATGTTGTTCGTTTAGTTCATTAAGCTCAATATATTAATTGACACATGTGGCTAAAACTTAGTTTGACAACATTTATCTATCAATTATATTTTCTTAATCATTTAGATGTGTTCAAATTGGGATTCATTTATTATAGTTCACGCCCATTCATTCCATATCGATGTTTGATCGCATTGATACTATGTTACAATGAAACTCATACTGTTTTATTTTTCTTTTTTGAGTCAATTTTGCGACTGTTTCATGTTTCACATTGTTGTTTTTTGAAAATTTCTTCATTGGGTAAAAGATAGTCATTTTTAGAGCTGGAATGAATTTTTTTAAGTCGTTCAAACGACTTTCGGACGTTGTTCGAACGATATGTCCAAGTCGTTCAATGACTGGAAAATGTGACATGGGCAATATGTCCAAGTCAATTCATCTATATTGTTTATGTATACAAATTGATATCATAGGTTTTGCTCACATGTTTAATAAATGGTTTGATTGACATATTGGTATTTTTTATATCATTTGTTCCTCCATACTTCACTGGGTATTTATTTATTTCATGTGTGTAGGTATTCTTCATCGATTCAAAATTTCGAGACTACATCACATTCTGACAGATCATGCTTATCGAACATGCATATTCTAGTCTTTGTCTTGTAATTTTTTTTGGGTATTATGGGATGGAATTTAGGTATCATTCGGACTGATAGCGCAATATAGCATTCACTATTTTGATTTTGTCCCGGAATAGTCATAAGGGGAGATTTGTAGGGACAAAATTTCCAAGTGTGTCAATTTGTATGTAATTTACTTAATTCTTAACAAAACTTGTTTGAGTCATAGATAGATTTTATCTTATCACAATACCCAAATAGTCTATGACGTGTTGTTTGAAGACATATCAGCTAAGCTTCAAAGATATATCATGCCGTGTTTATTGTTGCACATTTCACGTCTTCACATCACATTGCATTTTAAGATACTCTCAGTTATGAACGCATAATGTTTATGGGACTCAAAAAATGTTTTAAGGATGATATTTTGTTTATAAATGATTTTAAAATTTTTTAACTTCATTTTATCGGAGCTAAACATTGTTTAGAGTTGTATGGATCTTTTCCTCTTGTTTGAAAAGATCAAATGACAGTATCAGTCATTCAAACGACACTGTAGACACCTCATTCTGTTAACCCCTAACTCTCCTTAGGTCCCTAGTACCTCCACTCATCACCGCAAACCCAGGTCATGTCCCGAGCACTGACCTGGAAGCCATCGCGCACTCCTCGGCTCGATTTCACCAAAATTCAAACTCTTCGTCTTGACCGAGACTCAATCAATCTTCGAAGGGAACTAAATACCCTTTCCAACGGTCCATCTCGTGCGCGATTCTGACTTACCATGCGGACGAACGATCCGTTTGCGTTCGAAACCCGACCTAGAGGCCACCGGGCGCTCCCGAATCCTATTTGACCTAAGTCAACTCTTCAGCTCAATTAAGGCTAAATGAATATTCAAAGGGAACTAAATACCCTTTCCAACGGTCCACCCCGTGCACGATTCCGACTTTCCATGCGGATGAACGATCCGTTTGACTCCGGGAAGCCACCAAACGCTTCTCGGGCACGGTTGACCAAAGTCAACTCTCCAAACCGGGTTAAACTCTTTGGAATGTCAAAGTACATCTCCTAACCTTTCTAACGGTCTGCCTCATGCGCGATTCAGACTTACCATGAGGACGAACGAACTATTTGCGTCCGAACGATTCCCTGTCCAACGAATCGACAAACGCTTCCGAGCCACATTTGACCCAAAGTCAACTCCCGAACTCTGGAGCGGTCCAAAGGACTTTCTAAGGTCTCTGAAATACCTTTCCAACCGTATGCCCCGTGCATGATTTTGACTAGTGGTTTTCCCTCGGCGGCTAATTTTCTAAAAAAGCCTGAAGCGCATTGCCAAATGCCAGGTCCCAGGCCCTGCCTATCGGCACCTTCCGATAGGTAGTGCCATGGAAATGCCAATCGGCATACCCCTGGGCCTATAAAAGGAGGCCTTGGCCTCATTTGCAACGGAGAGCTCAGATCAGAAGGAAATCACTCTTAGCAAGTCCCAGAAACCTCTCTCGATGGCAGCATGATTTCAACTTCCAAATCCCTTTTTCACTTCCCCTTTTCATCCCACTTTTCATCAAACTTGATTAATTAACCACTCTCCACCATCATCCAAGTGCAAGGGGTGCATTTCAACATTTAAGATCAAGCTCAAAGTCTCCAAGAAGGTCCATCTTTCTCACCTTTCTCTTCAAATCTTCTGAAATCTGCAATAACCTGTTTTATTACTTAAAGCACTTTTATTATCTTATTTCACATATCCTAACATAATTTTTATCTACTACTTTTGCACATCTCCTATTTTCATATAAATAAAATCTAAAAAAACAAGAAAAAGAGGGTTTGCTCATAAATTCCAAATAGGGATTCTCACACTTTTTCCACCCTTCTCTCATAACTAAAAACACTTTTTCTACACACAGACACACTCTTACAAACAAGAGATTTATCCATTTGGATTTATGGGATAAACCCCACCCCTCGTTTTGCGTGCAAACTATGTGGACTTTGATGCCTTTATAGGCTACGTAGGCGTCTCAGGGTAAAACCCGAGACTCGGGTCCTTGTCTCACTTTTCCTCTTATTTTCTATCTTCTCTTTATTTCTTTTTCTATTATATTCTATACCCTTGTTCTTAGTAACGTATTACTCCATACGCGTTATCGTTCCCTTATAACGATCAACGTAGGGGTAATCGCATAAATCGTATTTTCTATATTAATCTCACATTCCTACGGACGACTCGCTTTATTTTTTCCATGATACAAGTCGAGGATTCCTACCTCCATTATATATATACACATGCACACATATCACGGAGGGAAACATAAAGGAAAATAGCAAATATTCATGAGAGTCCGAAAGGGCGGAATGGGTGCCTAACACCTTCCCATTTCATAACTAAGCCTCCGAACCCTACTCGAATCATTTTGGTTTCGCACACACCAGTATGTCTTTGGATGACATCTTTCCGGGTGGCTTCCATTTTTTTCTTTTGTCTGTTTTGAGTAAAATAGACTGGTGACTCTGAATCTCTCTACATTTTCACACTTCAGAAAATCGACGCCGGCCGAGCGCTCTCCCGAGAGGGGGACGCGCGGGACCGGAAGGATCCTTTTCCCTCCGCGGCGAGGATCGAGGGGGATGGACATAGTGGCGACTCCGCTGGGGATGATATCAATTTTGAGGGCTTGACTATATTTACATGGATGCTATATTTGTTTATGATTCCCCCCCCCCCCCCATATCTGCCTATCCCCCTTTCTCACATGTGTATCCCATGCTTATGCTTGTATTCACACACTTGTAGAAAATTCTCCATGTACACTTCACACCACGTGCACCTAGGATCACATGTATATCCCTATGTTGCACGCATCACCCATCCATACTTGGGGTACCTTTTGAGGTATTTGTACTTTACTCCCTGTTTGGCATAATCAAGAAAGGCATTCTCATCATAAGATACTAATAAGAGAATCATGCATGATTCACACGATATCACCAAAGAGCATTGTTATTGACCAAATTTGACCCAGTAACTGGAGGGTCACTTCTTGATGGGCGCTGGTCTGGCAGGTCGCAGTTAGCCTAAGCGATACGACTCTCACCTTCCATTGGCCAAGTACCTTCGACGTATATCAAACGGTTCCCCCGCATCGTACCGCTTGACCGAAGTCATGACGGGAGGTATATCGCAGGGAATTCGTTCACGTACGCCGAGTATATCGAATTTTCTCTCACACGTACCATCCCCACGAGGTATATGGTGAGGCAATTTATGTACACTCAGGTATATCAAATGGCTTGTCCACACGTACCGATTTCCCGCAAGAGCAAGACGTATTTCGTGGAAGTCACGCCAAAGGGGGGAACCCATGCCGATTCACCCAACCAACTGCATACCCGTATATAGGTGTCAAACCTAGGACACACACTTTAGATTGTCGGTTTCAACCCGAAACTCTGCCGAAATTCTGGGTCGGCTTGCCGCTCAATTTTCCCGCATTCTTTAAAACGGGACCCTGTCCGCGAGCCTGGTTACAAGTCCAAACATAGCTTCGCATATATTAAGACCCCAACTTTTCCAGGCTCGGGTCCCGTCCGACATTGCATTTAGGATAATTAAATACAAGTGAGAACATAATAATCATAATAATCATGTTGGGTTTCGTCTCCAAAAACATTTCTCCCTTTTTATCGAAAAAAAAAATCCAAAAACATTCCTCCCTTATTTTTTTTTATCAAAAATCCAAAAAAAATTTCTCCCTTCTTTATCAAAAATCCAAAAACATTTCTCCCTTCCTTATCAAAAATCTAAAAACATTCCTCCCTTTTTTATCAAAAATCCAAAAATAATTTCTTCCCTTTTTTGTCAAGAACAAATCTCATCCTACGCCTTCTCAGGTTGATCGCACGCCCTTTGCCAGGCTCCCTATTGGCTTCGATCATTAGTCAAATCACCCTGGAGTTTCATCCGCTCCTCTACTACTTCTTTCAAGTTCAGAATCCATCCATCTTCCATGGAGAATGCAGATCAAACACCAATCATACAACCGGATCTGCCGACGGTCCTAGCTCAACTCGTGGCTAAAATTGACAACCTCCAAGCTGAGGTCCGAGAAATGCAACGAAACCAAGTTCTTATTCCTCAAGATCCCGAGGCCCCGTTCCCCATGCTATGGGTCCACCCGAGCCTATCTGGGTCTCAGAAGAATATCATCATGCTTCACGTGCCCCTCCTGCCAGTGGGTCGTCGCTTGCCTAGCTTCCAATGCCAAACATTGCCCAGCCTATGGCTAACCTGCCTATGGTCACTAGGAGTTGAAAAAAGTCAAAGAAGATCTTAAGATGCTCACCAAGAACTTTGATCAAGTCAGGATCTCTGGGAATTACATGGACTACACCCACATGTCTCCTTATCCTAAAGCGAGGTTACCCAAGAAGTTTAAGATGCCAAATATCGAGAAGTTCAAGGGGAGGTGGTCCCCCAATTATTCATCTTCATAGTTATCACCGTTCCATGACTCTCCTAGGGGGTTCCAAAAAAGTAATGGCCCAACTGTTTTAACAAACTTTGAAAGATAGTGCCCTCCGATGGTTTTTATCTCTTGAGGAATCCAGAATCCGTAGATAGGAGGATGTAGCTCGAGAATTCATGTCATAGTACAAATAAAACAAAGAGCTCGAGGTCACTCACCGTGATTTATAGCTGCTCAAACAAAACTCTAGAGAATCAGTCAGTAACTTCATAGCCTGATGGAGGGAAAAAGAAGCTACCATGACCAATCGGCCATCTGAGGAAGAACAAGTCAACATAGTGAAGAAGAATTTCTTGCCCCATGTCCGAGCAACCATGGGAGGACAGTACTACCCCCACTTTCGAGCTCTCAGAGAAGCAGGAGTAGAAATCGAGGAAGGTCTCGCTAAAATAGAAGTTGAACCGAAGAAGGTGTCTGGACAGTTCACCCCCAGAAAATATGACAAGCCTGCCAATGCTACAGTCTCAATCATCAATAACATCTCTCAACTAACCACCTCATGGGCACCATAAAGTCGCCCTACCCCCGTCCGTAGGGAATACACTGAGCTTCATGCTCCCCTATCCAAAGTTTACCAAGCCCTGTTAAGCCGAAACCTTATAAATCCCCTGGATCTACGTCCATTACCCAATCCACTTCCCAAAAATTTCAAGACTGATGTTCATTGCGCCTTTCACCAAACTGCCGGCCATACCACCGACCAATGCTTCCACCTTCGAAACATAATCCAAGATCTCATCGACCGGGGTACCATCGTCCCACTAGCCAATCCTAAGCCAAACACTACTCACAATCCACTCTCAAATCACACAAATGCCATCTTCTTGGAAGAAAACCCTAATTTCGATCCATCAACCCAAATCACACCCCTATACCCTCCTAAACCTCTTCAAATTTTTCCATATTTCCTCCTACACCCTACTAGCCCCGCTGATCAGGCACTGTCACTCCTTACCAGAGTGTGCATCACTGTACGGACCCGTTCTGAAAGTGGAAGTATGGAATTATTAAAGGTATTAAATCAACTCCTAGAGTTCGGGCTGAAATTTCCCTCACAGATGATTATCGATTGTTAGAGGTTCAGTGCGCTGTTTTTGGAAGCGCGAAAATGGGATCGAGAATCATATAGTTGGGTGATACCAACCAATGAAGTCATCTTATATGATGTTGTCCAGATCATAGCGGAAGCATTCAGTCAAACCAATAACATTTGTAGTATCATCGAGTTATTTGGTGCTTTGAAGCTACAAGAGAACCTGGTCCCTTCACCCTTACACATTCCACTGAATGGGAAGACCTATATGAGGAGGCCATTGAAGTCATGGAATGAATTGACTTCACAGGGGAAAACATAATTGTTGCCACCGGATGGGGGGAAGAATTCAAAAATTCAAATGAAGAGCAAGCTTCAGGAAGAACTGGCCCAGTAACCGACTTATGTGGGATGATATCATTTGAAGAACTCCTCGAAGAAATAGACAAGGTGGCAGAACAACCTGAGATTGACGAGGAAACTGGATTTAAGATTTTCTCTTCTTCAGTAAATCACATGACCAGATCTGGGAGACATTACCAGATTCTGAGCTCACTACCAGCAAATGACATGGGGAAGGGCGTTGAAAACTTTCCTATGACAGAAATGACCATCGAGGAGAGCAAGATCCTCGATCAACTGAAGAAAACTAAAGCTAACATCACTCTATGGGGGCTTTCCATGTCTTCCCTGCTGCACAGAAATGCTTTAATCAAGTTGCTCACAGGACCCATAGTTCCTCCATCTACCACACCAGAAGAAGCGGTAAATTTGGTCGGATCCTTAACCTCCACCCGAATGTTGTCATTTTCTGAAGAGGAAATCCCCAGAATTGGGACAAATCACAACCATGCACTCAACATCTCCATCGAAGTTATGGGGAAGGTTGTACCTCTTTCTCTTATCGATAATGGATCCGCCTTGAATGTTTGTCCAATGAGAACCTTCAAATGTATAGGTCTGAAAGAAAGTGACCTCGCTCCAACCTCTTCCGCCATGCGTGCCTACGATAATACCCGTCGAGAGGTGATGGGATCCATAAAACTTGCAATAGGGGTTGGACCTATAAACCCCATCGTCGAATTCCAAGTCATTGCTATCCCGGCCTATTTCAACTTGTTGCTCGGATGACCCTGGCTCCACAGTATAAAGGGTGTCTCTTCCTCAATCCATCAAAAATTGAGGTTCTTCGTCGACGGGAGAGTCATCACCATTTTGGGCGACAACGAAAATACCGAGGGTGCAAGCACCAGCAGTCCAATTCTTGAGATACAACATGGATGAAATGATATGTTCCTATCAGGATTCCCAGTTGAGCCATCCCTACTCTCAGTAGGGGACGGTTTCAAAGAAAGGGTTTGTCCAGAATATGACCCTCATGGCAATGTCAATGTGATTCATATGTTCAGAAACATGCACTTCATGCCCGGACTGGGGCTAGGACAAAGGCAGTAGGGGATACTTGAGCCCATCAAACTGAAGAAAGCTTTTCCTCCTTGTGGCTTGGGGTATCAACCATCAGAACAAGAGCTCGAAATGATCCGCCAGACTCGAGAAAAGAGAGGGTTAGACTGCGTCCGAACTATCTCAGGAGATTCCTTAAGTGGACGATTCATCAAAGAGGGCGAGGATTTCCCCTTTTGCGGTTTTCCAGAACCATGGTACGACCACGCAGACAAGAAGATAAAGCCTAGAATGGAGATAT
This sequence comes from Sambucus nigra, assembly GCA_949130495.1. Lineage (NCBI taxonomy): Eukaryota > Viridiplantae > Streptophyta > Magnoliopsida > Dipsacales > Adoxaceae > Sambucus > Sambucus nigra. The sequence continues at coordinate 460,043,838 of OX422219.1, read as the reverse complement.
TTTTCTAAGATAGCTACCCATGGGCCGAAAGTTTCCCACACCGTGTACAACAGCTCACCAAAAATATCGAAGAGACTGAGGAAAGTGATTTTGAAGAATCCTTCAACTCACAGACACTGGGGCTAGCACTCTGCATGGTCCATTCAAGCACTACATCAATGGACCCATCCCGTATGATTAAAGCTGCTGATACACCTCTCCTCAACTGGCATGCTGCACCAGTTCTACCTCTTGAAATCTCCCCTAACCCCAATGTTCACCCTATTTCTTCTACTGTTATCTATCCTTTCTCAAATGTAATCGAGACCTCTTGTGATGAGGTTCTCAATGCTGTTTTTCCTATCAATTAAATAAACAAAGATTTTGAGTATCTTGTTGTTCCTTACATTACCTGCTTAGATTCTAATCAAACTTTTGATGATGATGATTTTGCAAATGAACAATTCTTAACTGATCTAAATAAGTTTAATAATAAACAACATAACCGCGTTCAAGTCAATGAAGAAGAGACTGTTGTTATTAATCTCGGTTCTAGTAGCCAACTGCGCGAGATTAGGATAGGGGCCACCCTTGACGAGCATGAGCGCGCACAACTCTAAGAATTGCTAAGGGAGTTCATGGATGTCTTCGCATGGTCCTAGGATGATATGTCCGATATCGATCCTGAAATAGCTCTGCATGAGATCCCCACTCTCCCAGATTACAAGCCGGTTAAGTAAAAATTGAGAAAGTTCTGTACCGAATGGTCGCTCAAGGTCAAAGAAGAGGTGGTCAAAAAGTTGAACGTAGGTTTCATTCGAGTGATCGAATATCCCACGTGGTAAGCCAATATTGTACTTGTACCGAAATCGGGAGGGAAGGTTCGAATGTGTGTGGATTACCGAGATTTAAACAAAGATTCTCCGAAGGATGATTATCCGTTACCCAACATCGACATGATCATGGACAACACAGCCAATCATGCTCTCAAGTCATTCGTTGACGGGTTTGCCAGATACAACCAGATCAAGATGCACCCCGACCACCAAGAAAAAACTGTATTCATCACCCCATGGGTAACCTTTTGCTACACCGTTATGCCATTAGGTCTCAAGAATGCTGGGGCTACCCACTAGAGGGACGCTACAACCATCCTGCATGATCTGATTCATAAGAAGGTCAAAGTCTATGTGGATGATATGATTATCAAGTCCAAAACTAGGGAAGGTCATGCTCCTGCTCTCCAAAAGTTCTTCGAACGACTGCGGCAGTATCAGATGAGACTCAATCCACAAAAGTGAGTCTTCGGCGTTACAAAGGGAAAACTCTTAGGATTCATGGTCAGTAAGAAGGGGATAGAAGCAGATCCAGCAAAGTTGAAAGCCATACTTGAGATGCCACCTCCCCGAACACAGAAAGAAGTTTGAGGTTTTCTTGGGAAATTATAATATATCAGCCGATTCATCAGCCAGTTAACCTCCACTTGTGAACCTATCTTCAAGCTCCTAGGAAAGGATTCAACCAAGGTTTGGAACGAGGCTTGCCAAGAAGCTTTTGACCGAATCAAATAATATCTGACCCAACCTCTAGTTCTCATGCCACCACAGCCTGGTCTCCCTTTGCTCCTATACCTAACCATAACCGACACTGCAACTGGGGCTTTGCTAGGCCAACACCTTGAAGAATCCCACAAAGAAAGAGCCATCTATTATGCCAGTCACAAATTAGCCAGGTATGAGGTCAACTACACTGCTTTAGAAAAAGCATGTGTCACACTTGTCTGGTTCACCCAAAAGTTACGACACTACATGCTCGCCTTCCCCATTAAACTTGTATCCAGAATGTCTCCCATCAAATACCTACTTGAGAAACCCGCCTTATCCAGCTGAATGGCCCGATGGTTGATGCTCCTAACCGAGTTCAATATCGTGTACGTCACATAGAAAGCCGTTAAAGGAAGAGACGTCTCTGACTACCTCGCTGATTACCCTGTAGAAGAAACAGATGTCTGGATCTCCTCATTCCCAGATGAAAATGTCCTCTGCACCACTCAAGACTGCCTTCGATGGAAAATGTTCTTCGATGGCGCTGCCAACAAAAGGGATATGGCATTGGGATACTTCTGGTCGCCCCAGATGACTCCCACACTCCTATCGCTATAAAATTGGATTTCCCTTGCACCAATAACATGACAGAATACGAGGCATGCACAGTGGGCCTCAAGATCGATCTCAAGAAAAGTATTCAATACCTTGACGTATATGGGGATTCTGCCCTCATCATCAGGCAAGTGCTCAGAAAGTGGAAAGTCAAGGATGAAAATCTCCAACCCTTTCATGCCTAATTAGAAGAGTTAGCCTCCCAATTCTGAGATATCACCTTCCATTACCTACCCCGAGCAAAGAATAACCTAGCCGATGCTCTCGCTACCTTAGCCTCCATGGTCGATATGCCCGAGGGAATAACAATGACCCCCTTCCTAGTTCAAAAGAAAGACAAAGTGACCCATTACTACCACATTGAGCTCGTCACCATAGAAGATCCTGAGCTGGTCAACTACTGGTACTATGATATTTGGTGCCTCCTCGGGTACGGGAGGTATCCCGAGGGTTCCAACAAGAACGACCGAGCTACCCTCCGAAGGCTGGCCGCCCAGTACATCATCTGTCATAAAGCACTACTTAAGAGGAATTTTGATGGAACTCATTTGCACTATATCGCAGGGGCTTACATTGAAAAGATAATGTAGAAGATCCACAACGGGGAATGCGGCCCCCACATGAGCGGTCACATGCTTGCCAAGAAGATCATTCGACAGGACTACTACTGGACCACCATGGCCCAGGATTGCACCGCCTATGTTTGGAGATGCTCTAAATGCCAACAGTTCTCCAATCTCCAACATCTCCCTCTGCGGGAATTATGCAACATGACGTCTCCCTAGCCGTTCTCCACCTGGGTTATCGACATCATAGGGAAGGTTACGCCAAAGGAGTCAAATGGGCATGAGTTCATCCTAATTGCCATTGATTACTTCACCAAATGGGTCAAAGCTGAGTCATATGCATTATTAAATGCCAAGAAGGTGGCCAAATTCATCGAGAAAAATATCATCTGCTGATATGGGGTCCCGTACGCGCTAGTGTTAGATAACGGTTTGCACTTCGAGGCAGAAGTCACAGAAGTAGTCAACGAGTATGGGATTCAGAGACATAAATCTTCTCCCTACCGACCTCAGACCAATGGTGCAGTTGAAGCCGCCAATAAAAACCTCAAGGCCATCATAAGCAAGATGACCGAAAGTTGTAGGGATTGGGCCAACCGGATCCCGTACACCATCTGGGGCTATCGAACCTCAATCCGAACCTCTACTACGGACGGCTACCCCTTTCTCCCTGGTCTACGGCATGGAAGCAGTCCTACCTGTGGAGCTGGAAATACCCTCGCTACGCGTCATGCTTGAAAGCAAGGTTAGTGAAGAAGACTGGTGCCAAAGCCGTCTTGATGAGCTAGCCCTCCTAGATGAAAGAAGATTAAAAGCCCTTTATCACATACAGGGATACCATCGTCGAATGGCGCAATTATTCAACAAGAGAGTCAAGGACCGCAGTGTTCGGGAGGGGGATTTAGCCCTCAAGGAGATAATAGAACCCATTTGGGACCCCAGAGGAAAATTGAAGCCCAATTGGAGAGGCCCTTGCATTGTGAAGAAAATCTTGTCTGGCGATGCCGCCATGCTCACTGACCTGGATGGGGAAGAGATGGCTCGTCCAATCAATCTGGACCGTCTCAAGAAGTCCTACCCCTAGTCCAAAATCTCGACACGCTACGACTCTTCTCATCCCCCTTCTATTTAAAAAAAACTCTTCATTTCCCTCTACCCAGAACTACATGGGCCCGATCCTCTACAAAAAACCACTTTTAAACTAAAAAATTTCAAAAATTCCAGAGGTACGTAGGCAGCTCATACATCCCACATGAGCACGGCACCTTCTTTCTCACAAAAATATATTCTTTTCTTATCTCCGACAACGACAGTTCCTTCTAAACATCTACTTGAAGAAAAGGATTATGTGTGCCTTAGCGATCGGTATAGATAATTCAAAATACAAAATTCATCAAAAGGCACATATGGATGATCAAAAACCTGTTTATTTCATTAATTGGAAATTACAGTACGGATTACATAAGAAAAAGGAAAAGATAACTCCCTATCCCCCTATTACCATAAAAATCCAGGTAAAATCCCCCACATCTGTTACACAAATAAACTCCCCAGGAGTCCTACCCACATCTACCAGAAGAGCCTGAACCCTCATCATCTACCTCCTGAGAACCCAAGTTTCCTCTGCCTGAATAGAATGTCACAAACATTCCATGGATCGATGATCCTTAACCATCTTCGAAAAGACCACAACACCCCCTTCCATGGAGTCAGATAAAATAAACCACCTTTGACGAGTCTCTACTGGCAACATCTTGCTGACTACTTTCCTCCACAACCACTTCATATAATCTTCGGAGACATGGAAAACCTTCTCGAACGACTGAGAGGGCCGGGTCAACAGACGCCGATTTTCCCACAGAGATCCAAGCAATAGACGCAGGCGCTCAGTCAAATCTTCTACTGGAAAGAAATTTGAAGTCCGAGGGGGCACGACTTGCGCCCAGCCAAATTGGCGCAGAAACTGCCAATAGAAATAAAATGAGATCTTTTTGAGACCAACCAGCTGCACATATGAATACTCCCCTAGCTCTAGAACGTGATGCAACTGTCCCCACCAAGGCACTGACCAATACACCCCATAAGCCCCATGCTCCACAAGCCAATTCTCCTAATTCTCAACATGCATGCCAACGCGGATAAAGTAGCGGGAAAAGAAGTTAGGTACAGCTGACAAGGGATACTCTGGAGGAGTTGCCAAACAGAATATTTCAGACAACCACATGAACAGCATCACAGGGCTACCCCTCAAAAAGTTAGAACGACCTTCTCTTCAGGCATCCAGGCCATTCAGAGTCTCCGCCAATATCACCGCCGCAGCATTACGATGGTATGACATCCATGAAGTAATGGTTATAAGTTGTGGGTCCACTTGCACCCCCCAGTCACCAGCAGTAATTTTGAAACCAGGCCTAGAACAATGGCTCCAGCATAGCCAACATCACCTACTTCCCGCAAATGAACGGAGTGCAGCACCGCCAGAGAGAGATCAGTCCTCCAGCAACCAGTGACCTGCCGTCGAAGGCGAGATATGAAGAAGCCCGACCAATAAATCCCTCGGAGAGCGGAAAAATTCAGGTAAAGCCGCGGAAACACTAGGATTCACACTCAGTATGGCAGAAAATTCCTCGTAGGTAGGAAAAACTTCTTCCAACCCAAAGCGGAAAACATTGTCTTCGGGGTACCAAAATTATACCGCCGCTATTAGCATATTCCACTCAGAAGGCCGATTGCGCCACAAGTAGACTCGACGCATGTTGAAGGCATCATAGTCGACATTATAAGGGCACATAACTTCCAAGGCTTTGAGGTAATTGGCAAACTCAATGCTACCAGGGAGAGCCATCTGGCAAGACTAAGAAATAGTAGGGAAGTGGATAAGGATGCAAAGGTGTGATGAAAATACTCCACCCTTACCCCTTTTTAAACTTGAGAACTCTCACAAAAGACATAATCCCTATAGAAATCGGAAGGAATCCTACCCCACAAGGTACTAAAGGCTGAAGAGGATACCAATCAAAGATTTCAATTGATAGGACTGGACTGAACTGTCGATAGGCAGGCCAGGGTGCTTGCCGATCGGCAACCCCCCATTTTTGGAAATTTCCTCCTTTCCTCTTTTGTCAAATCAGAAAACTCAATGAAAATAACTTGATATTCTCAAAAGAATTTCAAGAATCCTGTGTTCTCCTTATAGGATTGCCCTTTTTAAATAAAAAAAACTTTCCATCAAAAAATTCCAAAAATATTCCCTTTTACGAGCTCAACAGCAAAGTAAAAAGCGCATGTGCATGCATTCATTCATCATTAAAATAAAAGATAGTCAAAAAACTACATTGCATCGCATATATCTATTTTCTATGTTACATCATTTTGTAGGAAATAAAGAAAAATCCAAAAATAACGCGACTCAACCCGAACCCACATTCTCTCTCTCTCTCTCTCTCTCACTCTCTCTCTCTCTCAAGATCTTCCACCCCTGCGATGCGCTCTCTTTCCCCTGTGAAGAGATGACGCGCCTCCACTACCCGAGCCATATTCTTCCCCAGGCGAGTCTGACAACACCAAGTAAGAAGGAACAGGGACTACACCCTGAATGTGGGAGGTCATCGATGATATCCAGTCTCTGATGTCTCTCAGCCAGGTGGTCGATAGCCGGATTTGCTGCAAGGAAAAGGCAGAATCAGTATCAAGCAAAAGAAAAGAGGAAAATGACCAAAAGGTTTACTGCAGGACGAAGGACCTCCTCTGTCAAACCCAGCTCCTTCAGATCCATCGCAAGAGGACGGTGCAGCATCGGCACTATCCCTCCATTAGCTCGTCGGATGTTGTACGATGGAGTGTGCAACCGCACAAAAGGGACCTCCGAGGTCGCTGCCGCCGTAGGTGCCGATGGACCACCACCACTGTGGAAGGACCCCAACGCCCAATTCGAACCCGCAGGAGGGAAAGGAAAGGCATCATGTATGCTGGGCGCCATCAACCAGCTCATCACAAAGTCCATGTAGTGATACGGCGCAGCCGTATCAGTGTACAATGCGTAGGATTCACCGATCATCGCCGCAATCCTCTCATCCTCCACCAGCTGTCGCTCCCGCCTCATAAACGTAGGAGGTTACGCGGGTGGCACCACCACCTCCTCGTCGGCGATTTGGCAAACTACCCTCTCCCCGAGATACTAGGAATGAAAGAACTCATGCACCAACAAATGCCTCATCTGCGCATTCACCCCAGTCATCCCCATATCCTGAATGGTCGTCCCCCAAGCATAAAAGGTCACCTAAAAATGCCCAAGTAGGCATGAGTCAATATAAGATCAGAAGGTGCAAAAACCAAGACTGAAAAGTAAAGGACCTTACCCGACCACTGGTCAAGTCATTCAAGACCTGACGCACCGCCTCTAGGGAGAGAGATCCCTTCGACTGCTGACGCGACTAAGAATTTGTCTCAAAAGTTCATTTTCTCTAGGCTCAAGTGCAAGCCGGTCGCGTTAGTAATAATCCGACAAGTCGGGATCGTATCCACAGGGATAAAAAATTGGCACTTTTGTAGGAATAGTTATTTAATCTTGAAATGATTCCTCCAAAGAAATGAAAAGATGATTGATGGTTGTAAATTTCCAATTGGTGATGAAATACCAAAAACACTAAGAATTGTAAATAGATTAGATTGGAAGAAATTAGGGTGGAGTACAATCCCTCAAACCTATATAAATTACCGTATAGAATATTAGAATTGTAAATTGAATTTTTTGACTAAATCAATCTTTATAGATCCTAAGCATTACATATAAGAAGGATCTAACCCTCATCATATGAAATCAAAGGTAAATACAAAGCAGTGAATGGACAATTACACTTGCAAAGCGTTCTTAAACATCCCAAGTACCTAGGGCAAAAGGGATTAAAAGATCGGCTATGTTCATATAATTTTCGTACACAATTTGATCAATATTTAATTTACCCTCTATTTTCTACACTGATAATTCATATTGGAATGAGTTCATGTACCCCAACCCTTGAGAATTTAGCTCGACATGATTTGATTAGAAAACAAATTCATACATGGAATTATGGATCTAACAAACATTGGGAATAATTTGCAAAACAATTGAGATTAGAATTGTAAATAAAGTAGAGAACAAATAAGAGAATGGAAATTTTGTACTTGTATTCAGCAACAGGAAAAGCAAAAGAACTTGAATCCAAAAAACTTCTTCTTGATTAACCTTACAAACTAGGGTTTATGAAAACTTCTACAAAAAAAACTAAAGATTTCCTAACTTCTGAATTTCTCTCTCTAATTCCACTCCCCCCCTAGGAATGAGGTAGGACTTGGTCTTTTATAGAACCAACTAGCACGATTTTGATAGCTAAAATTGCTTGCTGCGCAAGATTCTACCAGATATGCACATCTTGATCTTCATAATTAATGCCTGAATTTCGCACACCCGGACCGGTCCGGATCCCACCGGATCGGTTCGTTTTTCAGCCACCGGATCGGTTCGTTTTTTATTCTACCGGATCGGTCCGGATCCCATCGGATCGGTTCTGCTATCATAGGTTCGGCATCCATCCGGGGTCTACTAGAATTGTGACATTTCGGATCGGTCCGAAATCTACCGGATCGGTCCGATTTTCCTCCATGTTGACTTTTTCCTTTCATCTTTGACTGGCCATAACTTTTGATCTCGAGCTCCGATTTGAGTGCCGTTTCTTCTGATGCTCTTGTGAAATCAAGATCTTCAACTTCCCTTTAGGCGTCGAATTTGAACTCTCGGTATAAATTCACGCTTTTTCCCTTTGACTTTTCTTCCTTTGTTCTTTTCCTTTCTACCAGTTTCTTTCTCTCTTTTCTTGCACTACATTCCTGTAAAATCCATCAAAAATACACGAAACTCGGGGAAATTGTTAGAGACAGTCACTGGCAATGATATGGAATAAAAATGATTCAATTACCTTGTTCGAGATGTCAAAATCACAAACTTAAGGGGCTAAATTCAGAAGAATTTATGCTCGATCAAATCTCCCTACCTTAGGACTTTGCACGTCCCAGGCAATGTAAATGATGCTACCCAAAGTTCTTTTTTTTAGAATTCCTTTAAAATTCCACTTTCCCAGGCATGCAATTGCATTGAGCATATGCAACAAGCCTTTAAACCCCTAGGTTACCCTAGTAGGACGAGTTTTGTCTCATGAGGGTTTGCAGTGAATATACGCACAAAATTCTTTATTGACTTAAATAAATATCAAAATACTTAAAAATTGTACAATTTAAACTTTTCAAAAAATAATCACCATAAATTCGTATTCAAATGTCTCAAACCATAGGGTGTGTGTGCAAAACCAAAAATTCGACCTCAAATTTCCACCGATTGAGCATTACGTTACTTTCGAAAAATTCGTTTTGATTCAAATTCTTACGGATGCACTCACAAATGAATCACTCGGATTGTGGCTATTTTCTCTCGGTATGCATGATATAAAGAGTAAATATAATGGACACAATTTCATGTATACAAAATTGAAAAGAAGGAAATATATGGTGAAAAGATCTCATCATAGGAATACAGTCATTGGGAGACAGGAACATCACCTCTATTTCACACCATTTAATCTCTCATATTATCTTTTCATGTCTTTTCTCTCCACGCGGTAACAAATTTCGCAATTTCGACTCGGTTAGGACTTTTCTTTGGGTTAAGGTGTAAAGGGAAAAAATGGAAATGGTAGGGAATGTGAGAATTGGAAAATTTTCTTATGATGTCCGTTTGTGATTTTCCGGGCAATTGCTCATTTTTTTCTTTCTTTCTTTTTATTTTATTTTTTTTCACGCTTTTCTTCTTCTTTTAATTTTTGTTGAGCATTTTTTTCTATTTTTCTCTTGCCCCCTTTTTTTTATTGCACAATTTGGACTTACTTGATGAATTTTCTCAATTTTCACAATTCCGGGCTATTTGGGTTTTTCGGGATATCAAATGAAAGGGAAATATTTTATTAGGCTGAAATTGGGTTGCAAAGGGATAATTTTGTTTTTCACAACTTTTTATGGCTAATATTTTTGGATAACAAATGATGGCCTACTTCATTGTCCAAATTGCTAATCACATTACCATATGCATCTCGAGATTAATTAAGTTTAGAGATATATTTAGCACGAATTTCGAGACAACATTTCACTCATTTCCCATAACCGATCAAAACAAAGGATTGAGATCATCAACGACTTATTAAAACGTTGAAAAGAACTTTGGGTTAATCATAAACTCGGATTGATTTAAAAACTCATAAAAAATTGAAAGGCTCGAAATCTCACCGGATTTTATTAATCTCCACACTTATTAGTTAAGTCGTTAATTTTCTTTCAATTTCCATCTTCGGTCAATTTTGGCTTAGTGCAATTGAGATTTAACAATTTGAGACTTTAAATAGAATAAATGTGATATTTTTGAAAAAAATAAATTCCAATTTTTATTTATTTTGATGATTTTTTTTATTTTTTATTTTATATATACATATATGCGAAGTTTTATAATACGCACTTATCATCCCCCCCTAACTTAGTGATTTGCATTGTCCTCAATCACATAGACAAGAGAGTGAAATAGAAGTGCGATAAACAAAAAAAGCAACTACCATACTAAAACTGTATATTACAACTGAACTGTGGAAATAAAGGATAACAAACATAAGTAATATAACATAACCGGAGGATCGGGGTTGCCTAAGGGGCGGGTGGTGGGCGGGAAGATCCGGGAGTAGCAAGGTCATATGGATTATAGTAATAGTCAGGAAGGGGGACCTCGGGACCCGAATGGAGACGGTACAAATCAGCCTGCATACGCAACACCAAATTCATGTCCCTTTCGTATGATGCCATAAACCCCTTCCAAATGCGTCTCAAGAGAAACAACACGCTCAGTCAAACTCGTACGAACCAGAACGTAATTCGGATCGGCAGTTTCATCATATTATTCCTCCTCACCTTCCTCCATTTCCACATCTTCATCAGTAACGTCCTCCTGTTCATCACCCTCCTCATCACTTGAGGTATTTCGGTCCTCTTGCCGTGCACGGATCAGGTGAATTTGCTTGTCACTTCGAGTGCGGGAATCTTGTCCAAGAGGCTTGGACAAGTTGATAAGACCTTGTGGAGGAATGATACCGACATCCTTGAGAAAGGAGGTAATGAGGCGACCATAAGGAAGAGGGGACCTACCCTTTTTGTCCAGCGCCGCAAAGATGATATCATTGTAAAACGTGCAGACCAAATTGATAACAGTTGCATGGTCAAACAAATGATACATAATAGTAGCTTGACGCGGGCGCATCGCCAAATCATTTGAGGTTTCCAAAATGCTGGCACAAACGATGTGAAAAGTGATGCGTGCCTTTTCGGGTAACCGACCAATGGGAAAGGTTTCGATAGTCCAAACCGCGCCCGACACGATTCGAGAGATGCAAACAGTTTTGGACACAACTGGATCAGGACTTGGATAAGTAAATTGGACTGGAGTGACCATACCTTTAGACTCGAGTTTCTGGGCTATAATTTCAAGCGAGAATGAAATCGGTGTGGAATGCACAAAAGCTTGAGATTCAAAATCGTAGGTACGGACGAGCGAACCGTAAAACTAACGAACTTCATTCTCCCATACAGCTTCGTATGGCTCATTGAAAAATCTGCACCAGCCTCGGGACATGAACATGCCTGTGACAGAATTGCGCAGCTGATCCCTAAGCACCAGACGTTCAATGTGAATTTTTCGCGTCGGACTGAAAAAACGATGGCACCAATTCGCCTCACGGCGGGAACGATATTCGCCATTGCCGTCGGGCAGGACTTCTATGGAATTATATTTCTGGGGAACAGCCATGGGTAGTGAAGTATTAGACAGAAAGTGAGAGAGAAGAGAGGAGATGGAGGTGTGAAGAAAATGGGGTGGGGTATGTGGGTATTTATAGTTGGGATGATGGAAAAGGGGGGAATGGATGGGGAGAAAATAGAGTGGGCCAAATTTTTGGGAAGAGAAAGGGATTGGGGGAATGAATGAGGTGTGGATTGAGGAGATTTTGACCTCGGGAAGGGGCGCACTGCAGATTACCGGACCGATCCGGTTTTAGATCGGACCGATCCGATTGAACCGAATCGATTCTTTTTATTCAGGACCGGACCGATCCGGTCTGCTGAATTTCCAGAAATTCCCTGATTTTCTTTCCTTCTCACTATTAACCTGCTTTCTCCATTCCAATGCTTCCTTTACTTTAATTGAACCTCAAAACTCCCGAAAAGCTCACCGAAACCTGAAACACCCCCCAAAACATGTATTGGATTCCCTACTCCGGTCATAACACATATTTACGACTCCTAACATCCTAAGACTATTATACACAACTTTCACCCCATACGCGTCGGGGGTACGATGACCTCACCTTTCTTTTTCAGTTAATCCCCATAAATGGGGTCCGACAACCAGATTGTGTCGGCTTCCATGACGACCGTTTCCAAATACGGCTTGAGACGATGCCCGTTGACCTTGGATGTGTTTCCCCATTTTTGATCTTCTAGTTCTACAGCTCCATGGGAAAATACTTCCTTCATAATGAATGGACCTGACCATCGTGATCGTAATTTTCAGGGAAACAAGTGCAACCTTGAGTTGTAGAGAAGTACTTTTTGTCCCGAATGAAATTCCTTTCGTCGAATGATTCTGTCGTGAGATCGTTTCATTCGTTCTTTGGAGATTTTAGCACTTTCATACGCATCATTGCGTATTTCTTCCAACTCATTCAACTGAAGTTTACGTGTTTCACCAGCTTTTTCCATGTTAAAGTTCACCCTTTTGATAGCCCAATACGCATTATGTTCAATTTCAACCGGAAGATGACAAGGCTTGCCATATACAAAATGAAATGGGGACATCCCAATGGGATTCTTGTATGCAGTTCTATACGCCCAGACCGCATCATTCAATCTGAGAGACCAGTCCTTCCTATTAGGTTCGGCTGTCTTTTCCAAGATATTTTTGATTTCTCGATTGGCGAGCTCAGCCTGGCCATTCGATTGAGGGTGGTAAGTTGTTCCAACTTTATGGACAACTACATACTTTCACATCAGCTTCTCCATCGGCCTATTGCAAAAATGGGTTCCATTATCACTGATTATAGCCTTAGGCACTCCGAATCGAGAAAGTATGTTTTCTTGAATGAATTTTATCACCACCTTATTGTCATTCGTCCTTGTAGCTATGGCCTCTACCCATTTTGAGACGTAGTCTACAGCGACGAGGATGTATAAAAAACCAAAAGAATGGGGGAAAGGGCCCCATGAAGTCAATACCCCAGCAATAAAACAACCCCAAGACTAGTATTGGGGTCAATGGCATCATGTCACGATGAGTAATAACTCCCATTCTTTGGCATCTATCACATGATTTGAAAAATGTATTCACATCCCGGAAGATTGTGGGCCAGTAGAGACCACTTTCAAGGATTTTCGCAGCAGTTTTATTTTTGGAAAAATGACCTCCACATGCTTCCTTATGACAAAATCGAATTACCCCTTAGATTTCTTCATCAGGTACTCATTTCCGGATGATTTGATCAACACAATACTTAAACAAATATGGATCATCGTGAATGAACATGCGGGACTAAGTAATGAACTTTCTTCTCTCTTGCGGACTCCAATTAGAGGGAATAACTCCAGTGACAAGGTAATTGACTATATCCGTAAACCAAGGGAGAGAAGAAGTAGAAAATAGGTTTTCATCCGAAAAATACTGGTCTATGGGAACGGGATCAATAGGTACCTCGGACGAGAGGCGTGACAAATGGTCAGCAACAACGTTTTCTACTCCTTTCTTATCTTGAATCGAGAGATTAAACTCCTATAAGAGTAGGATCCACCTTATTAGTCATGGTTTGACATCTTTCTTGGTCAAAAGATATTTGAGGGATGAGTGATCAGTGAAGCAAATGATGGGTGATCCAACAATGTACGAGCGAAATTTGTCGAGGGCAAAAACAACTGCTAGCAATTCTTTCTCTTTGGTAGAGTAGTTAAGATGAAGGCCAGATAATGTTCTGCTAGCATAGTAAATAACATGAGATTTCTTGTCTTTTCTTTGTCCAAGAACATCCCCAATTGCGTAATCACTTGCATCACACATAAGCTCGAATGGGAGTGACCAGTCAAGAGCTTGCATGATAGGAGCGGAAATTAGCATGCTTTTAAGTTTATCAAAAGCTTCTTAGCATGCTTTATTCCATTCAAATGGAGTGTCCTTCATAAGAAGATTACTCAAAGGTCTAGCGATGGCGCTAAAGTCTTTGATAAATCTCCTATAAAATCCAGCATGACCTAGAAAGGACCTCACATCTTTAAGCTATTTTGGCAGGGGTAACTCAGCTATTACTTCTATTTTTGCTCGATCAACTTCAATTCCCCTAGATGAGACTATGTGGCCTAAAACTACGACCTCGGTGACCATAAAATGACATTTTTCCCAATTGAGGACTAAGTCTTTTTCCACACACCGGAATAGAACTCTTTCAAGATTAGCTAAACATTGGTCGAAAGATGGATCGAAAATACTGAAATTGTCCATGAACACCTCAAGACCTTTCTCTATCATGTCGCTAAATAGACTTAGCATGCACCTTTGAAAAGTTACTGGCGCATTACATAGCCCAAATGTCATACGTTTGTAGGCAAACGTACCAAACGGACATGTAAAAGTCGTCTTTTTCTTTATCAAGAACATCCACTTCAATCTGATTATAGCTAGAGTACCCATCTAGGAAACAGTAGTAAGGATGGCCCGCCACTCATTCAATCACTTGATCGATGAACGGCAAGGGAAAATGGTCTTTTCTGGTTCCGGCATTGAGCTTTTGATAGTCTATGCAAACACGCCACCCGATGGTGGTGCGTTGAGGTATTAATTCTCCCTTAGCGTTTTCAACCACAACCATACCCGAATTTTTTGGAATGACCTGAATTGGGCTCACCCATTTACTATCAGAAATGGGATAAATAATCCCAGCATCTAGAAATTTGATGATTTCCGCTCGAACTACATCTTTCATGGTTGGGTTTAATCGCCTTTGCATCTCACGCGAGGGCTTCACCTTATCCTCAAGATGGATTTTATGGGTACAAATCAATGGACTTATACCTTTAAAATCTTCTATAGTCCAACCAAACGCACTTTTATGCTTTCGTAACACATCCAACAACATGCCCTCTTGCTCTTTTTTTAAATTGGAACAAACAACAACAGGGAATGTATCATTATCTCCCAGAAAAGCATATTTTACATGAGAGGGTAGTTTTTTTTAACTCAAGACTAGGAAATCTATTTTCAGAGGGAATCATTGTTGACTCCCTCGGAGGTAATTCTTCAAATCTAAAAATCCAGTCAACATCTCTTAAATTCTCAATTATTCTTGTAACCAAGTTTCCAACTCTTCCACCTCATGCTCAAACTCATTATAAGGATGCTTATTCTCACCACTTTACACTAAACAAACTTCCAGTGCATTTCCTCCTATGATCTTCTCGATGTGCTCATCCACCACTTCTTCAATAAGATCAACCTCAAGAATTTCATCCTCATCACCCATTTGGTTAGCGACATTGAAAATGTTGGTCTCGAGAGTCATGTTTCAAAAAGTGAGTTGCATTTGGCCATTCCGTGTACTGATCAAAGCATTAGCAGTAGCTAAAAATGAACGGCCCAATATTATTGGAACATGATTTCTTGCATGGGGAGAAGGCTCAGTGTCCCAAATAACGAAATCAACAGGGAAATAAAACGTGTCCACTTGAACTATCACGTCGTCCATAACCCCACGAGTCACTTTAATTGTTCGATCTGCTAACTGTAGAGTGATTCAGGTAGGTTTTAAATCACCTAAATCAAGCTGCTTATAGATAGAGTATGGGAGGATGTTCACACTTGCACCTAAGTCAAGCAATGATTTTTCCACTCTATCCTCTCCTATGACACACGAAATTATAAGTGCACCGGGATCCTTGAATTTTGGTGGAAGATCATTAAGAAGGACTGAGCTCACATTTTGTGCCAAGAAAACGTTCTTCTTCACCTTCAGCCGTTGTTTGACAGTCAAAAGATCTTTGATGACCTTGGCATATGCTGGAATTTGTTGAATAGCATCGAGAAATGGCAAGTTCAACTTTACTTTCTTCAAAGCATCTAACACTTCTGTACGCGAAGCCCTTTTTTGGGTGGTGATAAGCGTTGAGGAAATGGAGAAACAATGGGCAGTTTTACTTCAATGTCAGGTTCAACTCCCTCATCTTTATCTTCTGTATGCAATGGAGTCTCTTCAGACTCTGAAGCTTCTTTAGCTTTATATTCATTGGGAAGTGTTGGCGCTAGATCAATTACGCGACCACTACGGAGAGTAGTGACAGCTTGACATTGTTCTGGCAAATCCAATGATGTGGAGCTAACAGTGGGTTGTCCTTGAGCTGGGAATTTACCCTTCTCCTGAGTATTCACTGCAGATTGCAACCTAGAGATGCTTGTATGAATTTCAGTGAACATTCGATCATATTTAGCATTGCTCTCTTTTTGAGATTGGATGAATTGATTCAGATTATCTTCAAGATATTGCCTAGGTTGAGCGACATACGGACCAGGAGTTAGTACCTGCATAAGAGCATGCATCGGGGGAGCCACTTGTTGAAATTGAGAGGGGGGGGGGGGGGGGTAGAGTCACATGTGGGTTAGGAGCCATCCCCCCTTGTGGTTGTCCATAGTGGAAACCAGGATGATTCCTCCAAGATTGATTGTATGCATTCCCTTGCTGTGCATTAAAATTTTCGCAGAACCCTCCTATCGCCTCAACTTGTTCAGTGTACATTGCCTTGTATGCAGGGATGGTAGGACATCCGTTAGTAGAATGACCAGCAGCACAAATAGCACACATTTTCTCCTTTCCGTCTTGCCCGGGTCCAGCTACTTCTCTTAAGCGCACTTCAAGCATCTCTCTGAAATTCTTTTCCAATTGGTCAAATTTTCGATCTAACAAAGTGTCCTTGTCCAAGTGATAAATACCGGACGCAGCAGGCAAGTTGGACACTTGTCAATTTTTATTTTGACTATTGGGACCAGAAAAATCCCATGCTTGGGTAGTCTCTGCTACATATTTCAGATGAGCCTCAACATCGCTTGAGTCTAATTCCCAAAAAGGTCTTTCGCACATTGTCTGAACAAGTTGTTTAGATGCTAAAGTAAGCCCTTGATGGAAAAATGAAATCAGATGATGTTTTTCGAATCCATGATGTGGGCAAGCACTAACTAACTCATGAAATCTCTCCCAACACTTGTCGAAAGCCTTATTCTCATTTTGTCGAAAAGCTTGTATTTGGGCTTTGACAGAATTGGTTTTGTGTTGTGGAAAGAACTTGGAGAGAAACTTGGTTTGCATATCTCTCCAGGATAACACAGAATTTGGGGGTAGCGACCATAACCAAGTTTTGGCTTTATCCTTTCAGGAAAAATGGAAAAGCTTTAACCGGATAACATCTTGTGGGCAAGCTTGATCACCAAACGTCTCACATGCTTCCTCGAACTCTCTAATATGGAGATATGGTTTTTCCGAATCCATCCCATGAAATGTGGGAAGAATTTGGATCATACCATTTCGAAAGTGGAACTGACCGACATTATACGGGAGTAAAATGCAACCAGGGGTAAAGTTCGCTTCGAAAATAAAAGATCTTTCATGGGAAGATAAGGTATTTCTTCCTCTCCAGCACCAACACCAACACTATCGTGCACCGACATATTGCTACCAAAAGATTCAGAATTCCCACTTGGTGTTTGACTCAATGAGCAACTTGTGATTGAATTATTAGGCGAAGGAGGTGGAACCCAAAAATGAGGAGAATCAATGGTGTGAGAATTTTCAGAATTTGCTTCGGCAATAGGATTTAGGTGAACTTGAGTGGAAGATGAATTCTGCATGTAAGCGCATAAGAGATGAGATGTAAAAACAAAGAATTATTTTTTTTTAATTTTTTTTTATGGAAATCACCTTTGGATTAAAATCACTTTCCTAAATTATACCAATGGATAATCCCCGGCAACGGCGCCAAAAACTTGACGCGACTAAGAATTTGTCTCAAAAGTGCATTTTCTCTAGGCTCAAGTGCAAGCCTGTCGCATTAGTAATAATCCTACAAGTCGGGATCGTATCCACGGGGATAAAAAATTGGCACTTTTGTAGGAATAGTTATTTAATCTTGAAATGATTCCTCCAAAGAAATGAAAAGATGATTGATGGTTGTAAATTTCCAATTGGTGATGAAATACCAAAAACACTAAGAATTGGAAATAAATTAGATTGGAAGAAATTAGGGTGGAGTACAATCCCTCAAACCTATACAAATTACCGTATTGAATATTATAATTGTAAATTGAAATTTTTGACTAAATCAATCTTTATAGATCCCAAGCATTACATATAAGAAGGATCTAACTCTCATCATATGAAATCAAAGGTAAATACAAAGCGGTGAATGGACAATTACACTTGCAAAGCGTTCTTAAACATCACAAGTACCTAGGGCAAGAGGGATTAAAAGATCGGCAATGTTCATATAATTTTCGTACACGATTTGATCAATATTTAATTTACCCTCTATTTTCTACACCGGTAATTCATATTGGAATTAGTTCATGTACCCCAACCCTTGAGAATTTAGCTCGACATGATTTGATTAGAAAACAAATTCATACATGGAATAATGGATCTAATAAACATTGGGAATAATTTGCAAAACAATTGAGATTAGAATTGTAAATAAAGTAGAGAACAAATAAGAGAATGGAAATTTTATACTTGTATTCAGCAACAGGAAAAGCAAAAGAACTTGAATCCAGAAAACTTCTTCTTGATTAACCTTACAAACTAGGGTTTATGAAAACTTCTACCAAAGAAAACTAAAGATTTCCTAACTTCTGAATTTCTCTCTCTAATTCCACTCCCTCCTCGGAATGAGGTAGGGCTTGGTCTTTTATAGCACCAACTAGCACGAATTTGACAACTAAAATCGCTTGCTGCGCAAGATTCTACCAGCTATGCACATCTTGATCTTCATAATTAATGCCAGAATTTCGCACACCCGGACCGGTCCGAATCCCACCGGATCAGTTCGTTTTTCAACCACCGGATCGGTTCATTTTTTATTTTACCGGATCGATTTGGATCCCACCGGATCGATTCTGCTATCATCGGTTCGGCATCCATCCGGGGTCTACTAGAATTGTGACATTTCGGATCGGTCCGATTTTCCTCCATGTTGACTTTTTCCTTTCATCTTTGACTGGCCATAACTTTTGATCTCGAGCTCCGATTTGAGTATCGTTTCTTCCGATGCTCTTATGAAATCAAGATCTTCAACTTCCCTTTAGGCGTCGAATTTGAACTCTGGGTATAAATTCATTCTTTTGCCCTTTGACTTTTCTTCCTTTGTTCTTGTCCTTTCTTCCGATTTCTTTCTCTCTTTTCTTGCACTACATTCCTGTAAAATCCATCAGAAATACACGAAACTCGGGGAAATTGTTAGAAACAGTCACTGGCAATGATATGGAATAAAAATGATTCAATTACCTTGTTCGAGATATCAAAATCACAAACTTAAGGGGCTAAATTCAGAAGAATTTATTCTCGGTCAACTGCCGGTTGGCCTTACGCCATCGATACAGTCGGCAGAAATCCCCAACAGTGTTGTCCTTCAAAGAAATCAGCGGGGTATTGCACCCAATCACCTCATAGAACCACATCTGAATTCACAAGCAAAAAGAGACGCATAAGGAAAATGAGAAATGCATGAAAGGAAAATGCGAATGCATGAAATGAAAATGCGAAAAGTAAAGAATACCTCAAGGAGATACGTGGCTCCAGTAAAATTCTACCTACAGCACCGGCTGAATGCATCCAAAGAAGAGTAAAGGGTCGCCAAGGTCAGACTCCCCCAATCGTAGAAAGGGATGTTCGAAAACATCCTCAAGTATAGCGGAAACCACAAATGGACGACGTCGCCACTCGACGCCACCATGAAACCTCCCAGCACCAACAAGATGAATAATCGGGCCATCTTCCTCACTTGTAGCCCGTCCTCCACATCAACCACCCTGCTCAAGAAAACATCCTTCATCAAGGACAGCCGAATGGAATCTCCAGAAACTATCCTCCTCACATCACTAAGTGCCGCATGCACCGCCTCCAGCCTCACCCGTAGGGAGCAATCCATCTCTATCTACTCCCCGTCACAATCCAGCCCCAACAGTTGCTGCACATCTATAGGAGTCACCGTCATCTCCCTGAAGACAAAATGGAAAGTGTGGATAATGTCCCACCACCTCTCCCCCAAAGCGCACAGGACCGCTGTCAAACGAGGCGTCTCATCCAACGCAGCCACCAACCTCCCAAAACCGCTGATGATACCATCCAGCAGACCACGGGTCGAAGATGCTCCCAAACATCCTTAAGCCCCGTCGACCCGCAAGCATGCATGTTCCTCAAGGAAATATCTGACTGGCAAAAGGAAAAATCTCATCAAAAGTCAAGAAAGAATAAAAAAAATCACCCAAAAAGAAAGGAATTCCAAAGGTCAGGTTACTAACATAACCGTCGGGAATCATCCTCGAAGAGCGATGATGTGATGGCTCCCGCAATAAGGTCCGCTCATCCGCAACCGGCTCAAATGCATTGAAAGAATTCCCGTTCCCCAAAGCAAGGGGCACCCTGTCCCTCCAATCCACATTCGCCCAGTCATCAACGGTCAACCACTCCCGGTGGACAGCGGTGCTCACAAAGGCGGCCATTTCTTGAAGATCATAACGTTAGAACAATTCGCAGAGAGAAATCGTAGAAAGAGAGAAGGGAAAAAGCTGTGAAAAATAAAGGGGATTCGCCCCTTTATATAGGAAGCCAAGCGCAATGCGAATCGGCACCTCCCCCTTCCATACCGATCGGCACTGACTCCTCACCTTCTCGAGGCAGCCTAATAATCCGTGCCACTATCGAATGGCACCCCTCAGTCTATGCCGGCCAGCACCCCCTTAAAATTTCGTACAGAAATTCCTGAAAAATGCCAGAAAACCCTGAAAAATCCTCAAAAAATTCCTAAAAATCCCAAGAAGGATTTAGAATGTTTTCATCAAGAAAATTTCGTACTCCTTCAGGAGAAACCTCTTTTTTCCCGATGAAACTCTCAAAACGACCTCTCGAGCAATGCGCTCGAACCACCTAATCACCTCCTCAGCAGAGTTTACAACCTCAAACCGATTATCTCCCCAACAATCAGCTCCTCCGCTCAAATCAAGGACACAAAGCCTCCCTAGCCATCGGCTACCCAGTGCGAAACAATATCACATGGTATTTTTCCCAACGAAATTCAGAAGAATCACTCACCCCAGGCGATCTCTCCCAAAAGACGATCCAAATCTTTCCCAGCTCATTCATCATTACCCAACGGAACCTCACATCCAATTCTTATCCCCAGTGGAACTCTTTTCTTTTCCCAAGGAATGCAATCACTCTTAGGTCATAATTGACCTCGGTCTTGGATCGTCACCTGAGTTAGGTCAGAATTGACCTCGATCTTCGATCGTCACCACTCCTGGGTCAGAATTGACCCCGGTCTTGGATCGTCACCTGAGTTAGGTTAGAATTGACCTCGGTCCTCGGTCGTCACCACTCTTGGGTTAGAATTCACCCCAGTCTTGGATCATCACCTGAGTTAGGTCAGAATTGACCTCGGTCCTCGGTCGTCACCACTCTTGGGTTAGAATTGCCCCTAGTCTTGGATCGTCACCTAAGTTAGCTCAGAATTGACCTCGGTCCTCGGTCGTCACCACTTTTGGGTCAGAATTGACCCCGATCTTGGATCGTCACCTAAGTTAGGTCAGAATTGACCTCGGCCGTCGATCGTCACCACTCTTAGGTCAGAATTGACCTCGGTCTTGGATCATCACCTGAGTTAGGTCAGAATAGACCTCGGTCCTCGATCGTCACCACTCTTGGGTCATAATTGACTTAAGTCTTGGATCGCACCAGAGTTAGGTCAGAATTGACCTCGGTCCTCGGTCGTCACCATTCTTGGGTCAGAATTGACTTAAGTCTTGGATCGCACCTGAGTTAGGCCAGAATTGACCTCGATCCTCGATCGTCACCACTCTTGGGTCAAAATTGACCCCGGTCTTGGATTGTCACCTGAGTTAGGTCAGAATTGACCTTGGTCCTCGTTCGTCACCACTCTTGGGTCAGAATTGACCTCGGTCTTGTATCGTCACCTATGTTAGGTCAGAATTGACCTCGGTCCTCGATCGTCACCACTCTTGGGTTAGAGTTGACCCCGGTCTTGGATCGTGACCTGTATTAGGTCAGAATTGACCTCGGTCCTTGGTCGTCACCACTCTTGGGTCAGAATTGACCCCGATCTTGGATCGTCACATGAGTTAGGTCAGAATTGACCTCGGTCCTCAGTCGTCACCACTCTTGGGTCCGAATATGCCCCGGTCTTGGATCGTCACCTAGGTTAGGTCAGAATTGACCTCGGTCCTCGGTCGTCACCACTCTTGGGTTAGAATTGACCCCGATCTTGGATCGTCACTTGAGTTAGGTCAGAATTAACCGTGGTCCTCGATCATCACCACTCTTAGGTCCTCAGAATTCACCTCGACCCTCTGAATTGGTCATCCTCATTTCCTTAGGTCCTCAGAACTGACCTCGACCCTCTGAATTGGTCACCGTTGCTTCCTTAGGTCCTCTGAATTGACCTCGACCCTCTGATTTGGTCGTCCCCAGCGCGCTCCTTAAGGTCCTCAGAATCGACCTCGACCGTCTGAATCGGTCATACTCTCTCAGAAGCATCATGCGGTGTCTAATCGACGACTATCATTTGTTCCAAACTCACCCGTCGAGGGGCTCTATAGACCCCTTATTCTGTTACCCCCTAACTCTCCTCAAGTCCCTAGTACTGTGACACCCCTCCTGATAAAATACCGGGTGATCAGTCCTATACCAAATTAAAACAGGAATCCCAGTTGGATCATCTTTAGCATCACTGTCGAAAACTTTTTAAAACTTACTAACCACCTAGTATTCCAAAAGCTGGTGC
Source organism: Sambucus nigra (assembly GCA_949130495.1). NCBI lineage: Eukaryota > Viridiplantae > Streptophyta > Magnoliopsida > Dipsacales > Adoxaceae > Sambucus > Sambucus nigra. The sequence continues at coordinate 460,020,974 of OX422219.1, read as the reverse complement.
CAATTTTAACTTTTTAATTAAACAAAACAGTACATGTGGAAATAAATATAAACCATTCACACAACTGAATAAAACTCAACTGAATTAATTAATTTCACAACATGCCGAATAAACCATCGACCACCAAAGTAAAATAATCCAATACAATATTCAACATCGGAATAAAACAAATTTGAAAACTGAACTGAAGGTCTGGGTGACATGCCCTAAATAAAACAGGAACTGATGAGTAATTCCTACTCTAGGAATGAATGAATGATGCGTCTAATCCAAACTCCTGCTAGCATCCACATATGTCGCAGCTCCGTGTCCCTTGAATAAAATATCAATCCTGGCGTCCCTGTGGCTGGGCACCTAAAAGGTTTTGAAAAATAGATTTATAGCAAGGGTTAGACCCAAAATATTTTGAAAATATTTAGCAAGTGAATTAACTGCAGTAATTTAAAAATGCATGAATGCGCTTCATATATAAGATAGTGTCACACTCCCTTATGGACATTCTCACCCCTCCACTATTGTGCACACCTACCGGTTACCTTAACCCCACCTAGTTGTGAAACCCCGTCCAACTAGTCCTGGTATAACCTTCCCTTTCCATACTACTCTAACCCGAGTATAATGATTTCCTGAATTATAAGTTATTTCACGATTAACTTAATTAATTCCTTCTTAATGAATATCATATAACCGTAAGACAAGTTATATAAATTTAATACGTCACACTCTGTATTATTTCCACAAATGATTAACTTAATTAATTTCTCGTTAATTAACAGCATATAACTGTAACCCGAGTTATATAAAGTAAATACATCACACACTGTATTATCTCTTATATATAATATTTGCTACCATATTATACGTACCTTTACTAACATCCACACATATATCATACGTGTATCCATCCTTCCGAGTATACCCTCAATGGATGATTTCCTCTAAAATGCTCTCTCACTATGTGTGCTCACAAAACCTAGTTCCCCAAGTTGGAATCGCTCACCAACCTGGCCCAAAATATAAACGTAGTGGAGGCGGTCATATTCCTTCCCTGAAAGTGAGATAAATCTCTCACCCATATATACCGGACGCTATGACCTCGGGATATACTCGCCCTACTCCTCAAGCTAGGGGATTCACCCACATCGCGCAACCTCCCTTGATAGCATTAGAGTATTTAAATTGAATAAATATCTAGTCACTGGTATTTAATATCACACACAATATAAACACGTATATATATACTATCACTGAACCGTATATATATAATATAAACCCCGGCTTTACCATGTACTCAAAATATCCCGTACACTGCCCGAAATTTCCTGAGTCCGTGGCCCGACTCAACGTAATTAATTTTCTCACTTAATAATTTATCGTCTTTCTGAGTCTATGGTCCGACTCTAATATATTTAACTCATACCTCAATTTATATAATATTTTCCCCGAGTCTATGGTCTGACTCTAATTAAATTAATTAACACACTTATTAATTTAATACCTCCCCGAGTCTATCGTCCGACTCTAATTAAATTAATTATCACATTTATTAATTTAATCCTACCCGAGTCTACAATCCGACTCTAATAAAATTAATTATCTCATTTATTAATTTAATCCTACCCGAGTCTACAATCCGACTCTAATTAAATTAATTATCACATTTATTAATTTAATCCTACCCGAGTCTACAATCCGACTCTAATTAAATTAATTATCACGCTTATTAATTTAATAACTTGGTGTCACCCAACCATTATCCCCGGACTCTCTCACTTGGCCCGAACCTCAACATTTCCCGAGTCTATGTTCCGACTCCAAACTAATTACTTTCTCTCAATAATTAATTTAATACTTAAATGCCACTTAACCATCATACCCGGACTCGCTCACTTGGTCCAATTTACATCTCATAATATCATACCCACATTTTCGCCTACAATGTGTCACACCTTTATTTCTATAATTTTCCCAATTATATTTGCCTATAATTATTAACATACCCGGACTCACCCACTTGGTCCATAATTAAATATTTCGCCTAAATTCCTTTAATAATATAGTGTCACCCAATTACAATACCCGAATATCATTCCTCGACCCAATATCGATAATTGAATTATTTCTCCAAATTCGTTCACCTCCTGACATACCGTTCACACCCTCCTAAACCCAATTATGTCACCCTATAATTGTTAAGGAAATATGTGCCCCATATAAATTTCTCACCAAATAAAATTAAGGGAATTAAAACTTAAATAAAATCCTCATTATAAACAACCTGCCCGGACTGCCCAAAATTTCCCATCGTAGATCGATCGATGGCCTCCGATCGATCGATCGATCCCTTCATGACAACTCTTCTTCCCCACGAAAATTTCCACGATTAACGAGCTTTAAGGTTTCTTTTCCTCAAAAACCAACCTCAAATCAACATTTTAATCATCTTATATCATTACTCATGAACTAAAAATATCATCTAAACCTTTTAACATCATTAACACTATGAATCTTGACCCACTCAAGAACATAAAATTTCTAGGGTACAATCCCAATTTAAAATTTAAAATTTAAATTTCATCCTTTTATATTCTGATTTTTCTCATTCAAACTAGATAATCATACTCAAAATTATATATCACAACTAATTCTTTCCTTAAATTCCATTCAATGGTTCCATTAACAAAACCCCCTTTTTGTACCCATTTATCCCCAAAACGAATTTTAGTATACACATCACTAAAATATGAATTGGATATCACGCTTTAGGAGTAAAAACAGTTAGCCACTTGCCTGAAATCGTTCGTAGGGTCTGATCCGTTGTCGTAGCCCCTTGATTTTGCTCCAAAATCCCCAATTTGGCTTTTGATCATTTTTCCCCAATCTCCCTCTCAAACCCTAGGTTAGAATTGTGTTGGCTGCTCATTTTCCTTTTCTTAGGTTTAGGTTTAAAAACGCAAATCCCGTTTTTAGCTAAATAGGCTAAATTCAAATAGCTCAAATCACCCCGTGTGGGCCCGGTTATGCCCAAAAATGCCCCGAGACCCAATTACTACCCCGGGTACTCTTTTCTGACTATCTTGACCCATCGGGACTTAACTGCGCACTCAGAATTGGCGTCCGAATTAATTTATAAAAAATCCTTATCTCACACCCAATTTAGTCTATACCGACTCCCGGCTGAGATAAGTGTATACCCCGTCTTTAATACCCGAAATGACGTAATCAACTTATTACTCTTCACTTAGTAAATAAATTTCCCTAAATATTAACCATTCACTCCCCAATTAATAATTAAATATATATATTGCCATAATTAATTCAATTAAAATTAAAACACACAAGTAATTTAAAATTCCCGAATTAATTAAATATTAAATGCACAAAAATATGGGGTGTTACAAGTACCTCCACTCATCACCGCAAACCCAGGTCATGTCCCGAGCACTGAACTGGAAGCCATCGGGCACTCCCCTGCTCGGTTTGACCAAAAGTCAAACTCTTCGTCTTGACCGAGACTCAATGAATCTTTAAAAGGAACTGAATACCCTTTCCAACGGTCCATCCCGTGCACGATTCTGACTTACCATGCGGACAAACGATCTGTTTGCGTCCGAAACCCGACCTAGAGGCCACCGGGCGCTCCCGAGCCCTATTTGACCTAAGTCAACTCTTCAGTTCGACCGAGGATGAATGAATCTTCTAAGGGCACAGAATACCCTTTCCAACGGTCCACCCCGTGCGCGATTCCGACTTTCCACGGGAACGAACGATTCGTTTGACTCCGAGAAGCCACGAAGCACTTCCCGGGGCCGGTTGACCAAAGTAGCCTCTCCAAACCGGGTCAAACTCTTTGGAATTTCAAAGTACATCTCCTAACCTTTCTAACAGTCTGCCCTATGAGCGATTCAGACTTACCGTGAGGACGAACGATCCATTTGCATCCGAACGATTCCCTGTCCAGCGGACCGACAAATGCTTCCGAGCCACATTTGACCCAAAGTCAACTCCCGAACTCAGGATTGGTTCAAAGGAATTTCGAAGGTCTCTAAAATACCTTTCCAACGGTATGCCCCGTGCGTAATTCTGACCAGCGGTTTGCCTTCGATGGCTAATTTTCTGAAAAAGCCTGAAGCGCACTTCCAAATGGCAGGTCCCAGACCCTGCCTATCGGCACCTGCCGATAGGTAGTTCCATGGCAATGCCGATCGGTAGACCCCTGGGCCTATAAAAGGAGTCCTTGGCCTCATTTGCAAGGGAGAGCTCAGATCAGAAGGAAATCACTCTCAGCATGTCCCAGAAAACTCTCTCGATGGCAGCGTGATTTCAACTTCCAAATCCCTTTTTCACTTCAACTTTTCATCATACCCATCATCAAACTTGATGAATTAACCACTCTCCACCATCATCCAAGAGCAAGGGCTACATTTGAACATTCAAGATCAAGCTCAAAGTCTCCAAGAAGGTCCATCTTTCTCACCTTTCTCTTCAGATCTTGTTAAATTTGCAATAACCTGTTTTATTACTTAAAGCACTTTTATTATCTTATTTCACATATCCTAACATAATTTTTATCTAGTACTATTTGACATCTCCTATTTTCATATAAATAACACCTAAAAAAACAAGAAAAATAGGGTTTGCTCATAAATTCTAAATAGGGATTCTCACACTTTTTCCACCCCTCTCATAACTAAAAACACTTTTTCTACACACATACTTACAAACAAGACATTTCTCCATTTGGATTTATGGGATAAACCCCACCCCTAATTTTGCGTGCGAACTACGTGGACTTTGATGCCTTTATAGGCTACGTAGGCGTCTCGGGGTAAAACCCGAGACTCGAGTCCTTGTATCACTTTTCCTCTTATTTTATATCTTCTCTTTATTTCATTTTATATTATATTCTATACACTTGTTCTTAGTAACGTATTACTCCATACGCGTTATCGTTCCCTTATAACGATCAACGTAGGGGTAATCGCGTAAATCTTATTTTCTACATTAATCTCACATTCCCACGGACGACTCGCGTTATTTTTTCGATGATACAAGTCTAGGATTCCTACCTCCATTCTATATATACACATGCAGACATATCACCGGGGGAAACATAAAGGAAAATAGCAAATATTCATGAGAGACCGAAATGGCGGAATGGGTGCCTAACACCTTCCCATTTCGTAACTAAGCCTCCGAACCCTTCTCGAATCATTTTTGTTTTGCACACACCAGTATGTCGTTGGATGCCATCCTTCAGGGTGGCTTCCCTTTTTTTTTCTTTTTTCTGTTTTGAGTAAAATAGACTGGCGACTCTGAATCTCTCTACATTTTCACACCTCACAAAATCGACGCCGGCCAAAGCGCTCTCTCGAGAGGGGGACGCGCGAGACCCGAAGGATCCTTTTCCCTCTGCGGCGGGGATCGAGGGGGATGGCCACAGACACCTCAGTGGTGTTCAAATGACATGGACAAGTCGTTAAAATGACATAGGGATATCGTTCAAATGACCTGCCAACTTAAAGTCTTTTTATTTATGGCGAATTTTGATAAGAATTTCGAGATGTGCATAACCAAAGTATAGAATAGGACAATTATGTTTTCTGCATTTGTTTTTTAAGGATTTAAAAGCTAAAACCATCCTTATTGTTTTCAAAATATCCGACCTTTCATACATACACTTTAGAGATCTTGTTTGCACTATTGGTTTGTTCATCCATATTTAACAAGTTGTTTGGTTGGTGTTTTGCGGTGAAGAAATGGTGAAGGCTGTGTTTCGAATTGTATATGGTTGCTAAAGATGCATCGGTGTATACCAAGGTGCACGTGGATATCGTGTGTTGTGGACAATTTTCATGGAAGGATTTTTTGTGGGCACTGTGGAGGAGAGGTTAAAGAGAATAAGAGAGTCAAGACTTTGTGGTGATCCAGTAGTTGTGTAAGTCTATCTGTCTTCCTTTGTAAATTTCATGTCATAGTGATTGTCTCTCTTGGGCCATCAAAGGTTTTTTCCCTTAGTGGTTTCCTCTTACATCCGGTGTTGCTTTTAGGAACTTGATTTATTTTACTTTCTTTAATCACCAAGATGCTTGTTTAGGATTATACAAGATAAAATTGGACTTTAGTAAAATTGGTTCACAAACTTGGTGCGTACTAAATTCGGCATAAGGTTTTTGAAAGATAAGTTGTTTTGACTTAAAGCACACTTTGGAAAGGGACCTATAATATGACTAGATCTGGGAGGCATTACTAGGTTTTTAACCCTCAATTAGCAACGACAGATAAATGAAAAGGTGTTGAGAAACTCCATGTGCCAGAAATGGCCCTCGAGGCGAGCAAGATCCTCGATGAGTTGATAAAAAAACAAGCTAACATCACATTATGGGAACTCTTTATGTCTTCCATACTGCACCAAAATTCCTTGATTAAACTGCTTGCCGGGCCAACAGTCCCTCCTTCCACCACACTAGAAGAAGTAGTGAATATGTTCATATCTCTAACCTCTATTAGAATGCTCTCCTTCTCTAAAGAAGAAATCACTAAGTTTGTTCCAAATCACAACTATGCTCTTAATATCACCGTGGAAGTCATGGGAAAGACCGTTCCTCTTTTGTTTGTCGACAACGGGTCAACACTTAATATTTATTCGTTAATAACCCTAAACTGCGGGGACTAAAAGTAAGCAACCTTGCTCCAACTTCTGCCACAGTGCATGCTTATTACAATACTCATCGGGAAGTGATGGGATCCATAAATCTTACAATATGGTTTGGCCCTATAAATGCCGTTAGTAAATTTCAAATCATCGACATACCAGTTTCTCGGACGACCATAGCTCCATCGTATCAAGGGTGTGTCTTTCTCCCTGTAAACTGAAGTTCTTCGCCAATGGGAATATCATGACCATCTTGGGCGACGATGATAACACTGAGAATGCAAGAAACAGTAATCTGGTACTAGAAATACAACACGAGGCGATGGTATGATACTGTCAAGTTTCCAAGTTGAACCACTTCCACTCCCAACAGGGGATAATTTCAGAGATAGAGTCAATCTAGAGCATAGCCCTCACAATAATGTCAATGTCATATAGATGTTAAAGAATATGCACTTTATGCCCGAACTGGGCCTGGGATGATAACAACAGGTAATACTGGAACCCATAGTGCTGAAGAAGGCCTTTCCTCCATGTGGCTTGGGTTATCAACAATCACCAGAGGAACTCAGAATACTCTGCCAACCTCAATTAAAGAGAAGGTTAAAAAGTACCAAGACTGTCTCAGAAGATTCCTTGAATGGGAGATTCATTCTGGAGGGTGAAGATTTTCCCTTTTATGGCTTTCCCAAATCGTGGTATGATCAAATGGACAAGAAGATGAAACTAGGAATGGAGATATTCTTCCAAGAAAATTACTCATGGGCTAAAAGTTTTAAGCATCATGTCTAACCACTCATCGAGAAGACTACAGCCGTTACTAAAGATTCCTAGGGAAGTGACTCTGAGGACTCATTCAACTTGTAGACACTGGTCTAACACTCTGCATGATCGACCGAGTCGCCACATCATTGGATCCGTCCATTATGATAAAGACTACTAATGCACCCCTACTCAATTGGAATACTTTACCAGTTCCACCCATTGAAATGCAACCCAACCCATATGTTTATGCCATTTATTCTTCTTTTTTTATTCCTTTATGTTCTGAACACAATGTAATTTAGACCTCTTTTGATGAGGTTCTCAATGCTATTTTTATAAAGAATGAAATAAACCAACATTTTGAGTATCTTGTTAAGCCTTACATTAATTGTCTTGATTCTAATCAAACTTAAATGATGATGATTTTGCAAATGAACAATTCTTAACTGTCCTTAATAAGGTTAACAACAAATAGCATGATCGTGTTCACATTAATGAAGATGAAATTATTATTGTTAATTGATTGGGCATAAATATTGTATATTTAGTCCCCTAATTTCAGTATATTTGTGAACCCGAGTGATGTAACATATATAGATTTGATGCACAATTATGCTAATAACCTTCGTTGGCGAGTATTTCGTGTTTCATTCTTCTATTATTGGTTTTACATGTTAATTATGCAAACAGTGCAAAAAGAGGAAGCAAGACAATGCTAGAAAAGCTAAGAAGGCAAGTTCAAGGGCAATTTAGTAATTTTTCAGCCCGATCCGGAAGTAGAAGTCAACTGGAAAGTTGAAGAGCTCGGAACAACGAGAACACTGGAAGAAACGGAACCCAAATCTGAGCTACAGTTGAGGAGTTATGCCCAGTTGAAGTTGAAGAAAAATCTAAGAAAGGAAGAAAAAAAAGCAAGAAAAAAAAATCTAAGTGTAGCACTCCAGGCCAGCACACATTCTCGAACCCAGGGCGAACCGGTTTGGGGGGCGAACCGGTTCGGGGTACATGCGAGCCGATTCGGGGTCCCTGATGCGCGAATTTTCTCCCCAAATCTGATTGGTTCCCAAGACTCTTTTTAGGTTGAAAACTCTCAAAAATAGTTGGGAACGTAGGCAACAACCTAGGGGCAGCCATTAGGGATAGTTTTAGTTTGTTTTTGATAGAGAGAAAAAGAGAAGAACATCTAGGAACATCAAGGGAATTAATTGCTTCAAGATTTAATCATTATGGGTTTGTTTTTCAAGTTTTAATTCAAAGTTCAGAATTCTTGTCATTATTCTCGTACGTTTATTTTCTGTATTCGATTCAACTTATTGCTGCGTTCATAATACGTATTTACATGCTTCAATCTAGTTTCATCATGAATTCTTCCACATGAAACATTACTATTTCATGCATTAGTCAGTTTAACATGTCCGGCTAGGGTTTAAAGGTTGGGATGCATGAACCCAACCTGATGTGTTAGTGCATGTGCATAACGTTCATCCGATGAATTTAACGATTGATTTTGATCGTATCGCATAATTACATAATAATTGTCGATCTTTATATCTCGTTTACCTTTGGGTACTCGTGATGATTTAGAGTACAATTTGAGTGCAATTACCGCGATACTGATTTACTCATCCTCAGATTAGGTATGACGCGGGCTTGAACCTCGTATACATAATCCTTGAAAGTCCTAAATTTCAAGTCTGATTAATCGGATAAATTTATGATTGACGTTGTTATTGCACTACACTAGGGTTGGGGGATTGCATTCCCGTCTTGTTTTCTCACCATTTAAGTTTAAAAAGTTTTGATTCAATTTTTTATTCATAATTTAGGTACTTTAGTTAGTTGCATTTTTCATCATAATTTCATAATTGCAGTTAGCTTAGTTAATCCCAAAAACCAAATCAATTTTTCCTTTTCTTCTTAGAGTCGAACTTAGGATTCCTCCGTCTTGTTCCTTCGTCACAACTCCGTTGTCCTTTTTCCCTGAGGATCGATACCCGACTTGTCGGATTATTACTTGAGCGACAGGCTTCCACTTGAGCCTAGAGAGTACGCACTTTAGAGACACATTCTGAGCCGTGTCAAGTTTTTGGCGCCGTTGCCAGGGATTTAGGTAGACTTAGGATTAGATTGAGCCAATCCAAAGCTTTGACCAAAAATTCAAAAATTCAAAAAAATAAAAAATATAAAAAATATAAAATTAAAATAAAAAAAGCACAAAAAGATTCACAATCATCCTCTCTCCTTAGCTTTAATGCAAAATTATGAAACCACTCCCACACCCCATAATACTCCAACCAGCATTCACGAAAATCCACTTGTTGAGTATAACCCTGATAGTCCCCACACTCCAAACGCCCCACAGTTTTGGATCCCACCACCCACACCATCGCCCTCAGTCTCTAGTAACACTCCATTCTCATTCGTAGGATACACTTAGAGCACACCTAGTGAGAGCGCCGAGTCGTCAAGTGAGAGAGAGATGTCGCAACTTAGTAATGCACCTACCGGTGAGGAAGAGCCTCCGTACCGCCCGTTGAGAGAATTCTTATATCCCGAGCTCACTGTCACTTCGGGATGCATTATACTCCCGTATAATGCCGGGCAGTTCCGTTTCAAAAATTGAATGATCCAGATGCTACCACATTACCACGGTATGGATTCTGAAAATCCATACCTCCATATAAGGGAATTTGAGGACGTGTGTGATACTCTCAATGATCAAACCTGCACACAAGAGGTAATCCGCCTCAAACTCTTCCCCTTCTCGCTCAAAGATAAAGCTAAAGCCTGGCTATGGTCTTTACCTCCAAGCTCGATTCCATCTTGGAATGAGCTCCAGTAGAAATTTCTCAAGAAATTCTTCCCACCACATCGAACAATCTCTATAAAGGCTCAAATTCAAGCATTCAGGCAACATGAAAATGAGCCATTCCATCGATGTTATGAACGTTTCAACGAGCTAGTGGCTTCATGCCCCCATCATGGATTTGATCCATCGTAAATCATCTCCTTTATCTATAATGGGTTAAATCTTAACTCCAAACAACTTGTTGAAACTATGGGAAGCGGTCCGTTTGTCGATCTAGATGCCCACGATGCTGATCTTCACATGAGGTATGTCGCCGAGACTACCCAATCCTGGGATACCTCTGATCCAAACGCTCAAAATCAAAATCGACAATCCACCATTACTCCATCGGCATCCGGCCTATTCCACGTAGATAAGAATTCTATGACGGATTGTCGATTGGACACCATTGAGAAAGGATTGCGAGACCTATGCGAGATAGATGGAAAAGGACTAGCTGGACCCATTCTGAACCCTGTCGTGAAGGTGTGTGCGATTTGTGAGGCGGGACATTCAACTGAGGAATGTCCGATGATACCCGCCTACAAAGTAATGTTGCAGGAGCAAGTTAGTGGTATAGTAGGCTTTAAGGGTAATTTCGGTGCCCCGCACGGGAATTCATACAACCCTTCTTGGAAAAATCATCCTGGTTTTAGCTACGAGCAACAACATGCCGCAATGAATCCTCCTTCGCATGTTTCCCCCATCTACCCCAACAATTTCAACAAGCTCCACACATGCGAGGACATGTGCAAGCACCACCACCTCACGGAAATTATATCCCGCCACAGCGGAGAACTCTCGAGGATACAATGAATCAATTCATTGCAAGCCAGACTGCAACCAATGCCAAATATGATAGTCTGATCGGCGACATAAATGCAAATCTGTCAAAGATACAATCCTCTTTGAGTGTTCAAGAGAAGGGCAAGTTCCCTTCCCAAGGCCAACGACCTCCCCAAGGTCAAACTAGTGTTAGCTCCACATCCACTGAACATCAGGAGCAATGTCAAGCAGTGACCACTCTTCGTAGTGGAAGAGTCGTTGATTTATCACCTCCTCCACACGACACAACAAAAGACAAGGAGATTTTGCCCAACACGAAAAAGCCGAAGATGTCCCCTTGAACGAGAGTGACAAGGAAGACACTAGTGAGCCTGAGGTGGTAGTGAAACCACCCTCCGCAGCACAATTTCCTCGAAGGTTGATTCCTGCTCAAAAAGGGAATCCACGTGATGAAGTGCTAGAAGTACTTAAGCAAGTAAAGCTGAATTTACCCTTCCTTGATGCCATCAAGAAAATTCCAGCTTATGGCAAAGTTATCAAAGATTTGTTGACGGTAAAAAGGAAAATGAAGGTAAAAAAGAATGTCTTTCTAGCCCAGAACGTGAGCTCCATTCTACTAAATGATCTCCCGCCTAAATTCAAAGATCCCGGTGCACCCACTATATCCTGCATCATTGGAGATAATAAAATTGAGAAAGCCTTACTTGACTTGGGAGCAAGTGTAAACATACTCCCTTACTCCATCTATAGGAAACTTGATTTGGGCGACCTCAAGCCCACAAAGGTCACTCTCCAATTAGTGGATCGATCAGTGAAGATCCCACGAGGCATAATCGAGGACGTGATCGTCCAAGTTGACACTTTCTACTTTCCGGTAGATTTTTTCATTTGGGACACGGAGCTTTCTTTCAACTCGAGCAATCATGTTCCCATCATCCTTGGGCGCCCTTTCTTGGCTACAACTAATGCAATCATCAATACAAGAAATGGGCGAATGCAACTCACTTTTGGGAACATGACCTTGGATACTAACATCTTCCACATAGCCCAAAATGCAGGGGAGGAAGATGATCTTCACGCGGTGAGCCTCATCGACGAGGTAGTAGAAGAGTACTTTGTGGAAAATTTCTGTGGTGACACTTTAGAGTCCTGTTTGACGACGAGCTATGAGTGTGAGGGGACTTATACCCACTTCGAGAGGGAGGTTGGAAAATTGAGAGAATTACCCGATGAGAGTACGTCGGACGAGGACGTGAGAGAGGTTAATTGGGTTTCTAGATTCGAGGAATTACCTCCGAGGGATACACACATGGCTCCCTCCAGTGAAAAATTTCCAACCCTCGAATTAAAGAAACTCCCCTCCCATATTAAATATGCATACCTAGGAGAGGATGAGACATTTCCTGTTGTTATCTCCTCTAGCCTAGATGAAGGGCAGGAGGGTAAATTATTGAGAATTCTGAGGAAGCACCAAAGTGCTTTTGGTTGGTGCATCGCTGATTTAAAGGGGATTAGTCCTTTGATTTGCACTCACAAGATTCATCTCGAAGAGGATGTTAATCCCTCTAGAGAAATGCAATGAAGACTGAACCCCAACATGAAAGAAGTTGTGAGAACCGAGATCATCAAATTATTGGATGCCGGGATTATCTACCCAATCTCGGATAGCAAATGGGTGAGCCCTATTCAAGTCGTCCCAAAGAAGTCGGGTATGACTGTGATTGAGAATGCTAAGGGTGAGCTTGTTCCCCAACGCACCACCACCGGTTGGCGCGTTTGCATTGACTACCGGAAACTCAATGCGGGAACTAGGAAAGACCATTTCCCCTTGGCATTCATTGATCAAATGCTTGAGAGATTTGCGGGACACCCTTATTATTGCTTCCTTGATGGTTATTCCGGATATAACCAAATTGAGGTGGATGTACTTGACCAAGAGAAAACGACCTTCACTTGCCCTTTTGGTACGTTTGCCTACAAACGTATGGCATTTGGCTTGTGTAATGAACCCGTGAATTTTCAAAGGTGCATGTTGAGCTTATTTAGCGACATGGTCGAGAGAGGACTCGAAGTGTTCATGGACGATTTCAGCATTTTTGGCACCTCTTTCGATCATTGTTTGGACAAGTTGGAAAAATTACTTACCCGATGTGTGGACAAAAACTTAGTGCTGAATTGGGAGAAGTTCCATTTCATGGTCACAGAGGGAATAGTTCTTGGCCACATTGTATCATCCAAAGGCATAGAGGTTGATAGGGATAAAATAGATGTCATAACTGATCTTCCCCCACCGAGATCGCTTAAGGATGTGCGCTCATTCTTGGGCCACGCCGAGTTTTATCGAAGGTTCATTAAGGACTTTAGTGCCATCGCTAGACCCTTAAGCAACCTGCTCATGAAGGACAACCCATTTGAGTGGGCAGAGGCATGCCAAAGCTCCTTTGACAAATTAAAGAACATGCTCTTGTCTGCTCCCGTCATGCAAGTCCCGGATTGGTCCTTACCATTCGAACTTATGTGTGACGCAAGCGATTACGCGATTGGGGCCATTTTGGGCCAACGTAAAGATAAGCAAGCTCATGTCATCTACTACGCTAGCCGGACCCTTATCGAACCTCAACTCAACTTCTCTACCACGGAGAAGGAGTTACTAGCGGTAGTCTTTGCCCTTGATAAATTCAGGGTGTATCTCATTGGTTCTCCTATTACTGTCTTCACCGACCACGCTGCTTTGAAATACCTACTTGCGAAGAAAGACGCTAAGCCACGCCTCATAAGGTGGATCCTACTCCTATAAGAGTTCAATATCTCCATCAAAGATAAGAAAGGAGTAGAAAACGTCATTGCCGACCATTTATCTCGGCTTTCGTTCGACGTACCTAGTGATCCCATACCCATAGACGAGCACTTTCCGAATGAGCAACTGTTTGCTACCTCTTCATATCCCTGGTTTGCGAACATAGTGAACTATCTTGTCACGGGAGACGTCCCTCCCGATTGGACATCGCAAGATAAGAATAGGTTTCTTAATTGGTCGCGCATGTTCTTTTACGATGATCCTTTCCTCTTTAAATATTGCGCCGATCAAATCATTCGACGATGTGTACCGGATGACGAGATCCCGAAAGTCATCTAGTTTTGTCATTCGGAAGCGTGTGGAAGCCACTTCTCGACGAAAAAGATGGCCGCTAAGATTCTGCAATGCGGCCTCTATTGGCCCACAATCTTTCGGGATGCAAATGACGCTTGCAAGTCATGCAACAGGTGCCAACGGATGGGAGCCATCACTCGACAAGACATGATGCCTCTTACCCCTATACTCATCATTGAGATATTCGACTGTTGGGGTATTGACTTCATGGGTCCTTTTCTCCCGTCCTTTGGTTTCCTATACATCCTAGTCGCGGTAGACTACGTTTCTAAATGGGTGGAAGCTATAGCTACCAAGACCAATGACAACAAAGTGGTGATAAAGTTCCTATAGGAACACATACTTTCTCGCTTCGGTGCACCGAAGGCGATAATTAGCGATAATGACACGTACTTTTGCAATAGGCCATTCGAGAAGCTCATGAGAAAGTATGGTGTCGTCCACAAGGTTGGGATGACATATCACCCGCAAACGAATGGGTAGGTCGAGCTAGGGAATCGGGAGATCAAGAACATTCTTGAAAAGATCGTCAATCCTACCCGGAAAGATTGGTCCCTTAGATTGACCGATGCACTATGGGCCTATCGTACCGCATTTAAGAATCAACTTGGCATGTCTCATTTCCTTTTTGTGTATGGCAAACCTTCCCATATTCCTGTTGAGCTCGAGCACAAAGCGTATTGGGCAATTAAGCAATTGAACTATGCCTTGGACAAAGCCGGTGAAGCCTGTAAGCTTCAATTGAATGAGATAGAAGAACTACGCAATGATGCGTATGAGAATGCCAAAATTTCAAAAGAAAGGATGAAACTCGCTCATGATAGCATCATTTGACGAAAAGAGTTTCATCCCGGGCAAAAAGTTCTTCTCTACAACTCTCGGCTTCATCTCTTTTCGAGCAATTTGCGGTCACGATGGTCTGCCCGTTCATCGTGAAGAACGTTTTTCCCCATGGAGCTATTGAACTAGACGATTTAAAAGGGGAAAACACGTTCAAAGTAAATGGACAACGCCTAAATCCATATCTAGAGGCGTGTGAAGAAGAGGTCGACACAATTTGGTTGTCGGATCCCGTTTACGGGATCAATTGAGCTGAGAAAGTGAGGTCGTCGCACCCCCGACGCGTATGGGGTGAGTTTGTGTGTATAGTAGTCGTGTGTGAATAGGTTAGTTAGGAGTCAGAATCTTGAGTTACAAAAGATATCGGTTAGAACGCACTTCGAGGGAGCTAGTACGCAATACAAGGTTGAATTCGAGGAAGTTTTAGGGGGGCCGAGGGCCTAGAAAGTTTTTAGGGGCCTTATGCACAAGTTAGAGGATGAGAGAGCACCTTGAAGCGGAGAGAAGAGTGAATTCTAGCGTTCGGAGCAGCATGTCACCCAGAACCCCATCCAGAACCGGTTCGGGGTACCTGTCAGGTTCTTCCCCCTTAATTCCAAATTCATCCCCTTCCCTCCATTCTTTTCCCCCTTCTTCCCCCTTCGTTTTTCCTCCCTCCAAATACTTCCCTCCTTCCGAAATTCATCCCAATTCACTCCCTCCCTCCTCTCCTTCCCACCCCTCCTCCATTTCTCACACCAAAACAATCTCCCTCACTCTCTTCTCTCCCATATCCTTTTCCCTCTCCCTCTCTCTTTCCTTCAAAATGCAGCGCCCTCGCCGCACCAATCTCCGCCCCAAGAAATATGATGATACCACCGTCCTTGATGACGCGGGTAAGGGGGTCTTTCGAAGTGTCCAAGAACGTCATTGGGCCGAGCAATACTTCTCGGCTACGCTCCCCGTTCACATCGAACGCTTCGTTGATTGGGGCCAACTTCCGGGTGATGTCACCGCCCTATTCGACCGCCACGGGTGGTGCTCTTTCCTCGCCCCAACGAGCACTAACATGTTTGACGCCGCCATTCGCCAGTTTTATGCGACCTTGATTCGCAAATCCTCTACGCTTGACGAGGCATACCTTGACGGTATCACTATTCCCTTCTCGGCGGCCATTAATGCACGCAAAATGCGTGCCAAAGGGGTGATCCTCCCCGTGCCCTTCCAATACCCCAACAATGGTACCCCCCACACCAAAGAAGAATGCATTGCACGCATGGCACCCAGGGTGGAATGGGTACGCGAATCCTTTCCTATTGGTGGTTTGGTCGCTACGGTGCGCTTCACGCACCTCATTGCTTGTGGGGCCATCCACCAAACCACTAATGACTCGGTGGTTCGGTTACGTCATGCTAATTTCCTCTATTACTTTTTGGACCCTGAGAGCACCATCAACCTTGCCCAGCTCTTCTACGCGGATATCCTCAATGCTGCCTACGACGAATGGGGCAAAACTGCCCTACCTTACGCCCGTTTAATCACGGAACTATTGATGGAAGCTGGAGTGGATGACCCCGAGCAACAAATTCGACTTCCTCGCCCCATTGGCGGCACGTCTACCACTCGAAGCGAATGCCAAATGCACGTAGCTCACCCCGACCGTCCCATTCTCGATGAGGATGTGGACGTGGAAGCTCATGATGCCCCAATGATGGACGTCGACGAGGACGAGTTTGATGATGATGCGGAGGATTCCGATTTCGAGCCCCCGGGGGCAAACTTCGAGAGTCGCCTTTCGGTCGTTGAATCCCGTCTCGACGGGTTCATCAACCAATACAATAAAGATCAAGCGGCTTACCGAAGGGACACCCGGATGATGTACCAACTCCAAGTCCACCTTCACAAACTCAACTTCGGCGGTCCTCCACCCCCCTTCTTTTATGACCCGTATGATCCAAATGCACCCGGCACCTCCCACCCACCTCCACCATGACCTATGATTGTTTTTATATTTTGGTGTGGATGTCAGTTTTTGTAGGAATTTCACATTGCTCACAGTTTCTCTCCCATTTCTTATGTAACACAGGCTTCTCATTGTTATTATACAAGAT
Organism: Sambucus nigra; assembly: GCA_949130495.1. Classification (NCBI taxonomy): domain Eukaryota; kingdom Viridiplantae; phylum Streptophyta; class Magnoliopsida; order Dipsacales; family Adoxaceae; genus Sambucus; species Sambucus nigra. The sequence continues at coordinate 460,003,839 of OX422219.1, read as the reverse complement.
TGCATTTTTTCATATTTGTTTGTTTTATTTTTCCGCACTTATTATTCGCTTTGAGTTAGATTTTCGTCCTTTTTGCTTGAGGACAATGCAAAAGTCTAAGTTAGGGGGGGTCACAAGTGCGTATTTCTAAAACTTCACAAATATTCAAAATGCCCAAAATTTCCAAAAAAATCATAAAATTTTGAAAAATCCAAAAATATTTTTTGTTCAAAATAAATAAAAATTGGAATTCAAAATTTTCAAAAATATCATTAAAAGTCAAATTGGAGTCTCAAATTGTAAACATCCAACATACACAAAGCCGAAATTGACCAACGATGGAAATTGAGCGAAAATTGACGACTTAACGAATACATGTGGAGATTAACAAACCCGGTAAGATTCGAGCCTATCACGTTTTGCGAGTTTTTAAATCAATCCAAGTTAATTGTTAACTCAAAGTTCTTTTTAGCGCTTAATAAGTTGTCAAGGATCTCAATCCTTTTATTTTGATCGGTTTTGAAAAATGTGTGCAATATTGCCTTGAATAACGTGCCAAATTAGTTTCTAAACCTAAATTCACCTCGAAACGCATATGGTAACGCAATTGGCATTTTGGACAATGAAGTAGGACCTCGTTTGTCACCTTAAATATATTGGCCATAAAAAATCATGAAAAATCACTCTTTTTGCAACCCAAATTGAGCGGAATAATTTTCCTTTTCGTTTGACAACCCGAAAAACCCAAAATAGCCGGAATTGCGAAAAAAAATGAGAGAATTTATAATTTAAGTCCGAAAAGTGCAACAAAAAGGGCAAGAAAAAATAGAAGAATGCTCAACAAAAATAGCAAGAAAAGAAAAAAAATGAGCAATAGCCCGGGAAAAAAAAGCACAAATGGACATCCTAAATAACTTTTCCAATTTCAAATTTCCCGACCATTTCCATGTTATCCAATATACCTTAAACCCCGAAAAAGTCCTAACCGATTCCAAATTGCGAAATTGATTACCGCGTGGAGAGTTAAGACACCAAAAGATAATATAAGAGGCTAAGTACGCGAAATAGAGGCAATGTTCCCATTTTTAAAACCGTAATCCATTGATGAGATCCTATCACCATGAAATTTTCGTCTTTCTATTGTATGTGTGAATTTGTTTCCCTTACATTTACTCTTTATATCACGCATACCGAGAGAATAGCCATAATCCGAGAGATTCGTTTGTGAGAGCGTTCCGGGAGAAATTGAAATCAAAATGAATTTTCGGATAAGTAACGTAATGATCAATCGGTTGAAATTGGCGATTATATTTCCGGCTTCGCACACACACTACGGTTTGAGACTCGTAAATATGACTTGATGATGACTATTTTCCGGAAAAGTTTGAATTGCACAATTTTTGCGTATTTTGAATTTTCTTTGAGTCGAATTTTGTGGGTATATTCACTAGAAACCCTCACGAGACACAACTCGTCCTACTAGGGTAACCTAAAGGTTTAAAGGCTTGTTGCATGCGCTAAATGCAATCTCTTGCCCGCGAAAGAGGTTCTCTATCCCAATAAAGTCTTTGAAGGATACTTAACTCATACTTTTATTCTTTTACATTGCTCGGGACGCGCAAAGTTCTAAGTTAGGGGGGTTTGATTGGGCATAAATATTGTATATTTAGTCCCCTAATTTCAGTATATTTGTGAACCCGAGTGATGTAACATATATAGATTTGATGCAAAATTATTCTACTAACCTTCATTGGCGATTATTTCGTGTTTCGTGCTTCTCTTATTGGTTTTATAGGTTAATTATGCAAACAGTGAAAAAGAGGAAGCAAGACAATGCTAGAAAAGCTAAGAAGGCAAGTTCAAGGGCAATTTAGTAATTTTACAGCCCGAACCAGAAGGATAAGTCAACTAGAAAGTTGAAGAGCTCAGAACAAATAGAACACTGGAAGAAACGGCACCCAAATTCGAGCTTCGGTTGAGGAGTTATGCCCAGTTGAAGTTGAAGAAAAATCCAAGAAAGGAAGAAAAGAAATCTAAGTGTATCACTCCAGGCCAGCACACATTCGCGAACCGGTTCGGGGTACATGCGAACCGGTTCGGGGTCCCTGATGCACGAATTTGCTCCCCAAATCTGATTGGTTCCCAAGACTCCTTTTAGGTTAAAAACTCTCAAAAATAGTAGGGAACGTAGGCAACAACCTAGGGGCAGCCTTTAGGGATAGTTTTAGTCAGTTTTTGATAGAAATAAAAAGAGAAGAACATCTAGGAACATCAACGGAATAAATTTCTTCAAGATTTAATCATTACGGGTTTGTTTATCAAGTTTTAATTCAAAGTTCAGAATTCTTGTCATTATTCTCGCATGTTTATTTTCTGTATTCGATTCAACTTATTGCTGCGTTCATCATACGTATTTACATGCTTAAATCTAGTTTCATCATGAATTCTTCCACATGCAACGTTACTATTTCATGCGTTAGTTAGTTTAACATGTCCGGCTAGGGTTTAAAGGTTGGGATGCATGAACCCAACCTGATGTGTTAGTGCATGTGCATAACGTTCATCCGATGAATTTAACGATTGATTTTGATCGTATCGCATAATTACATAATAATTGTGGATCTTTATATCTCGTTTACCTTTGGGTACTCGTGATGATTTAGAGTACAATTTGAGTGCAATTACCGCAATACCGATTTACTCATCCTCAGATTAGGTATGACGCGGGCTTGAACCTCGTATACATAATGCTTGGGAGTCCTAAATTCCGGGTCTGATTAATCGGATAAATTTATGATTGATGTTGTTACTGCACTACACTAGGATTGGGGGATTGCATTCCCGTCCTGTTTTCTCACCATTTAAGTTTAAAAAGTTTTGATTCAATTTTTGATTCATAATTTAGGTACTTTAGTTAGTTGCATTTTTCATCATAATTTCATAATTGCAGTTAGCTTAGTCAATCCCAAAAACCAAATCAATTTTTCCTTTTCTTCTTAGAGTCGAACTTAGGATTCCTCCATCTTGTCCCGTCGTCACAACTCCGTTGTCCTTTTTCCCTGAGGATCGATACCCGACTTGTCGAATTATTACTTGAGCGACAGGCTTGCACTTGAGCCTAGAGAGTACGCACTTTAGAGACACATTCTGAGTCGTGTCATTAATCTTTGTTCTAATATCCAACTACGCGAGATTAGGATATAGTCTAGGCTTGATGAGCATGAGCGTTCACAACTCGAAGAACTACTGAAGGAATTTTTGGGTGTCTTCGCATGGTCCTATGACGACATGCCCATCATTGATCTCAATATAGCTCAACACGAGATTCCAGCTCTCCCAAAATGTAAGACGAAAAAACATAAACTACAAAAGCTCTGAACCGAATGGTCACTCAAGGTTAAGGATGAAGTGGTCAAATAGTTGAATGTAGGATTCATACGGGTGATCGAATATCCCACATGGTTGGACAACATCAGGCCCGTGTTGAAATTCGGAGGGAAGGTTTGCATGTGCATTGATTATCAATATTTGAACAAGGCCTCTATAAAGGATAATTACACGCTACCCAATATCGACATGAATGTAGACAAAACATCTAGTCACGTTATCAAGTCATCTGTTGATGGGTTTATTTTATACAATCAGATCAAGATGAACTTGGATCATCAAGAGAAAATTACATTCATCACTCCTTGGGGAACCTTTTGTTCCACATTTATTCCACTTGGTCTAAAAAAGTATGGGTTGCCTACCAAAGGACTGACACGGACATCTTGCAGGATCTAATACACAAATAAGTCTAGGTATACATAAACGATATGATTATGAAGTCTACGACTTAGGAAGGTCACGTTCCTTCTCTCTGAAAGATCTGTAAACGGCTAAGATGATAGTAGATGCGACTTAACCCGTAGAAATATGTCTTTTGCATTAACAAAGGAAAGTTTTTGGGATTCATGGTTAGAGAAATGGGGGATTAAAGCATATCCTAACAAAATAAAACCCATACTCGAAATGCCACCACCCCGAATAGAGAAGGAAGTCCAGTGATTTTTTGGAAAATTACCGTATATCAGCCAGTTCGTAAGCAATTTGCCATCTATTTGTGAACCTATCTTCAAACTCCTCTAAAATGATTCTACCAAATTCTGGAATGAAGCTTGTCACGAAGATTTTAACGAAATTAAGAAGTATTTAACCCGACCTTCGATTCTAATGCCACCACAGCCTGGTCTCCCTCTACTCTTATACTTAACCGTAACTAACACTGCAGGTGAGGCTCTACTAGCCCAATACATTGAAAAATCTTGTAAGGAGATGACCATCTACTATGACAGTCCCAAATTGGAAAGATACGAAGTCAACTACATTGCCTAGGAAAATGCATGTGTCGCCCTTGTCTGGGTCACTCAAAAGTTACGGCATTACATTCTTTCTTTACCTATCAGACTTATGTCCCGAATGGATTCTATCAAATAGCTGCTCCATAAACCTACCCTGTTTAGATGACTGGCCTGATGGTTAATGCTGATAGCTGAATTTGATATTATGTATGTCAAACAGAAAGATATGAAAGGAAGAGACATCTCTGGCTACCTTGCTGACTACCCTATAGAAGAAGCCAACGTCTAGATCTTCGAATTACTAGATGAAGACATTATTTGTACCTCCCAATAAGACCTCCGATGGCAAATGTTCTTTAACAGTACTACGAACAAGAAAAGATATTGTATTGGAATACTCCTAATCACCCTGGTGATTCTCACACTCCCATTGCCATTAAGCTAGATTTTACCTACACTAACAACAAGACCGAATACGAGGCGTGCACAGAAGGCCTCAAAGATGCTCTAGAAAAAGGAATCCAATGTCTAGATGTCTATGAGGATTCAACCGTCATCATCGTCCAGGTCCTTAGAAGATGGAAAAGCAAAGATGAGAAGCTTCTACCCTCCCACACCCACCTAGAAGAGTTAGCCTCCCAATTTGGAGACATATCTTTCCATTTCTTACCCCGAGCGAGGAACAACTTAGCCAATGCCAATGCTACACTAGCCTCCATGGTCGACATGCCCGAAGGAATAACGATGGAACATTTCCTAATAAAAAAGCAAGCTAAACTAGCCCACTGCTATCACATTGAGCTCGTCACAGAAGAGAAGATTTTGATATGACTGAGTACTAGTACAATAATATTTGGCGCCTACTCAAGCACGATATGTATCCCCAAGATTGCAACATTAAATACCGAGCAACCTTTCGCAAGTTGGTTGCCCAGTGCATTATCTACGATAAATCACTGTATGAGAAAAACTTCAACGGAACCCACTTACACGGCATCGCAGGGAGTGACATTAAAGAGATGATATATAACATCCACATAGGGGAATGCGAACCTCACATTAATTTCTATATGCTTACCAAAAATATTATTTGACATGGATATTATTGGACTATCATTGTGCAGGATTGCACTGCCTATGTTCAAAGATGCCTTAAATGCCAATAGTTTTCCAATCTCCAGCACTTGCCTCCGCGAGAATTATATAATATGACCTATCCTTAGCCGTTTTACCCATAAGGCATCGATATCATAGGGAAATTTACACCCAAAGCATCCAATAGGAACGAGTTCATCTTAGCTGCCATTGATTACCTTACCAAATGGGTCGAAGTCGAGTCATAAGTAGTGTTGAATGCTAAAAATGTATCCAAGTTTGTTCAAAAGAACATCATCTATCGATACAAGGTCCCACATGAGCTAGTCATATAAAACATATTACATTTTGAGGAAGAAGTGACAACATTGGTCTATTATTATGGGAAATAGAGACACAAATCTTCTACCTAACGACCTCAAACTAATGGTGCAGTTGAAGCTGCCAGAAAGAAACTAAAAGGAATCAACAACAAGATGTCTGAGAATTATCGAGATTGGTCAAATAGGATCACTTACGCCCTCTGGGGCTACAACATTTATGTATAAGAATCAACTGGGGCCCTTACTCTCTACTATACGGTATGGAAATAGTCCTACCCGTTGAGCTAGAAATACCTTCAATAAGCATCATGCTTGAAAGTAAAGTCAACCAATAAGACTGGCATCACAACTGTCCTGACGAGTTATCACTCTCGGATGAAAGGAGGATAAAGGCTATATATCATATACAAAGGTACCATCGCCTAATTGCATGATCATTTAATAAGATAGTCAAGGACTGTGTTATTCAAAAAGAGGATTGGCCTTTAAAAAAATCATAGAGCCCGTCTGGGACCCTAGGGGGAAATTCAAGCCAAATTGGAGTGGCCCCTACATTATGAAGAAGATCTTATCTGGTGGCACCGCTACGCTCACTGACCTCGATGGTTAAGAGATATACCATTTAGTTAACCAGGACCGTCTCAAGAAATTCTACCCTTTGTCCAAAATCATGGCACCCTACGACTCTTCTCACCCCCATCTATTCATAAAAAACATCTTCATTTATCACTACTTAGAACTACGTGGGTTCTGATCCTCTAGAAAACCCTTTTTCCTTTTAAAAATGAAACATAATTTTTTTTCAAAACCACCAGAGGTACATAGGAAGCTCATACGCTTTACATGGGCACAACCCTATTCTTTTTCACAAAATGCTATTATTTTTCACAAAATTCTATTCTTTTCTTACCTCCGAGAGCGACAATGCATTTGATCATTCACGTGAACAAAATGATTATGTATGACTTATCGATTGGTATAGATAATTTAAATGTAAAACTCATGAAGAGAGACAACAATATAATTAAAATCCTCTTTTATTGCATTGTTGGGAAAATCCGGCACGATTGTAGGAAATATCAGCATAGGGAGTCAAACAACTACCCCACCAACCTAGATGTCCTAAAAAAAACCAAACCAAACTACTCTTTAACAAACTGGGCAAAACTACCCAAATTTATTCCCATAAATACATAATCCCAAACATATAAAAAGCTTCACAAAAAACACCATCTTCACAAGGGACCGACTTTCAACTACCAGAGAAACTATATCCATCATCATCTACATCTTAAGGTCCCCAAACTTTTCTTTCCTAGATGGAATATCAAAGGTTCTCCATGGAAGGATAAGCCTGGACCAACGTAAGTAAAACCACCACGCCTCTCTTTATGGTGTCAGATAGAGAAAGCATCTCTGCTCGATCACCTTGACCATCATCTTTTCCACTACCCTCCTCTTAGTACACTTCATATGATTCCCATAAACATGCCAAACTCTCAAACTGATTGGGAAGGAAGGGTCGAAGGTAGATGACTCTCCCATAAAGAACCCAACTGCATGTGCATGCCTTCCGTCAAATCCTCAATGGGAAAGAAGTCCAGAATTTGGAAAGGCATGATCTGCTCCCATCCAATTTGATGTAGGACACTCTAGGGAAAGTAGAAGGAAGTTTCATGGTTGCTAACTAACCAAAAAAAATGGTTTTCCTTTAGTTCCAGAATGGGCCGCAACTCCCCCCATCAGGGTACTGACTAGTGCAGACATCGAGCCCCGTTCTTCGTAAACTAGTTTACCTAATTCTTAATATTCTGGACAGAGCTAATAAAATAACAGGTGAATAAATTTGTCATAGATACTAAGGGATATTCAGGGGGACCTCAAGGAAAAATCTCTTAGACATTCCTCTCAAAAAATTGGAACGGCTTTCCCGCCAAGCGTCCAAGCAATTCAGGGTCTCTGCCACTATCAGTATTACGGGATTACAATGATATGACATCCATGTAGTAATGGAAATAAGTTGAGGGCCCAATAGCAAGTAACTAATCACCAACAGTCGCTTCGAAGTTAAGCTAAGGGTAATGGTTACGATATGACCGGCATCATTGACATCCTGAGGACATAAAGAATACAACACAATCGGGAGATATATCATTACTCTAGTAACCAATGACTGAGATGTCGAGGGTGAGATATGGAAAAATTACGCCAACAGTATCCTATGAGACTACAAGAATTCAGGCATGGTCGCCGCCACACTAGTGTTTACCCTTAACATAGCAGAAAACTCCTCGTAAGTTGGGAAAAATTCGTCCAAGACAAAACGAAAGACATGATCCTAGGGGAACCAGAATTGAGTTGCCATCGTCAACATGTTCCAATCAATGGGTCGATTATCATACAAAAAAAAGCGATGCAGGTTATAGGCATCATAGTATACACTGTACGAGAGACATAGCCTCTATCCTTTTGAGGTAAGAGGTAACTTCAGCACTTATGGGAAACCATTTTGAAAGAATACACAAAGCAAGAAATAAGTAAGAGAAAGAAAACGTGGATGGGTGAAGAAAACTCTCCACCATTACCCCTTTTTAAACTTGAAAATTTTGGCTAAAAATAAAGATCCTAAAAAATCCGGATGAAACCCTACCCTATCAAGGATAAAGTAGATGCAGAAAATGCAATCAAAACCTTGGGGTGATTGAACTGGACTGACCTGTTGATAGGTAGGAAAAGGGGTATATCGGTCGGCATCCTCCTATTTTTAAAAAGTTCCCTTTTTCCTTCTTTGTCAGAATAAAAAAAACTTAGTAATTTTTTTTATTCCTAAAGAATTCATAATTTTCCTTTCCTTATATTTTTAAATCATCCTGTTTTAAAATAAATTCTCTTTTAAGTAATTCTAATCCTTTTTACAGTCTCAGCAAACAAAGTAAAAAGTTCATGTAGATGATGTCATTTAAAGCAAAGAAAAATATAACCCCATTTCATATAGATATATATATATTGCCATCATTACATCTCTTTAGCAGAACCAAAGAAATGAAGAAAAACAACGGTGCTTATATATATATATATATATATATATATATATATATATTGCCATCATTACATCTCTTTAGCAGAACCAAAGAAATGAAGAAAAACAACGGTGCTTAGCCCGATCCCCAAAAATTCCTCTCTCTCACCTTTATTCTCTCTCTCTCTCACCCTCTCTCTATTATCCCCCATCCTGGCGATGTGCGCGCTTCCCTAGTGATGAGCTTAGGTGCCTCCCCTACTCGATCCAGATCCCTTCGCAGACATGGAAGATGGTACAAATAAGAAGTAATCGTGATCTACTCCCAAATATGACCAGCCACATAAGCCAACCAATCCTGGATGACCCTCATTCAGGTAGTCGATACCGGACATGCTGCAAGAAAAATGAAAAAGGGTGAATCAGTCAGTTTGAGGCAAAAAACAAATCAAAAAAATAAAAGACAAAGTTAAACCTCTAGTTGGAGAGAATCCTCAGTTAAACCTATAGATACCCCACTCTGTTACCCCTTAAACTCTCCTTAGGTCCCTACCACCTCCCTGCATCACTAAAAATCGAGGTCATACCCCGAGTATTGACCTAGAAGTCATCGGGCACTCCCAGTCTCCATTTGACCAAAAGTTAAAGTCTTTAAATCTACCGAGATTGAATGAATATTCGAAGGGCACTAAAACCCCTTTCAAATGGTCCATCCCGTGCGCGATTCCGACTTACCATGCAGACGAACGACCTATTTCCCCTCAAAACTCAATCAGGAGGCCACTGGGCACTCTCGGGCATTGCTTGACCTAAGTAAAATCTTTAACTCGATCGAGATTGAATGAATCTTTAAAGGGCACTAAAACCCCTTTCCAACAGTCCACTTCGTGCGTGATTCTGACATACGGTACGCCCGAATGATCCGTTTTACTCCGAAAGCTCACCGGATGCTTCCAGATCCCGGTTGACCAAAGTCAACTAATCGAACCAGATCAAACTCTTTGGAATGTTGAATTACATCTCCTAACCTTTCCAACTATCCACCCTGTGCGCGATTTGGAAGTACCATGCGGACGAACAATCCGTTTGCGTCCGACGATTCCCCGTCGAATGGACTGACGAATGCTTTTGAGCCATATTTGACCCAAATTCAACTCCCGAACCCCGGAGAAGTCCAAAGGAATTTTTAAGGTATTTAAATTAACTTTCCAACGGTCTACCCCGTGCACGATTCTGATCAACGGTTTGCACTCTGCGGCCGATTTTCCGAAAAGGCCGGAAAGACAGTGCCAAACGGCAGGTCCCAGACCCTGCCTATCGGCGGCTAAACGCACCTGCCGATTGGAAAGAACAGGGCTATGTTGATCAAAAATTCCCTAGGCCTATAAAAAGGAGGCCCGACCTCATTTGCAAGGAGGAGTCAGGATCAGAAGCATATCCCTCTCAGCAAATCCATAAAACCTCTCTCGAAGTCAGCGCGATTTCCACATCAAAATCCCTTTCCAAGATTCACGCTTTATCATCCTTTCCTTCAAACTTGGTGAATTAACCACTCTCCATCATCATCTAAGTGCAAGGTATTCTCTCCAACATTCAAGATCTTCAAGAAGGTCCAATTTTCTCAACTCTCTCCTTAAATTCACATAAATTCGCAATAACTTGTTTTATTACTCAGCACTTTCATTATCTCATCTCACACATCCTAATATACTTTTTATTTAGTATTATTGCATATCTCTTATTTTCATACAAATAAAAACCCAAAAAATAAGAAAAAGAGGGTTTGCTCATAAATTCCAAACGGGAATTCTCATACTTTTCTTACACTTTTCTCACAACTAAAACACTTTTTCTACACACACACACACAAATAAAAGAATCCCCCGGTTGGATTTATGGGATAAATCCCACCCCTCGTTTTGCATGAGAACTAGATGGACATTGATGCGTCTATAGGCTATGTAGGCATCTCGGGGTAAAACTCGAGACTCGAGTCCTATTTTTACTTTTTCTCTCATTTTCTATTTTCTCTAAACTCCACTCTCTTATATTATATATATATACATATATTTGTTCTTAGTGGCTTATTATTCCACATGCAGTATTGTTCTATCATAATGGTCAACGTAAGGATAATCGCATAAATCCTATTTTCTAATATTTCTATACCTTCCTACGGAAGACTCGCTTTACCTCTTCCATGGTGCAAGTTGATGATTCCTATCTCCACTATATATACACATGCACACATCACAGGGAAAATAAAGGAAGATAACAAAAACCCTTGAGAGACCGAAAGGGCAGAATGGGTGACTAACATCTTCCCACTTCGTAACTTAGCCTTCGGACCCTTTTCGAATCATTTTGATTTCGTATGCATCCGTATGTCTTTGGATGTTGTCCTTCGGGATGGACCCCCTTCTTTTGTCTGTTTTGAGTAAAATAGATTGGCGACTCTATCTCTCTACATTTTTTACCTCACCCAAATGACGCCATCATTAGCGCTCCCGAGAGGGACGCACGGGACCTAGGATCCTCCATCACGTCGCCCACCCGCCACAAGGATCGAGGGATGGCCACAGTGGAGACTCTACTGGGAACTTTCTTACGAGATCTAAACTCTATTTACCTGGGTGTTATGTTTGTTTATATTTCCCCCCAATTTTGCATGTTCCCCATTATATGTATCCCCCATACTTATGCTTCTATTCACACACTTATAGAAAATTCTCCATGTACACTTCGCACCACATGCACCTAGGGTCACGTATATCCACATGTTGCACGCATCACCCATCCATACTTGGTGTACCATTGGTACTTGTACTTTGCTCCCTGTTGGCATAATCGAGAAAGACATTCTCATAAGATACTAATAAGAGTATCATGCATGATTCACACGACATCACTAAAGAGCATTGTGATTGACAAAATTTTACCCAGTAACTGGAGGGTCACTTCGTGACGGGCGCTGGTCCGACAGGGCGCAGTTAGCCTAAGCGATTGACTCTCACTTTCCATTGGCAAAGTACCTTCGATGTATATCGAAAAGTTACCCCGCATCGTACCACTTGACATAAGTCATGACGGGAGCAGGGAACTCATTCACGTATACCGAGTATATCGAATTCTCTCTCACATGTACCATCCCCACGAGGTATATGGTGAGTAAATTCACATACACTCAGGTATATCAAATGGCTTGTCCACACGTACCAATTGCCCGCAAGAGCAAGACGTATATCGTGGAAGTCACACCAAAGGGGGGAACCCTTTACGATTTACCAAACCAACTTCATACCCGCATATAGGTGTCGAGCCTAGGACACACATATTACATTGCCGATTTCTACCCGAAAATCTACTGAAATTCCAGGTCTCCCTGCCGCCCAAATTTTTGCGCATTTTTAAAATGGGACCCTGTCCGTGAGCCTGGTCACAAGTCCAACCCTAGCTTTGCATATATTACAAACCCAATTTTTCCAGGCTCGGGTCCCGTCCGGCATTTCATTTGCATTTAGGAGAATTAATACAAATGAAAACATAATAGTTGTAATAATCATGCTGAGACCATCTCTCATTTCTTTACCAAAAAAATCCAAAACAAAACAAAAAAAATTCTCCGTTATTTATCCAAAATCCAAAAACATTTTTCCCTCTTTATCAAAAATCCAAAAACATTTCTCATCTCACAATCAAAAATCCAAAAACATTTTGTCTTTCCATCTTGAAAAATAAATAAATTTCACCCCTTTTTTCTAAAAAAAAAATCCTATTTTATGCCTTCTCAGGTCGATCACAAGCCCTTGACCTGAATCCTTATTGGCTTCGGTATTTAGTCAAGTCAACTCAAAGTTCCGTCTGTTCCCCTATTACTCCTTTCGAGTCTGGAATCCATCCACTTTCCATGAAGAACACTGATCAAGTACCCATTGTACAGTTGGATCTAACGGTAGTCCTAGCTCAGCTTGTGTCCAAGATTGACAACCTCCAAACTGAGGTCCGAGAAATACAACGAAACCAGGTTACTGTTCCTCAAGAGCATGGGGTCCTATTTCGTCACGCTACGGGTCCACCTAATCCTATCTGGGTTCCCGAAGAGTATAATCACACTCCATGTTCCCCTCCTGCTAATGGGTCATCGCCTGCCTAGCTTTCGATGTTGAATCTTTCCCAGCATGGGGCTAACTTGCCTATGATCATTAATCCGAAGGAAAAAGAGCTAAAAAAAAGTCAAAGAGGACCTCAAGATTCTGACCAAGAAGTTTGACCAAGTCAGATGCTCAGGGAATTACATGGACTACACCCACATGTCTCCTTATCCTAAAGAGAGGTTACCCGAGAAGTTCAAGATGCTGAATATCAAGAAATTCGAAGTAAGTGGACCCCCGATTGTTCATCTTTGAAGTTATCACCGTTCCATGACTCTACTAGGGGCTTTTGAAGAAGTGATGGTCCAATTTTATCAACAAACTTTGAAGGATAGTGCCCTCCAATGGTTTTTGTCTCTCTAAGAGTCCAAAATTCGTAGTTGGGAGGATGTAGCCCAGGAATTCATGTCACAATACAAATACAATGAAGATCTTGAGGTCACCCACCGTGAGTTAGAGTTGCTCAAATAGAACCCTGGAGAATCAGTTAATAACTTCATCACCCAATGGAGGGAAAAAGCAGCAACCCTGACCAATCGACCTTCCGAGGAAGAACCAGTCAGCATAGTGAAGAAGAACTTCTTACCCCATGTCCGAACAACGATGGGCAGGCAATATTATCCCCACTTTTGAGCTTTAAGAGAAGCAGGAGTATAAATTGAGGAAGGACTTGACAAAACAGAAGTCTAAAAAATGAAGGTGTCTGGACAGTTCACCTCCAGGAAATATGATAAGCTAGCCAGTGCTACAGTCTCAACCATCAACAACATCTCTCAATCAACCACCTCATGGGTGCCAAAAATTAACCTTATCCTGGTCCGAAAGGAATACACTGAGCTCCATGCTCCCCTATCCAAAGTTTACCAGGCACTGTTAAGATGAAACCTTATCAAACCCTTGGACCCCCATCCATTTCCAAATCCACTAATAAGAAACTTCAAGGCAGATACCCACTACGCCTTTCACCAAACTGCTGGCCATACCACCGACCAATGCTTTCACCCCCGAAACATAATCCAAGGTCTAATTGACCGGGATACCATCGCCCCACCAGCCAATCCTAAGCAAAAAACTACTCACAACCCACTTCCAAATCATGCCAATGCCATCTTCTTAGAAGAGAACCCATAATTTGATCCCTTAACTCAAATCACGCCCATATACTCTCCTAAACCTCTCTAAATTTGCCCATATTTCCTCCTACACCCTACTAGCCTTGTTGATTAGGCACCGTCACTCCGTACCAGAGCATGCATCACCGTCCGTACCCGTTCCAAAAATCAAAGTATGAAATTATCAGAAGTCTTAAACCAACTCCTAGAGTTCGGGCTGAAATTGCCCTCACAAATGATCATTGATTGCCAAAGGTTCAGTACGCTATTCTTGGAAGCACGAAAATGGGCCTAAGAATCAGATCGTTGGGTAGTATTGATCGATGACGTCAGCCTAGATGATGTCATCCATATTATGGCAGAGTTATTCAGGCAAACCAATAATATTTGCAGTATCACCCAGTTATTCGATGCTCTGAAGCTACAAGGGCACCTGGTCCCTTATCCCTTACACATCCCCACTGATTGGGAAGGCCTTTATGAATAAGCTGTTGAAGTTATTGAATGTATCAACTTTACATGGAAAGATAGAATTGTTTCCATGGGATGGGGGGAAGAGTTCGAAGATTCGAATGAAGAGAAAGTTTCAGAGAAAACTGGCCTGGTAGCCGACATGTGGGGAATGATATCATTTGAAGAACTCCTTAGAGAAATAAATAAGGTGGAAAAATAACCCGAGATCAACGATGAAATGGGATTCATGTTTTTCCCTTCTTCAATAAATCACATAACCAGATGAGGGAGGCATTACCAGATTCCAAGCTCACCAGGAGCAAATGATAAAGGGAAGGGCGTTGAAAACCTTCCTATACCATAAATGACCCTCGAGGAGAGCCAGATCCTCAACCAACTAAAGAAAACTAAAACTAACATCACTCTATGGGATATTTTCATGTCTTCTCAGCTACACATAAATGTTTTGATCAAGTTGTTCACTGGACCCACAGTTCCTCCTTCTACAACACTAGAAGAAGAGGTAAATTTGGTCGGATCCTTGAGCTTTATCCTAATACTATCCTTTTTTGAAGAAGAAATCCCCAATATTGGGCCAAACCATAATCATTCACTCAACATATCTGTCGAAGTTATGGGGAAGGTTGTGCCACTCTCTCTTGTCGATAATGGATCCGCCTTGAATGTCTACCTATTGAGAACCTTCAAATGTTTAGGACTGAAAGAAAGCTACCACCCTCCAACCTCCGCTGTTGTGCGTGCCTACGATAATACCCGTCGGGAGGTGATGGGATCCATAAAGCTTGTAATAAGGGTTGGCCCTATAAACCCTATCGTCGAATTCCAAGTTATTGACACCCCAGCCTGTTTCAACCTATTGCTAGGACGAACTTGGCTCTATAGTATCAAGGGCGTATCTTCCTCACTCCATCAGAAATTAAAGTTCTTCATCGATGGACGGGTCATTAACATCATGGGTGACGACAATAATGTCGATGGTGCAAGTACGAGCAATCCAATCCTTGAGATACAGCACGGTTCAAATGCTATACTCCTATCAGGATTCCGAGTTGAACCACTCCTACTCCTGGCAGGGGATGACTTTAATGAAATGGTTTGTCCAGAATACGACCCTCATGGCAACGTCAATGTGATTCAGATATTCAGAAACATGCACTTCATGCCCGGACTAGGGCTAGGACAAAGACCTCTAGGGATACTTGAGCCCATTGAACTGAGGAAAGCTTTCCCTCCTTGTGGTTTAGGGTATCAACCATCAGAACAAGACCTCAGAATGATCCACCAGTCTCGACCAAAGAGAGGACTAGACTGCATTCAGACTATCCCAGGTGATTCCTTGAATGGACGATTCATCAAAAGTGGGTGAGGACTTCCCCTTTTACGATTTTCCTGAACCATGGTATAACCATACAGATAAGAAGATGAAGCCTGGAATGGATATCTTTTTCTAAGATAGCAACCCATGGCCAAAAATTCCCAACACCTAGTACAACCACTCATCAGAGATACCGAAGAGACTGAGGAAAGTAACTCCGAAGATCCCTTCAACTTACAGGCACTAGGGCTGACACTCTGCATGGTTCATTCGGGCACTACATCACAGGATCCATCCCACCTGATTAAAGATGCTAATACACGTCTCCTCAAGTGGAATATTGTGCAAGTTCTACCTGCTGAAGTCGCCCCTAATCCTAATGTTTACCCATTTTCTTCTTCTGTTGTCTATCCTTATTCATATGTAATTGAGTCCTCCTTTATTGAGGTTCTTAATGCTGTTTTTCCTATTAATGAAATAAACGAAGATTTTGAGCATCTTGTTGTGCCTTACATTAACTGTTTGGATTCTAATCAAACTTTTGATGATGATGATTTTGCAAATGAACAATTCTTAACTGATCTAAATAAGGTTAATAATAAATAACATAACAATGTTCAAGTTAATGAAGAAGAGACTGTTGTTGTTAACCTCAGTTCTAGTAGCCAACGACGCGAGATTAGGATAGGGGTTACCCTTAACGAGCTTGAGCATGAACAACTCAAAGAATTGCTAAAGGAATTCGTGGATATCTTCGCATGGTCCGATGACGATATGACCGACATTGATCTTAAAATAGCTCAGCATGAGATTCCCACTCTCCCAGATTGCAATCTGGTTAAACAAAAGTTGAGAAAGCTCTGCACCAAATGGTCTCTCAAGGTTAAAGAATAGGTGGTCAAACAGTTGAACGTAGGATTCATTAGTGTGATCGAATATCCCACGTGTCTAGCCAACATAGTGCTCGTGCCAAAATTAGGAGGAAAAGTTCAGATGTGTGTAGACTATCGGGACTTGAACAAAGCCTCTACAAAGGATGATTATCCGCTACCCAATATCGACATGATCGTGGACAACACATCCAGTCATGCTCTCAAGTCATTCATCGATGGATTTTTCGAATACAACCAAATCAAAATGCACCCATACCATAAAGAAAAAACCGCGTTCATCACCCCATGGGGAACCTTTTGTTACACTGTCATGCCATTTGGTCTCAAGAACGCTGGGGCTACCTACCAGAGGGCTGCCATAACCATCATGAACGATCTGATTCACAAAGAGGTTGAGGTCTATGTGGATAATATGATCATAAAATACAAAACTAGAGAAGGTTATGTTCCCTCTCTTCGAAAGTTCTTTGAACGACTGTGACAGTATCAGATGAGACTCAGTCCCCAAAAATGCGTCTTTGGAGTTACAAAGGGAAAACTCTTGGGATTTATGGTCAGTGAGAAGGTGATAGAAGCAGATCCCGCCAAGATGAAAGCCATACTTGAGATGACACCTTGCCTAATAGAGAAAGAAGTTCGAGGTTTCCTTGGGAAATTATAATACATCAGTCGGTTCATTAGCCATCTAACCTCCATCTGCGAACCTATCTTCAAACTCCTCCGAAAGGATTCAACTAAAGTTTGGAATGAAGCATGCCAAGAAGATTTTGACTGAACTAAACAATATCTGAACCAACCCTCGGTACTCATACCACTACAGCCTGATCTCCCTTTTCCTCCTATACCTAACCATAACCAACACAACAGTTAGGGCTTTTCTGGCCCAATACCTTGAAGATTCCAGCAAAGAAAGAGCCATCTATTATGCCAGTTGCAAATTACCTGGGTATGAGGTTAACTACACTGCTTTGGAAAAGGCATGTATCGCGCTTGTCTGGGTCACCCAAAAGCTGCGACATTATATGCTCACCTTCCCCATCAGACTTGTATCTCGAATGGACCCCATCAAATAACTTCTTGAGAAACCCGCCTTATCCAGCCAAATGACCAGATGGTTGATGCGCCTAGCCAAGTTTGATATCATGTACATCACGCAGAAATCCATGAAAGGAAGAGCCATCTCTGACTACCTTATTGATTACCCCGTAAAAGAAGCTGATGTATGGATCTTCGAATTCCCAGATGAAAAAATCCTTTGCACTGCTCAAAATAATCTCCGGTGGCAAATGTTCTTTAACGGCGCTGCCAATAAAAGGGACATGGCATTGGGATACTTCTGATCGCCCTAGATGACTCCCACACTCCAATCGCCATCAAGTTGGATTTCCTTTACATTAATAACATGAATGAATACGAGGCATGCATAGTAGGCCTCAAAGTTTCTCTCAAGAAATGTATTCAATGCCTAGATGTCTACGGGGATTTTGCCCTCATCATCGGTCAAGTGCTCAAAAAGTGAAAAGTCAAGGACGAGAAATGCCAACCCTTCCATACCCACTTATAAGAACTAGCCTCCCAATTCAAAGACATCACCTACCTTGAGCAAAGAATTACCTAGTTGATGCCCTTGATACCTTGGCCTCCATGGTCGACATGCTCGAAGGAATAACAATGACCCCCTTCCTGGTTCAAAAGCAAGTCAAACCAACCCATTGCTGCTACATCGAGCTCATCACCACAAAAGATCCTGAGATAGCCAATTGTTGGTACTATGATATTTGGCACCTCCTCAAGCATGGTAGGTATCCCGAGGGTTCCAACAAGAAAGAGCGAGCAACCCTTTGAAGATTGGCTTCCCAGTGCATCATCTATCACAAAGCACTAATCAAAAGGAACTTCGATGGAACTCATCTCCACTGCATCGCAGGGGCTGACATTAAAAAGATAATGCAAAAGATCCATGGTGGGGAATGCGGACCCCACATGAACGGTCATATTCTTGCCAAAAAAATCATCCGACAGGGATACTACTAGACCACCATGACCCAGGATTGCACCGCATATGTACGGAGATAACTAAAATGCCAATAATTATCCAACCTTCATCATCTGCCTTCGCACGAATTATATAACATGACTTTTCCCTGGTCGTTATCCACCTGGGATATCGACATCATAGGGAAGGTTACACCGAAGGCTTCCAATGGGCATGAGTTCATCCTAGTTTCCATTGATTACTTCACCAAATGGGTCGAAGCGGAATCATACGCAGTGTTGAATGATAAGAAAGTGGCCAAATTCATCAAGAAAAACATCATCTGTCGGTATGGAGTCCCCTACGAGCTAGTGTCAGATAACGGGTTACATTTCGAGGCAAAAGTTACAGAAATGGTGAATGAGTATGGGATCTAGAGACACAAATCTTCTCCTTACCGACCTCAGACCAATAGTGCAGTTGAAGCCACCAATAAGAGCCTTAAAGCCATCATCAATAAGATTATTGAAACCTGTCGGGATTGGGCTGATCGGATCCCGTACGCCCTCTGGGGCTACCGAATCTCAATCCAAACCTCTATTATGGCTACCCCTTACTCTCTAGTCTATGGCATGTAAGGAATCCTACCCGTGGAGCTGGAAATACCCTCATTGCGTGTCATGCTTGAAAGCAAGGTCAGTGAAGAAGATTGGTGCCAAAGTCGTCTTGACGAGATGATCCTCCTAGATGAAAGGAGATTAAAACCACTATACCATATATAAGGGTACCATCGCCAAATAGCGCGTTCATTCAACAAGAGAGTCAAGGACCTCAGTGTCCGAGAAGGGGACCTAGACCTCAAAGAAATCATAAAACCCATCTGGGACCCCTGAGGGAAATTCAAGCCCAATTGGAGCGGCCCATACGTTGTCAAGAAGATCTTGTCCAGTGGTGCTGCCATGCTTACCGACTTAGATGGGGAAGAGATGGATTGTCCATTCAACTTGGACCGTCTCAAGAAGTTTTACCCCTAGTCCGAAATCTCAGCGTGTTATGACTCTTCTCATCTCCCTTCTATTCTAAAAAAAATTAACTCTTTATTTCCCCCTGTCCAGAACTACGTGGGCTTGATCCTCTGCAAATAACCATTTTCAAACAAAGTATAAAATTTTCAAAACCCCAAAGGTACGTAGGCAGCTCATACACCTTACATGAGCACGGCCCTTTCTTTTTTACAAAATACTATTCTTTTCTTACCTCCGAGAACAACAGTTCATTCTAACATATATTTGAACAAAAGGATTATGTATGCCTTAGAGACCGATATAGATAATTCAAACAACACAAAATTCATCGAAAGGCACAGCTGGATGATCAAAAACTTGTTTATTTCACTAATAAGAAATTACGGTATAGATTACATAAGAAAAGGAATGGATAACTCCTTTCCCCCTACCCTCCTTAAAAAACCAAATAAAATCCCCACATTTATCTCCCATTACACAATAAACTCTCTATGACTCCTATCCAAAGCTACCATAGGAGCCCACTCCGCCATCATCATCTGCATCCTGGGGTCCCCAAAATTCCCCTGCCTGAGTAGAGTGTTATAGAGACTCCATGGACCGATAATCTTGAACCAACTTCGAAAAAACCACAACACCTCCTTCCATGGTGTTAAAAGAGACAAGAAACTTTTGTCCAGTCTCCAGTGCCAACATCTTTCTAAGTACTCTCCTCCACAACCACTTTATATAATCCCCAGGGATATGTCAAACTCTCCCAATAGACTGAGAGGGACGGGTCAACGGACACCGACTCTTCCACAGAGAGCCAAGACGCATGCGGAGATGCTCGGTCAAATCCTCTACCAGAAAGAAATTTTGTGTTCGAGGTGGCACGACATGTGCCCAGCCAAATTAGCATAGAAGCTGCCAAGGGAAATAAAAGAGGTCTGGCTGAGACCAGCCAGCCACACATACAGGAATTTTCCTAGCTCCAGAACAAGCATCAATTGTCCCCACCAAGGCACTGACCATCACAGATTTCGAGCCCCGTGCTCCACAAGCTAATTCTCCCAGCTCTCAATATCTAGGCCAACGTTGAAGAAGTGATGCGAAAAGAAGTTGGGTACAACCGATAAAGGATATTCTGGAAGAGTCACCAGGCAGAGTCTTTTAGACAACCACATGAACAGCATCACGGGGCTACCCCATAGGAAGTCAGAACGACCTTCTCGCCAGGCATCCAGACCGTTCAAGGTCTCCACCAGTATCACCGCCATAGGATTATGACAGTATGACATCCATGAAGTAATGGCTATAAGTTACAAATCCAACAACAGTTCCCCACTCACCAGCAGTAATTTTGAAACCAGGCCTAGAGCAATGGGTCCAACATAGCCAGCATCACCTACTTCCTACAAATGCACGAGCTGCAATACCACCGAGAGGGAGTTCATTCCTCCTGCAACCAGTGATCTAGTTGCCGAAGGATAAATACAATGAAGCCCGTCTAGCAAATCCCTGGGGGAATGGGAAAATTTGGGTAAAGCTAAAGTAACACATGGATTTATCCTCAGCATGGTAGAAAATTCTTTGTAGGTAGGACAAACTTTATCCAACCCAAAGTGGAATACATGGTCTTCGGGGTACCAAAATTGTACCGTCACCATCAGTATGTTCCACTAAATGGGCCAATTACGCCACAAAGAGACTCGGCGCATGTTGAAAGCATCATAGTCGACATTATAAGAGCACATTGCTTCCAAGGCTTCGAGGTAGTTAGCAAACTCAATGCTACTAGGGAGATCCATCTTGCAAGACTAGGAAATAGTAGGCCAGTAATTAAGAATGTGAAGGTGTGATGGAAACAATCCACCCTTACCCCTTTTTATACTTGAAATCTCTCATAAAAGACATGACCCCTGCAAAAATCAGAGGGAATCCTACCCCACAAAGTACAAGAGGCTGAAGAGGGCACTAATCAAAGATTTGAATTAATGGGAGTGGACTTGACTGGAGTTAGGCAGGATAAGGGTCTTGCCGATCGGCAACCCCCTATTTTTGGAAAATTTCCCTTTTCCTCTTTTGCCAAAATTAGAAGATCAATAAAAATAAATTGATATTCTCAAAAAAATCTCAAAAATCCTCTTCCACCCTTATATAATTTCCAATATTTAAAACTTTCCTTCAAAAAAATCCTAAAAATGTCTCTTTTTACGGTCTCAGCAGCAAAGTAAAAAGCGCATGTGCATGCAATCACTCACCATTAATAGAAGATAATAAAAAAATACCATTGCATTGTATATATATTCGTCTGTGTTACATCAAATTTTGTAAGAAATAAAAGAAAAGCAAAAAAATAACGAGACTCAGCCTGAACCCACATTCTCTCTCTCACACACCTACCCTTCACACCTCTCTCTAAGAGCTTCCACCCCTACGATGCGCTCTCTTTCCCCTATGGTGAGATGACGCACCACCGCTACCCGAGCTAGAGTCCTACCCGGACGAAGCAGACGGAACCAATCAAGAAGGAACCGAGACCACATCTTGAATATGGGCAGTCGTCGAAGATATCCAGTCTTTAATGTCCCTCAGCCAAGTAGTCGACACCCGGACTTACTGCAAGTAAAAAGAAAAATCAGTATCAAAGAGGGATCAAAATAAAAAAAGAACCAAAGAGTATAGAAAGGTATACCGTAAGACGAAGAACCTCCTCTGTCAAACCCAACTCCCACGGATCCATCACATAAGGACGGTGTACCATAGGCACCATCCCTCTATCAACCTGCTGAATGTTGTATGAAGGAGTGTACAATTGCACAGAGGGGACCTCTGAAGTCGCCACCGCCGCAGACGCCAACGGACCACCGTCACTGTGGGAAGACCCCACCGCTCCACTCGAACTCGCAGGAGGGAAATACAAGGCATCATATATGTTAGGCACCATCAACCAGCTCATCACAAAGTCCATATAGTCATACAGTGCATCCATATCAGTGTACAATAGGTAGGACTCACCGATCATCGTCGTGATCCTCGTATCCTCCAACCACAGTCGCTCCCGCCTCATAGACATAGGAGGCTGCGTAGGTGGCACCAACACCTCTTCCTCCGCAATCTGCCGAACCACCCGCTCCCCCAAATACTAGGAATGGCCTAACTCATGCGCTAGCAAATGCCTCATCTGCGTATTCACCCCGATCGCCCCCATATCCTGAATGGCTATCCCCTAAGGGTAAAAAGTCACCTGAAAATCCCCAGCAGGAATAAGTCAATACAAAATCAAAACATGCCAAACACCAAGGCTAAAAAGGAAAAAAGCCTTACCATACCACTGGTCAAGCCATTCAAGACCTAACGCATCGTCTCTAGAGAGAGAGATCCCTTCGACTGCCAATTGGCCTTCCGCCATCGATACAATCGGAAAAATTCCCCAACAGTCTCGTCCTTTAAGGTAATCATCTAGGTATTTCACCCAATCACCTCATAGAACCACATCTGCCAAAGACAGGTATTCACAATAAAAAAAAGATACGCATAAGGAAAATACGAATGCATGAAAGTAAAATGCACAAAATTAAAGGATACCTCGAGGAGATACGTGGCTCCAGTAAAAGTTTACCGGTAGCACCGAATGAATGCATGCAAAGAAAAATAAAGGGTCTCCAAAGTTAGACTCCCCTAATCATATAGAGGGATGTTCAGAGTCATCCTCAAATACTGCAAGACCCATAAATAGATGACGTCGCCACTCGATGCCACCATGAAACCTCCCAGAACCAGCAAAATGAACAACCGGGCCATCTGCCTCACCTGTAACTCGTCCTACAAATCAACCACCCTACTCATCAAGACATCATTCAGCAAGGACAAACAGATGAAATCCCCAGAAACTATCCTTCTTACGTCACCCAGCGCTGCCCTCACCGCCTCCAGCCTTACCCTCAGAGAGCGATCCACCTCTATCTTCTCCCCGTCACAATCTAGCCCTAGTAGCTACTGCACATCTATGGGAGTCACGATCATCTCCCCAAAATTGAAATGGAAGGTGTGGATAGTATCCCACCATCTTTCCCCTAAAGCGCATAAGACCGCTGTCGACCGAGGCGTCTCATCCAGCATAGACGCCCACTGATGATACCACCCAAAGCACCACAGGTGGAAGATGCTCTCAGACGTCCTTAAGCCCCTTCGTCCCATGGTCACACATGTTCTTCAAAGAGATATAATATTGTCAAAAGAAAAAAAACTTGTCAAAATTCTTGAAGGAAGGAAAAATCACCAAAAATAGAAGAATGCCAAAAGTCTTTACTTTCATCACCGCCAGGGTTCACCACCCTCGAGGAGCGATGACGCGACGTCTCCCGTAGCAAGGTATGATCATTCACAACCGTCTCGAATGCTTCAAAGGAGTTCTCACTCCCCAAAGTAAGAGGCACCCTGGCCTTCCACTCCATGTTCGCCCAGTCATCAACAGTCAACCATTCCCTATGCGCTGCAGTGCTCACAAAGGCAGCCATTTCTTAGAGATTGAAACACTAGAACGATTTGCATAGGAAAATTGCAGAAAGAAAGAAAGCAAGAAGCTGTGAAAAATGAGGGGAATTCGCCCCCTTTATATAGGATGCCAAGGGTCATTCGATCGGCATTGACCCCCACCCACCGATTGACACTGATCCCTTACCTTCCCGAGGTAGTCCAAAAGTCTATGCCACTGTCGAATGGCACCCTCTGTATAATGCCAATCGACACCCCCGTAGAATGTCATACCAGAAATCCCAGAAAAATTCTTAGAAAATTCCTAAAAAACCCAGGAAGGACTTAGAACATTTTACCAAGAAAATTTTCTCTCTCCCTCTAGCGAAACCCCTATTTCCCCAATGGAACTCTCAAAAACCAAGTAAAACTCCTCCCAGCAACATCCCCGGAGGATCTCTAAAGATCACCCTCTATGCCCCAGAGGCCTCAATTTTCCCTAAGCAATACATCCAAACCCTGTTCCACTTAAATCTCCCCGGTGGAATTTTGGCTATTCCTTCAGAGGATGCAAAAGATTTCTCGAGCAGTCGGCTCCCCAGCCAAAAAAAAAAACCACAAGATAAATCTCCCCGGCAGAGTTCCCCAAGAACATCTCAACATAAGCCCACAGAATTAGCTTCGATCCGCAAAATTTGTCATCTCTACATAAGCCCGTAGAATTAGCTTCGACCCGCAGAATTGGTCATCTCATACTTAAGCTCACAGAATTGGCTTCGATGTGGAGAATTGGTCAATTCATCTTCAAGCCCGCATAATTGGCTTCGACCTGCAGAATTGGTCATCTCAACTTAAGCCCTCAGAATTGGCTTTGACCCGTAGAATTTTTCATCCCACCTTAAGCCCTCAGAATTTGCTTCGACGACCCAAATAATTGTTCATTTCATCCTTAAGCCCTCAGAATTGCCTTCGACCCATAGAATTGGTCATCTCATCCTTAACCCCTCAGAATTGGCTTCGACCCGCCAAATTAGTCATCTCTACTTAAGCCCATAGAATTGGCTTCGATCCGCAAAATTGGTCATCTCAACTTTAGCCCGCAGAATTGGCTTCAAACTCGCAGAATTGGTCATCCCACCTTAAGCCCTCAGAAATGGCTTCGACCCACAGAATTGGTCATCCCACCTTAAGCCCGCAGAATTGGTCATCTCAACTTAAGCCTGCAGAATTGGATTCGACCCGCAGAATTGGTCATCCCACCTTAAGCCCTCAGAATTGTCTTCGACCCACAGAATTGGTCATCTCATACTTAAGCTCGAAGAATTGGCTTCAACCTGTAGAATTGGTCATCTCTATTTAATCCCGCAAAATTGTCTTCGACCCGTAGAATTGGTCATCTCAACTTAAGCCCACATAATCGACTTCTACCCACCGAATTGGTTATCCCCATCACCCTCTATAGGTCCTCAGAATGGGCCTCGACCCTCTGAATTATTCATACTCGCTCCCTTAAGTCCTAAAAATTGTCCTTGACCCTCTGAATTGGTCATCCCTCCTCAAAAGCATCATGCGGTATCTATTCAACGGCTATCGTTTGTTCCAAACTCACCCGTAAAGGGGCTCTGTAGACACCCCATTCTTTTACCCCCTAAACTCTCCTTAGGTCCCTGGCACTTCCCTTAATCACTATGAACCCAGGTCATACCCCGAGTATTGACCTACAAGCCATCGGGCACTCCCAGGCTTCGTTTGACAAAAAATCAAAGTCTTCAACTCGACCGAGACTGAATGAATATTCGAAGGGAACTGAAACCCCTTTCCAATAGTCCGTCTCGTGAGCGATTTCGACTTACCATGCGAACTAATGACCAATTTTCCCTCGAAACTCAATAGTCCACCGGGCGCTCCCGGGCTCTATTTGACCTAAGTCAACACTTTAACTCAACCGCGACTGAATGAATCTTCAAAGGGCATTGAAACCCCTTTCCAATGGTCCACTCCATGCGTGATTCTAACTTACGGTACGGACGAGCGATCCATTTTACTCTGAAAGGTCACCGAATGCTTCCAGGGCCTGATTGACCAAAGTTATCTCCCTGAACCAGATCAAACTCTTTGGAATGTCAAAGTACTCATCTTTATCTTTCAAACAATCCACCTCGTGTGCGATTAAGATGTACCATGCGGACTAACGATCCATTTACGTCTGATGATTCCCCATCCAATGGACTAACGAATGCTTCCGAGCCATATTTGGCCCAAAGTCAACTCTCGAACCCGAGAGCAGTCCAAAGGACTTTTGAAGGTCTCTGAATTAACTTTCCCATGGTCACCCCATGCATGATTCAAATCAACAATTTTCACTTCGACGCCGATTTTTTAAAAAGGCCTGAAAGACATTGCCAAACGGCTGGTCCCAGACCCTGCCTATCGGGAGTGTGCCTAAACGCACCTACCGATTGGAAGGAATAGGGCTATGTCGATCGACATTAACCTAGGCCGATAAAAATAAGGCCTGACCTCACTTGCAAGGAGGAGCCCAGATCATAAGCATATCCCTCTCAGCAAATCCAGAAAACCTCTCTCAAAGTCAGCGCGATTTCCACATCAAATCCCTTTCCAACCTTCACTTTTCATCATCCTTTTCATCAAACTTGATGAATTAACCACTCTCCATCATCATCCAAGTGCAAGGGCTACTCTCCAACATTCAAGATCAAGCTCAAGATCTTCAATAAGGTCCAATTTTCTCAACTCTCTCCTTAAATTCTCATAAATTCGCAATAACTTGTTTTATTACTTAGCACTTTCATTATCTCATCTCACACATCCTAATATACTTTTTATTTAGTATTATTTCACATCTCTTTTTTTCATATAAATAAAAACCCAAAAAACAAGAAAAAGAGGGTTTGCTCATAAATTCCAAACGGGAATTCTCATACTTTTCTTACACTTTTCTCACAACTAAAACACTTTTTCTACACACACACAAAAATATAAGATAATCCCCCGATTGGATTTATGGGATAAATCCCATCCCTCATTTTGCATGCGAACTACATGGACTTTGATGCCTCTATAGGCTACGTAGGCGTCTCAGGGTAAAACCCGAGACTCGAGTCCTATTTTTACTTTTTCTCTCATTTTATATTTTCTCTAAACTCCACTCTTATATATATATATATATATATATATATATATATATATATAATGAGTAAAATATTGGTCACTATTTAATAAGTTGACAAATTAATCAGAGGCTAGGGTTAAACCAACAATGCCAGAATCCAAGGGTTGAGATTATTTTGTTAAATTTTCCTCTTTAGCCCTTTTTTTATTTCCCCCTCTTTTTTACCACTTTATTTCCTTTCTTCCTCTTATTCAAAATTCAAAAACAAGGTTAAAATAGGAAATTATACGTTCCATTAGGACCCACCACACATAAAGAGACACGCAAACATTATGCCCTCTCTCGATCGATTCTCAACTCAAATCAGCAATCAACTCTCTCTCCTCTCTCTCGTCTCTCTTTCTAACTCATATCGATCATATTCATTTTGGGGGAAATACAGGGTTTGAAGATTTGGGCAAAATATCTACCATTTTCTCACGAATCGGTAGTCTCTCTCCTCTGTCACGTTTCTGACTATTATTTCTATTTCATTTTACACTGCTACGCCAAAGGTTTTGTGTATACCTCAGAATGTTAATAGGTAAGTAGTTCACTTATCTTTCAGATTTGTTTTGTTCATATTAAAATAGATTTTTAAGGATTATGTTTACTTTTTTGTTTCTTATTTGATGTCTTGACACGTTACTGAAATGGGTATTCATCTGGGGTGATTGTTTGAACACTCTCTCTCTTTATCCCTAAATATATGACATAATGATCTTTTTCTATGTTGGTTCCTTGCCAGCTATATGTTCTCTATTTTGTATGGATATATGGGTTCATAGTGTTTTTTTTGTTTGTTTCAAACTCATGGTGATTTGGGTTCCACTCAAGTTTAAAAATTTTTAGGGTTCTTTTAGTTTTATTAGTGTTCTTAATTTATTCCTCAGCTAAATTTGTTTAATATATGCTTTGCATGATATATTTGATTTGGTCATCTTGAATTCATTATCTTTGAAATTTTTTTGAACAAAGATAACTTTTTAGGGTTTAAGGATGGTTAAAGTTTTGAAGAGAAACATAGGCTACGGAAAACATGAGTTTGTAGTTATAAAGTTGAAATTTATTCATGTCGTTAGATCTCCACTAAGTTTGACTATTTGAAATTTTGATCTCACTTATAGATGAATATAAATGAAGTTTGCAAGGGTGTTCCCTTTGTTACAATTTTTAATCGCAGAAAATGGTTGCGCTTACGACTATTAATATGGATCTGTATGAATCAGGGTGTGAGAAGAGATCCTATTTAAAAATTGGTTATTCTAAAACATAGAGATAAAAAGATGTTTTAGGCGGCCCCCTATTTTTTATGTCTTTTTCTCCAGCTCTTCTTGAAATACTATCGAAAAATGTTTAGTTTTAAATTAGTGGCTTTGGAGCCCGTTGACTGAAGAAAATGGTTTTGGAACTTGAATTACAATTTCCTTATGTGATGAATTTTAAGTTATATTTGTGGATTTTGTGAAATTTGATCATGATCGTTTCATTATACATATCGATATTTTGTTACAAATTGGTACTTTGACGTGAGTTTAAATCTTAGACATTTGTATGTTGAATGATTGAACATTTTAAAGTGTTCAGACACAGGCAATATCTATACTTTTACTTCTTTATACTCTTTCATCTATTCATTGAATTTTCTTTCAGTTTCAGGGTTCGTTTGGATGGTTTTGGACAACGACAATGTTCCGAAGGGTTTGAGACAATTTTAAGGGTGTCTAATCTTTATATTTCTTTGTTGAACATTAGGTGTTTGATAAAATGTTCAAATGACTTGATTTTAATTTTTAGCGAATGTTTATATTTCTTTTTTTTTTATTTCCTTTTTCATTATTAATTGGTTTTTAGGTTTATGAGTTTAGGGATTTTCAATACGTAGGCATTACGAATTCTATGGTAAAATTGCATCTCCTTTTTATACTAATATATTTTAGGAGAATATATTTATAGGTTTTCTTTGTTATTTTCCCCCATTTTTTCATTTGCAATCTGTTACAGATATTTTAAAGTTATAATTTTATTCCATTATTTGATTCAGATATTTTACAAATAGCAAATGTTTTACAAATATATTATAGATGTATTACCACATGGCCCAATAACACAAATGAGTTCTTTTCACGTTTCATGCTAAATCATGGCTACTACTTTTGTATTTTAGAACTGTGAGACTGAGTAGGCCTACATTTTAGTGTTATCCGCATAGGTGAATATATATCTATTCAGCATCAATGCCTGTTCACTAATGGGAACTAATTTTTCTTTCATTTTTCAAGGAGACTACCTACCTACAATCGAGTTCGAGGAGGCATTTTCAGGAACATTATCGGAGATGCCACAGAGGTTGAGGTTCAAAACCTTTAACTCCAGAAATGAAATCTTCTTCTTAATGGGCAACTCGATCATGATTGGAGAACCTTCTTCCATCGGATGCGATGTCGATTTCACACGTAACTACCCTCCCCACTATTATTTCGTTATCCTCACACCTCACCACTGCCACTACCACTACATACAACAATACCAATTCCTTATGTGTCATTCACTATCTGTTCAGTGCAGACTTGATTTGAAATTTCAAAAGATTGAACTCAGGTTTTAGCATTTGACCGTTGAAACTTTTGTCCATGTTGAAAGTAGAGCATTGACCACTATTCCTATTCTCATATTTAACATGATGGAGGTAAGCTCTGTTTTGCATAAATGTTCCTGCTGTATTACTGGTGTTCCCCTAATTCCATGTCTTTCGAAATCTTATTAAGGCTTTCTTAAGGAAATTGAGGCTACATCAAGGCAACTACAGAATGTTGACAATTCTGGATGATATAATTGGATAATTAGACCTTCCAGGTACACTACAATAATCTGAGTGTTATCCAATTGAAAGTTTTCTTATATGCTTTTGGTTTAGTTTAGAAACTGAAATACTCCATTAGCTTAACTAGGCCTTCATGGATCTTCTTTAGATTTGTTTTTTGACTAGGTTGCATGGGTTTACGATTCTTATCCTATTGTTATTTAAGATTTATTATTTTTTATTGTTAAAATCACAACATAAACTATTTTTTCCCTGAGTTGATTGCGGTGATCCTGAAAAATTAACTTTCTTTTGTTTTGCAGGCCTATTTGGAAAGATATGGTCAGAAAAAGATTTATTTTTGTAAAAATATTACACTTGCTTTAATTGTACTTCCATTATTGGCATATTTCAAATGTTGTTGATTGTAGTGTCATTTTTTTCTATTGTTAATTATATGTGATTGTGAAATAGTTATTGTAGTTCAATTTAATAATATTTTGAGTTAGAACATGCAATAAGTCATTGTAGTTCTATTTATTTGGTATGAGTTTTGTTGACAATTCACTCACTTTGAAATTTGATCATATCCACGGGTTATGAAAACAAGAGTTATGCTTGATGTATGACAAAATGACACGGTGAGTCATTTTATCCATTTTGGCACAAAGCTCATATACTAATGAATCATTCCACTTCTCTCAACCACTAGCTTAATGAAAAAACTCTTGATTTTGTGTCTTAAAAGAAGTTTAAATGTGGTTTTATCTTGGAATGCTCTTGAGGATTTATGTTGTTTTTAAATTATGTCTTAATGCCATTTTCATTTCTAAATGGATGAGAGTACCATGAGAGAAGCTTAGTATCCCTACTTTTCATTAGTTTTGAAAGGCCAGTGATGCAACGACTCTGAATCTAAGTCCTCATCCCTTATTTTACCTCTTCGTTGCCCGCAGCCTCATTCGTACCCCGCCACACCCATGAGATTTGGACACTTCAAAATCATGGGTAAGTAAGTTATCAACCATGGATATAATATTTGAACACTTCAAGATGCTACTTTGTCCATATAATATATTAGAGTCTTCTTTCTTTCTTATTTTAAATCATCTTAGTTTGGGATTATCACTCTCATTTATCTTTTACTATTTTCTAATATTATTATAACACTAATTTGTAAATCATAGAAACTAGACACATTTACAGCATCCATCGGTAATCCAATGAACTGTTGTTGTTACTAAAAAGGAGAAATTCTTTTAGTAGCAACAGTTCTTTGGATTACAAATCCTTTTGGTAACATCATTAGTTCTTTGGAACAACCCCATGAACTTCAATGTGTCATATCTTATGAATATTTTGCTATCTCAAAAATTTTGATACTACTTTTAAACTTGGTAGGATCGGGTATTGACTTTGATATTGTTCATCAAAAGAGTAAGAAAGTTAATTCTTTGGGAGAAAATTTAATTGATGTTGATGTTTATTTCTTTTCTTTTATGTGTCACAATGCAATTGGATGAACTCATCGTTGAAATAGTTATATGAAATTCTCTCTATTGTATATCTACAGTTTTGTAGGCACACTAATGTGTTAAACTAAATATATTGTATATCTATAGTGGATCAACCTCATACAACCCTCGAGGTAAGATATCCATGCTCTTTTTTAATTTCATTACCTAATATTTTTTCTCTTTAAAGTAGCACTTACAGTTGTTTCGTGGCATCAATATGCAAAAGATGGAAGACCTTTATAATGATGTTGGGATCTTTTCCATGGTTCATTTATATTTATTATTGCATAACTATTGTGTTCTTAATTTAAATTGCCATTCACTAATCGATGATGACGGGCGTGATGACTGATTATATGGTGTCAACTACACAGTGTGTGTGTAGGATGCCTTAGGAATGGTGTATAGAATTTTCGTGGGGCATATGTCATGAGCATCTAGGGAATAAAGTTACTGATTTGGTATTGAATATAGATATGGATCTTTACAGAGATGAAAAGCCCGCATGAGGAGCTTAACAGAGACGCAAGCTACACTACATTGGCATGGATGCATCAGTCCTCACTGATGCTAATCATTTTTATTGTACGAATTTTTCATTCACAAAAATCTCACTTGAGCTTATAATATCCTTGAAATTGGTCAATTGTGCAAGTAACCAATTTATTTCAGAACACCAGATCCACAAAAAGTAGCACCAACCAGTTTATATTTATTTAGCTGTTTGAACTTTACTTGAGCATGAGCAGTTTTTTTTTATGGAGTGAGATCAGTTATGGTCGCAGATGGAAAAAACCTCATGAGGAAGCTTGAGAGAGACCAAATACATATCACCCCAAGGAACTGAAGGACATTCAAAAGTGTAGCCAATGATTTGTTGATAGACAAGTTTTGTGATGTCATATCATCTCCTCTTATAGTGAATGACATGGCTCTCACCAGTTATTTCAAGTTGAATGTGCCATTGTGAAAATAAATTAGAATACTTCTATGTCGGATTTTTTGTTGTTTGGGGATGAGATGGGATAAGAGAATTCAAATGCATAGGGTTTTAAAATTCATGATTTGTTTTGTTAATAGTTATACACATTGTATTTTTTTGTGTTTATGTTTTGTTTTGATGATTAATTTTGCTGTTAATCAATTATTTTGCAGATTGAGCCATAATCGCTCTTTGAAATCGTATCAAGTAGACTCTTTGTTCCCTCTCTCAACATTGGATTTTAGTTAGGTTTTCGGTCTTTAAATGTTATCATATGTATTCTTTATGTATTAAAAATAGTGAACTGTTATTCTAAAAACAGTGAACTAATAGAACTAATTGAATGATTCTAAAAACAGTGACATGTTAACATACTCTTTGATTGGTGTTATGTTAATGCGAGAATTAGTTGTGTGATTAACACTTACTGGACTAACTGAATGATTTTGTCTCGGGTTTTCAATATGAGTACTAATTTTGAAGAGGTAAACCTATGAGAGTACTAATTTTATTGAGAATAAATAGGTTTTACAATTTATGATGCTATGATGGAATTAAAGGAGATACATACAGTTGCATTTGGTGCTGCTATATGTCAGGCATGCCTCTCACTTGATACAGGATCCAAGGGCTAAAGGTTTATGATGCCACATGCCAAAGCCATGATACAACAGCCCCGTGCCCCTTCATCGGGATTAATGATGGCCGGTGATATTTTTACACATTTAGTAGGGAGGTCATTTATATGCTTTAAAATGGCAACAAAAAATTATTTAGATATTATCCGTTTAGTTTGAATCTATTTGAATATTTTTCCCGTGCTTAATGATTATAGTCAAATTAAGCCTCCTTACTTTTGATGACGAAGAATAGTTTATCCTTTTCAGATTTCTAGTAGTGTTTCATCAAGTTGTATGTCACTACACTGACATAAACTCACTTCTTACTAATTTTATTTTTGAATTCGTGTCAATGCAACTTAATTTAGCAAACTTTGCACAACATGAAGACGATTCAACATGACCACCTGACAAGTCTTATCATAGACACACAAAAATGCCTAATTATATTCATCGTCATTTTAGCATTATTTTATCATCATTTTGTTGGTGAAGTTGCTAATAATGATGTTTTTGTCGGGTTATATAATTTCCGGGATGGACTATTTGTATAGCCGAGTAATTCAAGTTTCTTAAACAGGTGGATAGTCCTATAAATAAGGGAAATTTTGCCCAAATTTTCTAAAACGTGAGCACGTTATAATAAATTCAATGATTACAAGTCTTAGTTGACGAAGATTTTTGGATTTGTAATCGGTTCAAAAATACTTTGGCACGTTTATTTTCAAATTACACTTTGTTTTGTTGGGGAATGAAATTTTCATTTTTTTTTGCAATTATGTACTTTGGAAATTTTCACTGTTTAACGATTACGTACTTTGGAAATTTTTTCCATGCCTTCAGGCATGGGCATTCCGCTAGTATATATATATGCATATATTTGTTCTTACTGGCGTATTATTCCACATGCGTTATCGTTCCATCATAACGATCAACGTAAGGATAATCGCGTAAATCCTATTTTCTAATATTTTTATACCTTCCTACGGATGACTCATTTTACCTCTTCCATGGTGCAAGTCGATGATTCCTATATCCACTATATATACACATGCACACATATCACGGGGAAAATAAAGAAAAATAACAAAAACCCATGAGAGACAGAAAGGGAGGAATGGGTGCCTAACACCTTCCCATTTTGTATCTTAGCCTCCCGAACCTTTTTGAATCATTTTGGTTTCGTATGCATCAGTATGTCTTTGGATGCTGTCCTTCGGGATGGCTCCCCTTCTTTTGTCTGTTTTGAGTAAAATAGACTGGAGACTCTATCTCTCTACATTTTTCACCTCACCCGAATGACGCCGACCGAAGCACTCCTGAGAGGGAAGCGCATGACCTAGGATACTCCATCAGGCCGCCCGGCCTCCCTGAGGATCAGGGGATGGCCACAAAACCCAATACCTCTGGGTCCATCGCATTAGGGTGATGCAGCATACTCACCAATCCCCCCTAGGCAATCTGATATTATAAGAAGGAGGATCAAGACAAAGAAACAGAACCTCTAATGTCGTCATTGCTGACATCGATGTACCACCCGCGCTATGGGCAGACCCCATTGGCCGACTCGTACCCCTGACTGAAGCTATAGGAGGCAAAGGCATATTCACCACATCATAGATGTATGACGTCATGATCCAGCTCATCATAAAATTGAGACAGTCATACGTCACCACCGTGTCCGTGTATAAAGAATAACGCTCTTCGATCATCGTCGCCACTAAATAATCCTCTGTCATCTCCCACACTTACCTCATAGATCTCGGGGGCATCGCCAATGGGCTAACACTTCGTCCTCCACAATTTGTGTGACTAATATCCTTCCCAAATACCAAGAGTATCCAAACTCATACGCCAGCAGTCCCACCGATTACCCTTGTATGATGGATGGTCGTCCACCATGGATAAAAGGTCACATACATTTTGCCAAGACTAAGACAATACTTTCATAAAGGAAAATACCAGAAAGAAAAATTCAAAATGGAAAATAAGAGATAACCCAATCACTTGTGAGGTCATTCATGACCTGACGCACCGCTACCAAGGAAAGAGACCACCTTGACTATCGGTAGGAATTTTGCCACTGGTACATCTAAAAGAATCCTCCACTAACTCATCATGTAAACCAATCAAGTGGTCATTAATCCTAATCACCTCACTGAACCATATCTCCAAAAGGATAGGAGTCAGTAGTCAAAAATCCCAAAAAGAAATGAAGGAAAAATGAAAAAAGAAAAATACCTCCAAAAGATATATGGCTCTAGTAAAAGTCTGTTAACAACACCGAGTGAAAGAATCCAAAGATAAATTAAAGGTCACCAAATTTAGGCTCCCCCATTCAAAGAGGGGGATATTCAGAAATACCCTCAATTATGGAAAAAAACATAAATGTACGACGTCGCCGCTCGACGCCACCAGAAATCCCCCAATAGTAAAAGAATAAATAAATGGGTCATCTCTCGTACCTGCTCTATCGATCAGAAAAACCTCACGAATAAAAGGCATATGGATTGAGTCCCCCGAGACTATCAGCACAACATCACCCAACGCCGCCTCCACCATCATCGGCGTCACCCTCAGCGTGCGATTCACTTTTATCCGCCCCCTCACAATTATCCCCAGTAACTTCTATACATCGATGGGAGTAAATATCATCTCCCCACCACCCAAATGTATGGTGTGGGTAGTATCCCACCACCTCTCCCCCAAAGAATATAGAACCTCCATAGAATGTGGCATCTCATCAAATGCAAATGCCAAACTACCAAAGTCAGCAGAAGAAACCACTTAATGCACCACTGCAGGAAGGTGTTCCCACACATCTTTTAACCCCATCGTCCCCTGGGATTAAAGACTCGTCGCAGCA
The DNA here is from genome assembly GCA_949130495.1 of Sambucus nigra. Classification (NCBI taxonomy): domain Eukaryota; kingdom Viridiplantae; phylum Streptophyta; class Magnoliopsida; order Dipsacales; family Adoxaceae; genus Sambucus; species Sambucus nigra. Next base: position 459,967,717 of record OX422219.1, on the reverse strand, counting down.
ATATAAGTCCGTCAAAACAAAAGGGAGACCTTTGGTTAAAATTCAAAGAAACAAGAAAATGCAAAAAAAAAAAAATGCGAAAAGAAATGACAAACTTAATGCAGTACTTATATAACCATTAGGGTTCCTCACCCTGGATGATGATGCGTAGGCTCACGTAAAAGAGTCTGTGCATTGGCAATAGGCTCGAACAGATAAAATACATTCTTATTTCCCAACACCAAAGGCAACCTGGCCCGCCACTCCAAGTGTGCCCAATCATTAACACCTAAAAATCCATGTGCATCTCACTGCCAGAAAAGTGCTCAATTTTCTAGACTAAAATGAAGAAGGAATGTCAGAGCAAATTGCAGGAGAGAGAAGTAGAAGATAAGAAAGCTAGAAGCTATGAAAAATGAAGAGCTCCCCCTTTTTATAGAAGACTAAGGGGCATGCCTACAAAGTCGATCGACACTGTCCCTTCCCCTTCCCAGGGTAATCCAAAAGACTATGCTGCTGTCATTTGGAAACCTTCACAACATGCCACTCGATAACCCCTTGAAATTTCATTCAAAAAATCCCCAAAAATGCCAAAAACTTCCAAAAAAATTCCAAAACATTCTTAAGAATTCCAAATAAATATTAGGACACTTCTTCATCAATAAAATATGTTCAAGCTCCCAAATCCCTAGCTAGATTAATACCACATTTTCCCAGCTTAAAACCCTAAAATTGAGTACGCCCGCAAAGCCCATTATGAATCCCTAGAGGAATCTCGAGAAACTTCATCTTCAGTAGAAATCAAGTGCTTCCTCAGCAGAGGAACCCATTTCCCCGACGATAATTCTTGAATTAAACTTTTCCCAAGAAAAATTCCAAATTTTTCCAGAGAAAAGTTAGAAGCCTTAAACCAGGAATCTCTTCTAAACAACACATTCCCTAGCGAAATCCCAAAACCTCGACTTGTAAACTGAACTAATATTTTTCAGCAGGACATAACCCCCAGACGAATGTCTCCTCCCTATTAGAGTCTCAAACCAAAATTCCCCAGGAATGTTATCCCCACTTAAGGTCTACATAATTGGTTGCTCCACTTAAGTTCCGCAGAATATACCTCCACCCATAGAATTGGTAGATCCAGACTTATGGTCCTCAGAATTAACCTCGACCCACTGAATTGGTCACCCCACTTAAGGTCCTTAGAATTGACCTCAACTCAAAGAATTAGTTTCTCCAAAATTGAGGTCCTTAGGATTGACCTCAACCCACACAATTGGTCGTTCCCATCTTTATGTCCTCAAAACTGACCTCAAACCATAGAATTGGTCTCCCCACTTAAGGTCCTTAGAATTTACCTCGACCCACACAATTGGTAGCTCCTCTTAATATCTACAAAATATACCTTAACACATAGAATTGGTCGTTCCCACTTAAGGTTCCCATTATTGACCTCGACCCTCAGAATTAGTCTCTCCTATCTATAGGTCATCAGAATTGGTCGCTCCACTAAAGGTCCACAAAACTGATCTCGACCCGCAGAATTGGTAATTCCACTTAAGGTCCACATAATTGACCTCATCCCTCAGTGTATTTTGCTCCTACTTAAGGCCCTCAAAATTGGCCTCAACCAGCAGAATTAGTCGTTCCAAACTTAAGGTCCTTAGAATTGACCTCGACCCTCAGATTTTTTTGCCCCACTTAAGCTCCTCGAAATTGACCACGATCTTTAAAATTGGTCTCTCCCATCTTAAGGTCCTCATAATTGACCTCGACTTGAAGAATTGTTCTCTCTACTTAAGGTCCTCATAACTAACCTCGACCTGAAGAATTCTTTATTCCCACTTAAGGTCCTCAAAATTGACCTCGATCCGCAAAACTGGTTGCTGCACTTAAGGTCCTCAAAATTAAACTTGACCACCTGAATTGGTCGCTCTACTTAAGGTTCACGTAATTGATCTTAACCTGCAGAATTGGTCGTTTCCACTTAAGGTCCTCAGAATTGACCTCGACCCTCAGAATTTGTCGCTCTTATCATTAGTTCCTCAGAATTGACCTCGACCCACAGAATTGGTCGCTCAATTTAAGGTCCTCAGACTTGACCTTGACCCAAAGATTTTTTCACTCTACTTAAGGTCTTTAGAATTGACATCAACCCTCAAAATTTATCGTTCCAATTAAGGTCCTCGGAATTGACCTCGACCCACAGAATTGGTCCCTCCCATCTTTAGGTCTGAAGAATTTACCTCGACCCACAGAAGTGGTTGCTCCATTCAAGGTCCTCAGAATTGACCTCGACCCGTAGAATTGGTCTCTCTACTAAAGGTCTGCACAATTAACCTTGACCCACAGAATTGGTTATTCCATTTAAGGTCCTTAACATTGACCTCGACTTTTAGAATTGGTCGTTCCCATATTTAGGTCCTCAGAATTGACCTCTACCCAAAAAAATGGCCATTCCCTAAGATCCTCAAAATCAACCTTGACCCTCCGAAACGGTCATCCTTATCACTGTAGGTCCGCATAATTGACCTCTTTTCCCAAGCATCATGTGGTGTGTATTCGACAACTTTAACTTGTTCTAAGCTTAATCCTCTGGGGGATGTACAGACACCACATTCTAGGATCCCCTGAGTCTCTACTTAGGTCCATAACACCTCCCCCTTTTACTACAAACCCTAGGTTATACTCCGAGTACATATTTAGAGGCCATCGGACGCTCTTAGGCCCCATTTGACTCTGGTCAACTATGTCATCAGAGTGAAAGGTCAATTAATATTCTAAGGGCTCTGAATTGATGTTTTAATGGTCTACACTGTGCATAAATTGGCATAACAGTTTTGGATGAACATACCATTTTATTATCAAAAATAAATTTGGGAGGATACCGAGCGCTCACAGTCCCTGATTTGACTCTAATCAACTCCATCGTCAGAGACAAAGCTCAATGAATCCTCTAAGGGAACTAAAAATCCATTTCCAATGATCTTCACAATATGAAAAATGTCATAACCATTCAGACAAACGATCCATTTCCCCCAAAAACTGATCTAGAGGCCATTGGGTTCTCCCGAGCTTTGTTTGAGCAAGGACAACTCTTCAGCTCAAATGATACTGAATAAATCTTTTAAGGTAACTGAAAAACCTTTTCGATGGTCTGGCCCATGCATGAATCAGGCTTACGATATGGATGAACAACCCATTTTACTCCAAAGGGTCATCGGGTGCTTTCGAGCCCGTTTGACCGAAGTCAACTATCCAAATCGAGCGAAGCTATTTGGAAAATCAAATTAACTCACATAACCTTTCCAAGGCCATCCCTGTGCATGATTTAGACTCACGGTTTGGATGAGCAATCCATTACCATCTGATAATCTCCCATCCAAAGGATCAACGAGCGCTTTCGAGCCTCGTTTGACCCAATGTCATCTCTTGGACCCAGGAGTGGACCAATGGAATCTTGAAGGTCTATTAATTACCTTTATAATGGTATGCCTAATGCAATATTTTGATTAACGAATTGCATTGTATGACCTTTTTTTAGAAAAATCTGCACAAGACTGCTGATTTGCAGGTCCACTTCCCTACCTATCGACAGTGTGTCTAGGGTCACCTGCCAATTGGCAAGGCTAAGGGTATGCCAATCGGCAGTGCCCATGACCTATAAAAGGATATCATGAACTCACTCCCAAGGAACGGATTCGATCCATCAATATCAATTATCTCAACAACATTCTTCTGTAATTAGTAATGTTCCCTTGTGTGAAATTCCTTTCCATCTTTCATTCCCATAATTTTCATACCCAATTTAGCAAATGCCTCCTTATCTCCCATCTAACATTCATCCCAACTTTCACCGAAGCTCATCAAGGATCAAGGGCAAGCTTCAATTCTACAATAAAAATCCAAATATCCTTCTCTCTCTTTAAATTTCTTTATTTCCATATTAATTACATAAATTCTTAATCTAGATTTTACTTTAGTTCATACACATTAACATCTCATCCTGTATTAGTTACATTGCACATACTTTATTTTCTTTAAAAAATCCAAAAATAAAAAAAGGGTTACACCAATAAATTACGACGGGATTCTTCATCACATTTACTCAAAACTAAAAATATATTTTGTACAGACACACATATAATAAACTCCCATTTGAATTTATGGGATAAACCCCACCCTTGTTCCACATGCAAACTACGTGGACATTGATGCCTTTATAGGCTATGTAAGAATTTTGGGGTAAAGCCAGAGACTCGAGTTCAATTTTCTATTTTTTTAATTTTCCTATTTTCACATTTTTATCCGTTTTATTTTTTCTATATGCTACTCTATATATCATATTTTTTATTCATATCTTTGTTCTATCTAACAAATATTATCGTTTCACTCTGACCATCAATATCTCGATAAGCGTGCACATCATATTTTATAATTATTATTTCGAGAACATTCATTTGGATGGCCTCGCTCTATCTGTTCTATGGTATGACTCGAATGATTCCAATCTCCATTTATACACACATACACACACTTCATGGAGAAATTAAGGAAAATAGTAACACAAGCCCATGAGAGACTAAAAGGGTGGGATGGGTGCTTAACACCTTCCCATTCCATAACTTAGCCCCTGAATGTCTGAATTATTGGTTTTGTAAGCATCAGTTTGTCTTTAATGTCGTTCTCTCAAGGCGAAGAGATGTTCTTTTGCCTGTTTTGTGGAAAATAGGCTGGCGAATCAATCTCTTTATATCACCCCGTATCGACGACGATCAAAGCGCTCCTAGAAGACGGTGCAAGACCTTCTCTCCCTCCCCAATTGCTCATAGGCGAGAGCTGATACCCTGAGATGGGAGGAATAAGCAAAGGACGAATGGCCATAATAGGTTTATATCTGTCTTTGATTGGAAGTCTATGTTCCACTAAATTTTTATCCAATATAGGCAGCTCATCATATTGTGAGGCATCGTTGTCCTTCTTCTGATGTCACTACACCAAAAGCCGAGAATGGTCATGGATTTTGGCTGTGACAAGGCCTCCGGGACACGACCGAGGTCTGTGACCATATCTTGCTTGACTGAAATTAGTGGTCATGGAGTTTATCTGTGACTGGAAGTAAGGGCCACGACCTGCAGGGTGGGGCATTACATGGCTCCATGGTCACGGGCGTGGACCGTGATCAAGGGTCACAAACTTGTGCCATGAAAATTATAAACTAAGGTTCATGGACCTGAGTACTGACCAGTGGTCGACTTGGGGTCACAGACAAAGTCGATTATCACATGGGGAACTTTTGAAAAATGAGCCCGGCCAAAAGTTGTGACTCCCATTTTTTTTTAAATGGGGATCACGGCTTTGGGTCGTGACCATATCCATATAATAAAAATAAAAATAAATTACTTTTAGGAAACCCTAAAGAAAAAAACATGTATACATCAACCAAATAATACTAAATATTTATAAATTTTACTCATATTCACAAATTGGGCATTCCATAACTATTCGGTTAGTTCCTACGAGTTACAATTTTCCTATGCGTGGTGTTCTTTCCCTTTAAGGATTCGTTTGGGGGGATATTTTGGGTTTCCCCCTCCAACAATATGTTTTTAATCCTAAGTCTAGTTTTTTTTAATTTTAGTCCTATTCACAAACCAAGCATCCTGCAAGAATGCGATCATCTATTACGAGTTACATTGGTCCCGTACGAGGTGTTAATGCCCCTTATGGGCCGTTTTGGGGGCAGTTTTGGATTTTTCCCCTATAACAACATATTTTCAAGCCTAAATCTGGTTATTTGCAAACTTTATTACTATTCTGAAACTGGGCATCCCATGACTACATCGTCAGTTCGTACAAGTTATATTGATCCCGTTCGAGGTGTTCGTGTTCCTTAGGGGGAGTTTGGGGCTTGTTTATGGTTTTCTCCCTCTAGCGTCATGTTTTCAATCTTAAGTTTGTTTATTTACAAATTTTAGTCATATTATCAAACCGAACATCCCATGACTATACAGTTAGTTCCTACGATTACATTTGTCCCGTGTGAGGTGCTTGTGCCCCTATGGAGGCCGTTAAGGGGTTGTTTCGGGTTTTCCACCTCTAGCAGCAAGTTTTTATGACCAAGTTTGGTTATTTACAAATTTTAGTCATATTATCAAAGTGGGCGTCGCATGAATACACAACCAGTTCCAACAAGTTACATTGATACCATGTGAGGGGGTTTTCCCTAAGAGGGTCGTTTGGTGGTTATTCTAGTTGTTCCCCCTCTAGCGGCATGTTTTCAAATCTAATTATGGGTATTTGCAAATTTTAGGACTATTATCAAGCCGAACATCCCCTGACCATGCAGTTAGTTCCTGCAACTTACATTTGTCTCGTGCGAGGTGTTCATGCCCCTTAAGGGCCATTTCATTTTTGGGGGTTTTTCCCCCTTGTTTTAAAGCCTAAGTCTAGTTATTTGTAAATATAAGTTCTATTCTCATACCGAGAATCCCATGACTATGAGGTTAGTTCTTAGGAGTTACATTGTTCTTGTCCGAGATGTTCGTGCCCCTAAGCTAACCATATAAGGGATATTTTGGGTTTCACCTTCTATCGGTATGTTTTCAAGCCTAAGTCTGGTAGTTTGCAAATTTTAGTCCAATTATCACACCGAATGTCGAATGACTACACACTTACTTCCTACGAGTTATATTTGTCCCGTTCGAGGTGTTCGTGCCCCTTAGCAGACCATTTGGGGGTTATTTTGGGTTTTCCTTATCCAAAGGCTTGTTTTTAAGTCTGAGTATGTTTTTTTTGCAAATTTTAGTTCTATTCGCAAACCGAACTTCACGTGATTATGCGGTTAATTCCCATGAGTTGTATTGATTCCGCGCGAGGTGTACGTACACCATAGGGGCGCATCAGGGGGCTATTTTTTATTTTTCCCTTTAGCGGTATGCTTTCAAGCCTAAGTATGTTTATGTAAAATTTTTATTTATATTCTCACATCGGATATTCCATGACTATATGGTCAGTTCCTACGAGTTACATTTGTCTCGTGCGAGTTTTTCGTGCCCCTTAGGGGGTCGTTTAGTGCTATTTTGGGTGTTTTGCCTCTAGCGGCATGTTTTAAAGCCTACATCTCATTATTTTAAAATTTTATTCCTATTCTCAAACCGGTCATCCTGTGATAATGCAGTCAGTTCATATGGGTTACATTGTTTCCCTGCGAGGTGTTTGTGCCTCTTAGGGGCCTTTTGGGGGTTCTTTTGAGTTTTCCCCTTACATCAGCAAGTTTTTAATCCTAAATCTAGTCATTTGCAACTTTTAGTCATATTTTCAAAGGAGGCATCCCATGACTACGCGGTGAGTTCCTACGAGTTACATTGGTCACGTGCTTGTTGTTCGAGCCCCTTATGGGGTCGTTTGGGGGCTGTTTTGGGGTTCCCCCTCTAGAGGCATGTTTTCATGCCCAAGTCCGTATATTTTCAATTTTTAGTTCTTTTCTAAAATTAAGCATCTCGCAACTACACAGTCAATTCCTACGATTTACATTAGTCCCGTGCAAGGTGATCGTTTCGCATAATGGTGTGTTTTGGGGGAATTTTTTTGTTTTCCCCCCTCTAGCAACATGTTTTCAAGCCTAAGTTTGGTTACTTGCAAATTCTAGTCCAATTCTAAAAATGAGAATCCCATGACTATGTGATCAGTTCCTACAAGTTACATTAGTCTCGTGCGAGGTGTCCGTGCCCATTAGGGGTCGTTTATGTGCTATTTTGGGTTTTATACCTTTAGAGGCATGTTTTCATGCCTACATCTTATTATTTTCAAATTTTAGTCCTATTCTCAAACTGAGAATTGCGGTAAATGTGATCAGTTCCTACGAGTTACATTGATCCTATGCGAGGTGTTCGTTCCTCTTCGGGGGGATTTTGGGGGCTATTTTGGGATTTCCACTTGTAGTGTCGTGTTTTTAAGCTTAAGTTTGGTTATTTTCAAATCTTAGTGCTATTGTCAACTGAGAATCCTATGACTACAAGGTTAGTTACCACGAGTACATTGGTTTCGTGCGAGGTGTTCGTGCCCCCTCAAGGAGGTATTTGGGGACTGTTTTTGGTTCCCCCTAGCGACATGTTTTGAAGCTCAAGTTTGGATATTTACAAATTTTATTCCTATTATCAAACTGAGAATCTCAAGGCTATGCTATCAGTTTGTATGAGTTACATTTGTTCGCTGCAATGTGTTTATGTCCCTAAGGGAGTCGTTTGGGCGTATTTCCTATTTTTTTTTCCTCTTGTATCATGTTTTTAAGCTTTGCTATATTCATTTGAAAATTTTGGGCCAATTATCAAAAATGGGTATCCTCTGACAACGAGGTCAGTTTCTACGCGTTATATTTGAATGCTATAAGGTGCTTATGCCCGTTAGTGGGCCATTTCGGGCTATTTTGATTTTTTTTCCTTTAGAGGTATATTTTCAGGCCTACGTCTTATTGCTTAAAAATTTTTGTACTATTCTCAAACCAAGTTTCCAGTGACAACTTGATCAGTTTCTACAAGTTACATCGATGCCAAGGGAGGGGCCTTTTAGGGGCTGTATGGGTTTTCCACTTCTAGCGGAATGTTTTTAAGCCTAAGCTTGTTTTTTTTGCAAAAACCAATACTATTGTCAAACCAAGCATCCCATGACTACATGGTTAATTACTGAGAGATACATTGGTCACGTGTGAGGTGTCCTTACACCTTATGGGGCCGCTTAGTGGTTGTTTTGGGGAAGCATGTCCTCAGGCCTAAGTTTGGTTATTCTCCAAATTTTTAAGCCTGAGTCTGATCTTTTAAAAAATTTATTCCTATTCCCAAACTGGGCATCCCATGACTACAGAGTTAGTTACTACAAGTATAATTTATCATGTGCGAGGTATCCGTGCCCTTAAGGGGGGCCAGTTAGGTGTTATTTTTGGTTTTCCCCCCTAGTGGCATATTTTCAAGTCTAAGTTTGATCATTTGCAAATTTTAGTCCTATTATCAAACCGGTCATCCACTGACTATGCGCTTAGTTATTACAAGGTACATTAGTCCTATGCGAGGTGTTCGTGCACCTAAGGGGGTCATTTGTTAGGGGGTTCCCCTCTAACGACCTGTTTTGAGGCCTAATTTGATTTATTTGAAAATTTTAGTCCTATTCTCACACAGGGCATCCCCTAACTAGGAGGTCAGTTTTTACGAGTTACATTTGTTTATTGCGAGGATTTTGGGCCTATTTCGGGGCTATTTGGGGGTCATCTTCAATTTTCCACCTCTAACGGCTTATTTTCAAGCCTACATCTGGTTATCTACAAATTTTAGTCATATTCTCAAACTAGGCTTCTCATGATAATTAGGTCAGTTCCTACGAATTTCAATTATCCTGTGTAAGGTGCTTGTGCGTCTTAAGGGGTCTTTTGGGAGTTCTTTTTGGTTTTCTCCTTCCAGCAACATGTTTTTAAGTTAAGTCTAGTTATTTTCAAATTTTAGTTCTATTATGAGCATTCCATGAGTACGCTTTCAATTCCCATGAGTTGCACAGGTCTCTTATGAGGGTGACCCTTAGGTGGGACTTTCGGGCATTATTTTTTGTTTTCCCTATCTAGCGGCATGTTTTAAAACCTGAGTGCAGTTTTTTCAAATTTTAGTCCTATTCTAAAATTGAGCATTCCGTGACTACATAGTCAGTTTCTACGTGTTAACTTATTCCTGTGCGAGAGATATTTGTTCCCCTTAGAGGTGCGTTTGGGTGCTATTTTTGATTTTTTCCCTCTAGCCGCATATTTTAAAGATTAAATCTGCTTATTTGCAAATTTTAATCCCATTCCAAAACTGATCATCCCGTGACTACACAATCAGTTCCAACGAGCTATATTTGTCGTGTGCGAGGTATTCATACCCGTTCGAGGGCCATTTGGGGCAATTTTTTTTTACCTCTAATAGCATGTTTTAAAGCCTACATCTGGTTAATTACAAATTTTAGTTCTATTCTTAACTCTTGCTCTCCGTGATAACGTGACCAGTTTCTACGAGTTATATTGGTCCTGTGCAAGGTCTTCATGCCTCTTAGGGGGCCTTTTGAGGGCTGTTTTCGATTTTCCCCTTCTAGCGACATGCTTTTAAGTTTTAGTTTGGTGATTTTCAACTTTTGGTCCTATTCTCAAACCCTACATACCATGACTACACGGTCAGTTCCTACAGGTTACATTAGTTCAGTGCGGGAGTGTCCCTTAGGGGGGCCATTTGGAGAATATTTTTAGTTTTCTCCCTCTAGGGGCATGTTTTCAAGCCTAAGTCAACTTGTTTGCCAATTTTAGTCCTATTTTCAACCTGGGCATCCCGTGATTACATGATTAGTTCCTACGAGTAACATTAGTTCCATGTGAGGTGTTCGTGCTTTTTAGTTGGTGTTTGGGGTTTGGTTTGGGTTTTCCTCTCTGTATCATGTTTTTAAGCATAAGCTTCTTTATTTACATATTATTGTCCTATTCTCAAATCTGGCATCTTGTGACTACGTGATCAGTTCCTATGAGTTACATTGGTCCTATGCGAGTATCCGTGCCCCTCAAGAGATCGTTTAATGATTGTTATGGGATTTCCCCATCTAGAGACTAATTTTTAAGCCTAAGTCTAGTTATTCGCAAATTTTAGTCCTATTCTCAGACTAGGCATCCCATGACTCTATGGTTCATACAAGTTACATTGTCCCAATATGAGGTGTTCGTGTCCCTTAGGGGGCCAGTTGAGTGTTGTTTTGGGTTTTCCCCATTTAGCATCATGTTTCAAAGTCTAAGTCCGTTTATTTGCAAATTTCAGTCCTACTCTCAAACTGAATGTCCCATGACTATACAGTCAATTTTTACAAGTTGCATTTGTCCCATGCGAGGTGGTCATTCCCCATAAGGATGCGTTTGGGGGACGTGTTTTTATTTACCCCCTCTAGCGACATGTTTCCAAGCCTAAGTCTAGTTATTTGAAAATTTTAGTCCTATTCTCAAATCGAGAATCCCGTGACTATGTGGTCAGTTCCTATGAGTTATTGTAAGTTGTCCGTGCCCGTTAGGCGGTCGTTAAGGGACTATTTCGATTCTGTAGCTCTAGCAGCATATTTTTAACCCTACCTATGGTTATTTGCAAAGTATAGTCCTATTCTCATATTGAGCATCGTGTGACAGCATGGTTAGTTTTTATGAGTTACATTGATCCTTGGCAGGGTGTTTGTTCCTTTTAGGGGGCCTTTTGTGGGTTGTTTTGGGATTTCCCCTTTAGTGTCATGTTTTTAAGCTTAAGTCTGGTTATTTTCAAATTTCAATCCTATTCTCAAACTGGGCATCCCATGACTATGAGGTTAGTTCCCACGAGGTAAATTAGTTTCGTGCAAGGTGTCTGTGCCCCTTAGGGGGCATTTGGAGTTTGTTTTTGGTTTGCCCCCTCTTGCGATAATTATCATGCCCAAGTCTAGTTATTTATAAATTTTAGTCCTATTCTCAAACCGGGCATGTCGTGACTATCTGGTCATCTCGTATGAGTTATATTAGTCCAGTGCGAGGTGTTTGTGTACGTAAGGGGGTTGTTTGGGTGTTATTTTGCATTTTCTTCCTCTGTTAGCATGTTTTCAATCCTAATTATGTTCATGTGAAAATTTTGGTTCTATTCTCAAACCTTTTATCCCGTGACAATACAGCCAGTTTTTACGCATTGCACTTCTCTATTGTGAGGTGCTTGTACCCTTTAGGGGGGGCGTTTGTGTGCTATTTTTGGTTTTTCGCCTATAGAGTCATATTTTCAATCTTAGGTTTGGTTATTTGAATTTTTTTTCCTATTCTTGAACTGACTATCCCATGACAACTTGCTCAGTTTCTACGAGTTACATAGGTCCCGTGAGACGTGTTTGTGCCTCTTTTAGGGGCCTTTTGGGGGTTGTATGTGTTTTTCGCTTCTAGAGGCATGTTATTAAGTCGAGGTCTGGTTATTTGCAAAATTTAGTACTATTCTCAAACCGGGCATCCCATGACTACATAGTCAGTTCCTACGAGTTATATTGGCCCCCCTATAAGGTGTTCATTCCCCTTAGGGAGCCGATTGGGGGTTGTTTTAGGGTTTTCCCATCTTGAAGCATGTTTGCAAGCCTAAGTCTGGTTATTTTTGTGTTTTAGTCCTATTCTCAAATCGGGTTCCACAAGATTTTGTTGTTCTTATGCGAGGTGTTCGTGCTCCTTAGGGGCGTGTTTGGTGGTTATTTTTGGTCTTCTCCCTTTAGCGAAATATTTTCAAGACTATCTAGTTACTTTCAAATTTTAGTCGTCTTCTCATATCGGTCATCCCGTGACTAGACTGTTAGTTCATGCGAGTTACATTGGCCTCGTGCGAGCAGTTCGTACGGGTTACGCGATTGCTTTAGGTTTTTTCCCGTCTAGCAGATTATTTTGAAACCTACATTTGGTTATTAGCAAATTTTAGGCCTATTCTCAAACAAAGCATCCCGTGACAGCGCAATCAACTCCTAAAAGTTACATTGGTCCCGTACAAGTGTTCGTTCCCCTTAAGGAGGCCATTTGGGAGCTATTTTTGGAATTTCCTTTCTAGGGGAAATTTTTTAAGACTAAGTTAGATTATGTCATTATTTTATTCCTATTCTCAAACTGGGCATCCCATGACTACACAGTCAGTTCCCACGAGTTACATTGATCCCGTGAGAGGTGTCTGTGCCCTTTAGGGAACCAGTTAAGGGTTATTTTTAGTGTTCCCCGTCTAGCAACATGTTTTCAAGCCTAATTCTAGTTATTTGAAAATTTTAGTCGTATTCTCAAATCGGTCATCCCCTAACTATGCAGTTAGTTTGGACGAGGTACACAGGTCCCGTGTGATGTATTCGTGCCCTAAGGGGGCATTTAGGGGTTATTTTCTATTTTCTCCCTCAAACGACAGGTTTTCAGTCCTAATTCTGTTTATTTAAACATTTTAGTTCTAGTCTCAAACTAGGCATATCATGACTAGGAGGTCAGTTTTTACGAGTTAGATTGGTCTATTGCGAGGTGTTCGTGCCCGTTAGGGGGCCGTTTGTGGTTCTTTAGGGAGTTTACGCCTATAGTAGAATGTCTTCAAGCATATGTCCTGCTATTTTAAAATTTAAGTCATATTCTCAAACCAGGCTTCCTGTGATGACTCGTTCAGTTCCTATGAGTTACATTTATCTTGTGTGAGGTGTTAGTGCCTCTTAAGGGGGGCTTTGGGGGCTATTTTGGGTTTCGTCATTCTAGGAACATGATTTTAAGTTAAGTCTTATTATTTTCAAACTTTAGTCCTATTATGGGTGTCCTATGACTACAAGATCATTTTTTATGAGTTACATTAGTCTCATGCGAGAGTGTCCCTTTGGCGTGCCGTTCGAGCATCTTTTTTGGTTTTTCCCCTCTAGCAGCATGTTGTGAAACCTAACTCTAGATTGAAAATTTTAGTCCTATTCTAAAATCGAGCATCCCATGACTACGCCGTCAGTTCCTACGAGTTACATTATTCTCGTGCGAGAGGTAAGTGTGCCCCTTGGTGATGTGTTTGGGAGCTATTTTTTTTTCGTCTAGCAACATGTTTTCAAACCTAAGTTTGGTTATTTGCAAATTTAATATTTATTTCTAATCTAGGCATCCCGTGTCTACACGATCAGTTTTTATGAATTGCATCTGTCTTGTGTGAATTATTCGTTATCGTTTGAGGGACGTTTGGCGGTTGTTTTAGGTTTTTCCATATAGCGACATGTTTTAAAGCCTACATCGAGTTACTTAAAAAAATTAGCTCTATTCTGAACCCCTACTTTTTATGACAACTTGGTCAGTTTCAACGAGTTTCATTGGTCCCGTGTGAGGGGTTGGTGCCTCTATAGGGGCTTTTGTTGGGATGTTTTTTATTTTCCCCTTCTAGCGACAAATTTTAAAGTCTAGGTCATGTTATTTTCAAATTTTGGTCCTATTTTCAAACCTAACAACTGGTGACAACACGGACAGTTCCTTCAAGTTACATTGGTTCAGTGTGAGAGTGCCCCTTAGGGGGGCCATTTGGAGATTGTTTTTGGTTCCCCCCTTTAGACACGTTTTTTCAAGCCTAAGTCTACTTGTTTACTAATTTTAGCCATATTTTTAAACCGGGCATCCCTTGACTAAGCAATCAGTTCCTACGAGTTACATTGGTCTTGTGCGAGGTGTTTGTGCCTCTTAGAGGAGAGTTTGGAGGATGTTTTGGGTTTTCCAATATTTATCTTTTTTTAAGAGTAAGCTTGTTTATTTGCATATTTTAGACCTATTCTCAAATCGGGCATTCTGTGACTACACTATTAGTTCCTATGAGTTACATTAGGCCTATAAGAGTATTCGTGCCCCTTAGGGGAACGTTTATGGGTTGTTTCTGATTCTCCCTATCTAGACGTAAGTTGTTATGCCTACGACTGGTTATTTGCAAAATTTAATCATATTCTCAAACCGGTCATCTTGTGAATATGCACTTAGTTCCTAAACGTTACATTGGTCCTGTGTGAGGTGTTAATGTCCTTTGGAAGGATGGTTGGGGGATTTGTGGGTTTTACCCATCTAGGATCATATTTTCAAGCCTAAGTCTATTTATTTGAAAAATTTTAATCAAATTTTGAGACCGACCGTTCCACGACTATGCGGTCAATTCCTACGATTACTATTAGTCCCGTGTGAGGTGGTCGTACCCACAAGGGCACGTTTGGGTGGTGTTTTTTGTTCCCCCCTCTAGCAACATGTTTCCAAGATTAATTGTTACTCTTTGTAAATTTTAGTCTTATTCTCAAATCGTGAATCCCGTGACTATGCAGTCAGTTACTATCGTGTCAGGTGTTCATGCCTATTAGGGGACAATTTTGAGGGCTATTTTGGGTTTTTCACTTCTAGAAGAATATTTTCAATCCTACAACCGGTTATTTGGAAATTATTTTCCTCTTCTTGAAACAAGTATCTTATAAAATCTTTGTCAGTTCCAATGAGTTACATCGGTCGTGTGAAATGGGCTCATGCCTCTTTGAGGGGAATTTTGGGGGTTGTATGGGTTTTCCACTTCTAGAGGTGTGTTTTTAATCCCAAGTGTGGTTAGTTGAAAATTTTAGTAATATTCGCAAGCCGGACATCCCATGACTAGATGGTCAATTCCTACTAGTTATATTAGTCCCGTGACAAGTGCACTTGCTCCTTAGAGGGCCGCTTAGTGGTTGTTTGGGCTTTTATACATATGTAAACATGTTTTCAAGCCTGAGTCTGGTTATTTACAGATTTTCGTCTAATTCTCAAAGTGTATGTCCCATCACCATGCGGCCAATTCCTACGAGTTATGTTGGTCCCGTGCGAAGTATCCATGCCCTGTAGGGGCGCATTTGGGGGATGTTTTTGGTCTTCCCATTTAGCGAAATGTTTTGTAGACTAAGTCTAGTTACTTCCTAATTTTAGTCCTATTCTCAAAAACGAGCATCATGTGACTACACTGTCAGTTCCTATGAGTTACATTGGTCACGTAAGAGTTGTTCGTGCCTATTAGGGGCTGATTTCGGTTTTTCTCCTCTAGCAGCTTATTTTTAAGCCTACATATGGCTATTTGGAAATTTTAGTTCTATTCTCAAATAGGGCATCCTGTGACAACGCTGTCAATTCCTACGAGTTACTTTGATTTCGTATGAGGTGTTCGTTCCCCTCAAGGGGGACTTTTGGAAGCTAGTTTGGGAAACCCCTGTAGTGGCAAGTTTTTAAGACTAAGTATGATTAATTAAAAATTTTATTCCTATTCTCAAACTGGGCATCTCATGGATACATAGTCAGTTCGTACGAGTTACATTTGTCCCGTGTGATGTGTTCGTGCCCTTTAGGGGGGCCAGTTAGGGGACGCTTTTGGTTTTCCCCTCTGGTGGCATGTTTTTAGGCCTAGGTTTGGTTATTTACAAATTTTAGTCATTTTCTCAAATTGATCCTCCCCTGACTACGCGATTAGTTCTTACGAGGGACATTGGTCTTGTACGAGGTGTTCGTTCCCCTAAGGGGGCCATTTAGGGGTTATTTTTTTCCCCTCTGACGGCATGTATCAAGCCAATTCTATTTATTTGAAAATTTTATTCATATTCTCAAACTGGGCATCCCATGACTAGGAGGTCAGTTTTTATGAGTTTCATTGGTCTATTGCGAGATGTTCGTGCTCATTAGGGGGCCGTTTGGGGGTCGTCTTTTGTTTTTCTCCTCTACCGGCATCTTTTCAAGCATACGTCTAGTTATTTACAAATGTAAATCCTATTCTCAAACCAGGCTTCCCGTTGCAACTCGGTAAGTTCCTATTAGTTACATTTGTCTTGTGTGAGGTGTTTGTGCCTCTTAAGAGGGACCTTTGGGGTTATTTTGGGTTTTCTCCTTCTAGCAACATGTTTTTAAGATAACTCTTGTTATTTACAAGTTTTAGTCCTATTCTGGGTGTCCCATGACTACACGAATAGTTCCTATGAGTTATATTGGTCTCGTGTCCATATGAGGATATTCGAGCATTATTTTTAGTTTTCCACCTCTAACGGCATGTTCTAAAACCTAAGTATCATTGTTTGCAAATTTATGTCATATTCTAAAATCGGGCATCCCGTGACTACGTGGTCAGTTCCTATGAGTTACATTATTTTTGTGTTAGGTGTTTATTCCCCTTAAGGGTGCGTTTGGGGGCTATTTTAGTTTTTTTCCTCTCTAGCAGTGTGTTTTCAAGTCTAAGTCTTGTTATTTACAAATATTAATCCTATTCTTAAACTAGGCATATCGTGACTACGCAGTCATTTGCTATGACTTACATGTGTCTCGTGCGAGGTATTCTTTCCTCTTTGGGGGATATTTCAGGAGTTTTAGCCTATAACGGCGTGTTTTTAATCCTACATCTGGTTATTTACAAATTTTTATTATGTTCTCAAACTGGGCATTCCGTGACAACGTGGTCTGTTTCTACAAGCTGCAATGGTCCCCTGCGAGGTATTTTTCCCTTTTAGGGGGCCTTTTGGGGTTTGTTTTCAATTTTCCCCTTCTAGCGACATGTTTTTAAGTGTAAGTCTAGTTATTTTCAAATTTTCGTCCTATTGTCAAACCCAACATCCCATGAATACACGGCCAGTTCCTACAAGTAACATTGGTCCGCTGAAAGGAAACCTCTTAGGGGGCCGTTTAGGGATATTTATATTTTCCCCCTTCTAATGGCATGTTGTCAAGCCTAACTCTACTTGTTTGCAACTTTTAGTCCTATTTTCAAACTGGGCATCCCATGACTATGCGATCAGTTACTACGAGTTACATTCCATGCGAGGTGTTCATGCCTCTTATGGGCCGTTTGGTTTTTTTTGGGGGGTTATCCCCTCTAGTATCATGTTTTCAAGTCCGAGCTTGTTTATTTGCATAATTTAGTCCTATTATAAAATAGGACATCATGTGACTATGCGATTAGTTCCTATGAGTTACGTTGATCCAATTCGAGTATTCATTCCCACTAGGGGGTTTTCCCATCTAGCGAAAAGTTTCTAACCTTAGTCTAGTTATTTACAAATATTAGTCCTATTCTTAAATTAGGCATCCCTTGACTATGCAATCATCTCATACAAGTTACATTAGTTCCATGTGAGGTGTTCATGTCTCTTAGGGGGCTATTTTAGCTTTTTTCCTTCGAGCGGCATATTTTTAAGCCTAAGTCTGTTTATTGGAAATTTTTATTCCTATTCACAAACCGCGCATCCCATGACTTACATTGGTCCCATGCGAGGTGTTTGTGCCTCTAAGGGGGCCATTTGCTGATTATTTTGGGTTTTCCCTGTGGTATTATGTTTTCAAGCCTAATTCTCATTATTTAAAAACTTTAGTCCTATTATCAAACTGAACATGCCGTAACAATGCGATATATTCATACTATTTACATTAGTCACGTGTGAGGTGTTTATGCCCCTTGGGGCATTAGGGGGGTGTTTTGGAGTTTTCCCCTCTGGGAAAATGTTTTCAATCCCAAGTTTGGTTATTTTTAAATTTAGGCCTATTATCAAACTAGGCATTCCGCGACTATGTAGTCAGTTTTTACAAGTTACATTGATTTCGTGTAAGGTGTTAGTGCTCCTTAGGGGCGTGTTTGGGGGTTGTTTTTGGTTTCCCCCATTTAGTATCATAATTTCAAGCCAAAGTATCATTATTTACAAATTTTAGTCTTTCTCTTAAATCGGTGTCCCGTGTCTTTTCATTCAGTTCCTTCAAGTTAGATTGGTCTCATATGAGGTGTTGGTGCCCCTAACGGGGTGGTTTCAGGGATGTTTTGGATATTCTTTCTCTAGCATCATGTTTTCAAGCCATGTTTCGTATTTTGAAAATTTTAGTCCCATATTCAAATCGGGAATTTCGTGACTATACGGTCAGTCCCCATGATTTACATTAGTCCCGTACGAGGTGTTCTTACACCATAGGGCGCGTTTGGAGGCTCTTTTGGGTTTTCCCCTTCTAGTAGAATGTTTTCTAGCCTAAGTCTTGATATTTTCAAATTTCAATCCTATTATTAGAACGGGTGTCCCGTGACTACCTGCTATATTCCTACAAGTTACAATAGTCCAACACAAGGTGTTTGTGCCCTTTAGGGGAACACTTGGGGGTTATTTATTTTTTTTTTACCTCTATTAGCATATTTTCAAACCTAAGTGTGGTTATTTGAATATATTGATCCTCTGCCTAAATCTTGCATCATGTGACTTTGCGATCAGTTGTTACGAGTTACATTTGTCTCGTGCGAGGTAATCATGCCCGTTCGAGGGTCATTTGGGGGATGTTTTGGGTTTTTTTTCCTCCTGCATCATGTTTTTAGCCTACATCTGATTATTTGTAAATTTTATTTCTAAACCGGACATTTCGTGAAAATGTAGTCAGTTTATACGAGTTACATTGGTGTCGTGCGAGGTGTCCTTGCCTCTCACGGGTTTTTAAGTCATAGACTTAGACTTAAAAACTTGTCTCCAGAGGGCATTCAGGGGTTTTTGCAGCGGACCAATGTAACTTATAGGAACTGGTCCTATATTCATACTAGTTACATTATCCCATTCGAGGTGTTTATGAGCCTTAGAGGGCATTTGGTTTTTTTTTTTTTTGGGGGGGGGGGGGTTTCCCCTCTAGAAAAATGTTTTCAATCCCAAGTTTGGTTATTTTAAAATTTTAGGCCTATTATGAAATTGGGCATTTCGTGACTACGCAGTCAGTTCCCATGAGTTATATTGATCCCCAAGCCTAAGTCTTGTTATTTGTAAATTTTAGTCTTATTCTTAAATTGGGCATCCTGTGACCTTGCGATCAGTTCGTATGAGATACATTGGTCTCCTACGAGGTGTTTGTGCCCTTTATGGGACCGTTTCTCTACTTTTTTGGATATTCTTCCTCTAGCATCAGATTTTCCAACCTATGTCTGGTAATTTGAAAATTTAGTCCCATTATAAAATCGGATGTCCAGTTACTACACGGCCAGTCCCTATGAGTTACATTGGTTACATGCGAGTTGTTCGTGCACCAAAGGAGACATTTGGGGTTTTTTTTTATTTTCCACTGCTAACAGAATGTTTTCTAGCCTAAGTCATGTTATTCGTAAATTTCAGTCCTATTATCCAAATGGGTGTCCCAGGACTATTTGGATATCCCAGGACCACGTGTTATGTTCCTATGAGTTACATTGGTCTCGTGCGAGGTGTTTATGGCCCTCAAAGGTCTATTTGGGTTTTTACCCTCCAGGATCATGCTTTTAAGCATATGTTTGGTTATTTAAAAAATTTAGTCCTATTCTCAAATCGGGTGTCCCGAATCTATGCGATCAGTTCCTATGCATAACATTGGACCCGTACGAGGTGTTTGTGCCCTTAGAGGACATTTGGAGGTTGTTTTAGGGTTTCCCCTTCTAGCAGCATGTTTTCAAACCTTAGTCAGGTTATATTCAAATTTTATTCCTTTTCTCAAATTGAGAATCCCATGACAACGTGGTCAGTTCTTACGAGTTACATTGGTCCCGTGCGAGGTGTTTATATACCCCTTACGGTCCGTTTAGGTGTTTCATTGGGTTTTACCAATCTAGTGACATGTTTTCAAGCCTAAGCCTGGTTATTTAAAAATTTGATTCCTATTCTCAAATCGAGTGACTTGTGACTACAAGATCACTTTTTATGAGTTACATTAGTCGCGTGCGAGCTATTTTTGTCCCTTATGAGGCCATTTGTGAGTTGTTTTAGGATTTCCCCTTGCTGGCATGATTCTAAGCCTAAGTCTCGTTATTTACAAATTTTAGTCCTATTCTTAAACTGGGAGTCCCATGACTATGCAGTTAGTTCCTATGAGTTACTTTGGTGTCCTGTGAGATGATCGTTCCCCTTATAGGGTCGTTTGTGGGGGTGTTTTGGGCTTTTCTCCCTCTAGCAGAATGTTTTCAAGGCTAAGTTTGGTAATTTAAAAATTTTACTCTTATTTTCAAACATCGCGTCTCGTGACTATGCGGGTAGTTACTATGAGTTACATTAGTCCCATGAGACTTGGTTGTTCCCCATAGGGTACATTTAGGGCTTATTTTAGGTTTTCTCCTTCTCCTAACATATTTCCTGCCTAAGCCTAGTTATTTGCAAATTTTAGTATTATAATAAAATTGGGAATCCCGTGACTACGCGGTTAATTTGGATGATATTGTCCCTAAAGGGGCCATTTGGCGACTATTTTCGGGTTTCCATTTCTGGCGGCATGTTTTGAAGTATAATTTCGTTTAGTTAAAATTTTTATTCCTTTTGTCTTATTTTATATTGGTCCTGAGAAAGGTGTCCATGCCCCTTAGGCGACCGTTTTGGGGATCTTAAGGGCTCTCCCCCTCCAATGACATGTTTTCAATCCTAATTTTGTTTGTTTGAAAATTTAAATACTATTCTCAAACTAGGCATTCTTTGACTATGCAGTCAATTCATATGAGTTACATGGTCCCATTCGAGGTGCTCGTTCCCCTTTGGGGGCATTTGGGGGTTGTTTTGGGTTTTCCCCTATAGTGCCAAGTTTTTTAGACTAATTCAAGTGAATTTTTTTGTCTTATTTTCAAACCGTACATCCCATGTTTATACAGTTTGTTCATGCAAGTTACATTGGTCCCGTGTGAGGTGTTCGTGCCTCTTAGAGGCTGTTTGGAGGATTTTTTGAGTTTTCACCATCTACTAGCATGTTTTGAAGCCTAATTTTGGTCATTTGAAAATATTAATCTTTGATTGAAATCGAGCATCTCGTGATCATGCGTTCAATTCCTATGTGTTACATTGGTCCCGTGCGGGCTGTTTGTACCCCCTAGGGGCAATTTGGGGACTGCTTTGGGTTTTCCCCTCTAGCGGCATGTTTTCAATCCTAAATATGGTTATTTTTTAATTTTAGTCATGTTCTCAAATAGGGCATTTCGCAACTATGCTATCAATTAGTACTTGTTGCATTAGTCCCTTGCAAGGTGTTCGTGCCTCACGGGGGGCGTTTGGAGGCGTTTTTAGGTTTCCCCTTCTAGTGTAATGTTTTTAGGCCTATGTCTAGTTATTTGAAAATTTTAGTAATATTAAAAAATAGGGCATCTCGTGACTACGTGGTCAGCTCCTACGAGTTACATGATGCCTTGCAAAGTGTTCATATCTAGGGCTGTGTTTCGGCCGGATCGGATCGGAAAATGACCTTTCGGAAAAAATTCCAATTTTTTCGGAAATAAAATATTTGTTCCAATTTCCTATCCAATTTTTTCGGAAAATCAAAAAAGTTTCCGAATTCGGAAATATCGGAAAATCGAAAAAAAATCGGAAAAATTCGGAAATTAGAAATATGGTATTTTTTTATGTTCTGCCGCATGAAGACAGTATGAGAAATTAGAAATTAGTTTTT
This sequence comes from Sambucus nigra, assembly GCA_949130495.1. NCBI lineage: Eukaryota > Viridiplantae > Streptophyta > Magnoliopsida > Dipsacales > Adoxaceae > Sambucus > Sambucus nigra. Next base: position 459,945,825 of record OX422219.1, on the reverse strand, counting down.
TTCTGTTCTGCCGCAGCCATCAATATAACAAACCGATGTAAACAAATCTGTAAACCTATAAACCGATCAATATAACAAACCTATTAAACCTATAAATCGATCCCAACAGATGTATTAGATGAAATAAAAAAGATGTAAACAAGTGTAAATAAGATGTAAACCGATCTTATAAACAGAACTAAACAAGATGTAAACAGAGCCTATAAACCGATGTAAACAGATCTGTAAATAAGTAGAAATAAAAAAAAAATAAACAGATAAAAATAAACTATAAAAGGCTTACCTATGTTCGAGACTATAAGGGTCGGACGATGTAAACAAATATGTGCCGCCGAAAGTAGAAGAAAGGGGTTGGACGACCGTATAGAGATTGGGTCGAGAGAGAGAGGTGAGAGATATGCACCGCCGAGGAGAAAGGGGCGAGACGAGAGAGAGAGAGAGAGAGAGAGAGAGAGAGAGAGAGAGAGAGATGTGAGAGATATTTTAATAAGAATATCATACAACCCTAGTTGCTCTCTACTAACGGCATATATAAATATATGGGGTAAGGTAAAAAATAAAGGAAATCTAAATTGTACACATTCTTATTACATAAGGATATAACTTATAAGGTAAAAAAATATATATAGAAAATAATCGGAAAAAATATTCGAAATATTAATCGGAAAATATATTCGGAATATTAATCGGAAAAAAGATTCGGAAATTATATCTGAAAAATCGGAAAATCGGAATTTAAAACATAGTTCCAATTTCCTATCCAATTTAATTCGGAAAAATCGGAAATCGGAAAATCGGAAATCGGAAACCTTATATATGTTCCAAAATCGGAAAATATCGGATCGGACATCGGAAAAATCGGAATGTTCGGAAAAAAAACACAGCCCTATTCATATCCCTTACAAAGATGTTTAGAGGCATTTTTGGGTTTCCCCCTAGGAGCATGTTTTCAAGCCAAAGTTGATTTATTTGTAAATTTTATTCTTATTCTCGAACTGGGCATCCCGTGACTATTCATCTAGTTCCTACGAATTAGATTGGTCCCGAGCATGCTGTTCATGTCCTTTGGGGGGTGGTTAGGGTCTATTTTGAGTTTACCCCTTCTAGTGGCAAGTTCTCATGACTATGTCCGGTTAATTGCATATTTTAGTCCTATTCTCAGAGCGAGTGTCCCATGACTATGTGATCAATCCCTTGCATGGTGTTCGTGCCCCTTAGGAGGCCATTTGTAGACTACTTTTGGTTTTCCCCTCTAGCAGCATGTTTTCAAGACTATGTCTAGTTATTTGGAAATTTTAATCTTAAATTCTAATCGAGGAAATCATGATTATGTGCTCTGTTCATATGAGTTACATTAGTCCCATGCAAGTTGTTCGGGCCCCTTAGGAGGCGCTTGTGGGCTATTTTGGGATTTCCGACTCTAGCAGCATGTTTTTAATCCTAAGTATGGTTATTTGAAAATTTTAGTCATATTCTCAAACATTTTTAATTCAATTTAGACTTTCATAAATCGAAATAAACATTCCTGAATAATACTAAATATTCATAAATAAAACTAAAGAACCAATATAGCGTCAATATCATAATAGGATACAATTTGGATACAAATCAGATTGTCAAGGGCCAATTGATATTGTGATACAAATATGATTTCTAATGATAAAATAATTCTATGATACTCAATCTTCCTCTAAATTAACTAAAAGATGCTTCAAATTAGGGTTGTTGATGTAAAAAACTAGATTTGGCTAATTAGTTGATCACCGATAAATAGAAATAAAAGAGACAAGATATTTTTAAACTGGTTCGACTTGATGAAGGAGCCAATGTCCACTGTTGTGTATTGCTTTGGGATTGTTCAATTGCCTCTCTTTTCTTGTCCCTTGAATGTAGGGTTTACAATGTATTTATAGCCCCAAGGGGGTGTACAAGAGCTGGAACATCAAAGTATGGAATGTCTTTATATCATAGACATTTACATATGTACAATCATTAATGTATACACATGTTGGTGTTTTCCTATCATTATTGGTCAGCATCCCTCATGTTGGTTGGTATCCTTGGTGTTGGTCGTAATTTCACCCTTGATGACTAGGATTTATCTTCCACTGTACAACACGTGTCAGTATCTATATGGTCCACGTAAATGGACAATTTATGGTATCAACTGAAGCCCCCAATGTTTCATGCTTGAAGTTTTCACAAGAGTATGGAGCATTTGGCTCTTAAAGTTTCTCGGGCAACAATTATAGGCGTGTTCGGTTGTCGACCTTCCATAGCTGTAAAAAATTATGGTTAATTATGGAAATATAATGCGCATGGAATTATTTTAATTATCCATAACTTTAACGAATCGTTTTTGGTCTTATCCCTATTTTCTGCCTTTAGCCGCCACCGGTTCAATCGACACTCCTTTTAATCATTATTTTTCTAGTTTTCATGGCAACCTATAAAGAGTGGGAAAAGACACGAACTTTCATTACCTCCAATTTTTTGAGTGTTGTTGGCTACAGTGTCTTCAAGCTTTCTTTCTATCTCTTGTGCGATTATTTTCTATTCTCCAGTTCTTGTTGAATGCTTAATTCATGTAATAACTCTCTATTCTCTTCCATTATTCATCATGGTTTGCTCTATTGATTCTCTTGACGAATTCAAAAATGAATTTAAGATTCCCTCTTGGGTTGTTTCGGAACACGCTACTTTACCTGTTGATTTTTTCTCACTTGCTGAGGGTCACTGGTTTACTTCTAATTTTGTAGTTGAGTGTGGGTTTACCTTTCCTCCCAACCCACTGTGCCTTGAATTTTGTCAATACCTTGACATTGTCCCAGCTAGTGTAGCCCCCAATACTTGGAGGGTCGTAAATAGGGTGTATAGGTTGAATCAAATTCATGGAATCCATTTAGGGATTCCAGAAATAATGTTTTGTTATAAGTGGGTGACTAGTGACACCACATTTTGTTTAAAGGCTAGGGTTGTAAATAAAGTGTTAGTAGTTCATATTCCAGATTCCAATAGGGATTATTTTTAGCATGGAGTTATTGTAAAAAAAATCGCAATATGGCCCTTTGATTGGAAATACTGAATACCAGGGGTCTAGATGCCCTCCTTTGGTCAATGAGATAGGTTATTACTCATTCAACTATATTGCCCTATACATGTTTGTTTAAATGTGACACTAATTGTTGCTCTGTAAATTTTGATCGTAGTTGATCAGAAGAGAAGGTGCCCAAAGGAAGGTGAAGTGAATCTTAGGGAGTTGAAATTCATTTGGGAACTTCATCAGTGTATTAGAGAGGAGCGCGTCAGGTATGCATCTTATTTTCTTCACTACAAGAACACAATTTCCTCCTTTGTTGATTGTCCTACTCCTTCCCCTTTAATTGACCTTGAGTAAGAACCTCCTTCTACTTCTTCAGTAGCTGCATATGGTAGTGGTGATCTTTCTCCCCTTTCCCATTATTTCTTAGATTCAAATTTTCCCCTTACCGTATCCATGGTAAAGAGGAAGTTTCCTAATATTTTGGGAGACATAGTTTCCAATCCCCCTTGCAAACAAGATGTAGAAGTGGCGAAAATAAATATGAGATTGGGAAGAAACCCCTAGCTAAGAAAATTGAAGAGAGATCTCTGAAAAGAATAAAAAAGGGTTGCCTTCTAAGTTAGAGGAAGGTTCTTATGCTCTTCCTGACCAGTGTGAGTAGGACGACATATCTTCCTCTTCCTCTCTAGTGGTCCTTGTCCCTGGATTAGTAAGACAATAAATAAATTCTAGGGCTTTGCCAGACCACAAGGGTGTTGCATCTTCATTTCCTTATTCCCAAAGTTTTGACAGGGTTGGTGAGAGCCTTGCTCTGGTATATATTTTTGCCTTATTCAATTCTCTATACCTTAATTCGTTCATCATAATACCAACTTTCCTTATTGTTCTTGTGCATTTCCTCATTGACTTCAATAATATATTGGAGAGAGAGAAGGCTTTGAGAGCTTCTTCCTCTAGTGAAGTGGAAAAAGCTTTTAATGAGCTAAAAAATTCATTACTTGATTCCCAATAAGCATTGGGTAATGAACAAAAGAAATGGGAGGAGAAGATGAAAGCTGCTGAAGAAGCTGTTAAAACTGCTTGGGGGCTGCCTGATAAGTTAGAAAAAGACTTAGATGCTGAAAAAGATAAGTCTGCCCAGCTACTGAAGGACTTGGGTGCTAAGAAGGCGAAGATGATTAAGGCTATGGAGGTTAGCTTCAACATAGGTTGGGATAGAGCCATTGGAGTATCTTCTTTGCAAATTGACTTTGCAAAGAAGAACTGCTTCAAGGATAATTGGTCTACTACCCTGGTGGAGGTTGGCACTCCAACAGATTTTGAGTTGTTCTCGCGACATGATACTGGGTCCCTTCCAAACCTGGACGATGAAGTTAATGATCATGAGGGTTCTAGTGAATCTTTGATAGTAATGGAGTCTACTAATCAGCACTAGGATGTTGATTATATTATTCCTTCCATAATTAATCCCCCTCTTCCTTCTACTCATTCTTTTACTTTAGCCAATCCCAAGGCAGATAAGAAGAAGGTGTATAATCGAGCATATTTGTGTTTTCCTTTTACAACAGTTGTACTTTTTCTTTTTTTTTTGAAGATGTATTTGTACTTTTCCTTTTTGATTAATGAAAGGAGAAATCTTTTTGTTCCTCTGCTTGTGTTTTCCGATGCTCTTCACCTTGTTGATTGATAACTTTCTTCTTCTTAATAATTCATGGATAAGTTGCAATATTTCTCATCTACTGACTCCGACCTACTCCGGAGGAGTAATGATCTTTTTAAAGACGGTCAATTATCTCTGACTGATGCCGACCTACAAAAGTTTCTTAGGGAAGAGGTATCCGAGCAAGCCAAAGAAGCTTATGATTACTTGAAGTGTCTTCTTGATCGGGTAGTGGCCAATAATGTTGCGTACTATAAAATTATTGAAGAGATGCACGAGGATCATAATGAAGATAGGGCACTTTTTCATAAGTATTATGAAAAGAAATTCCAGGCCCTTAGTGAATAATGGAGCTTTGAACAAAAATTGGATAGATTTGCTTCTCATTTTTTAAGACACGAATTCCTATTAAAACATGAAGTGGATGAAGCAAGGGACATTTACAAGCTTCTAAAGGAAGAAAATAACAACATGAGAAATGAACTTGATGCGTTGAGGTCATCCACTTCTGTTGTTACTACTAGAGATGAGGTCATTCCTTCTTGGAGGCTGAAAATGCAAGGTTGAGTGAGGAGTTGGAGGCTCTGATGAAATTAAAACTTTCTTCTTCATCTTCCCAATCTAGAGTCAAACTTGGCCAAGGTACGACAGAGGAAGTCAGGACACAATAGACCCCTACCAATCAATCAAGTTGACAGATTGACTTTTCAATTGCCCAAACAACAAAGTGAAGTCTGTATGGACGGGTATAATGAAGCTCTAGGGCATTTTGATGATAAGCTTTAACAAACTAAGAATGAGAGCTATAAATGGGGTTGGATGAATGCTTTAACAGTGATGAAGGTGGATCAAAAAAGATCATTATGGGACTAGTATGATATAAGATTGCTTGAGCTTGACAATCCCCCCTTTAAATTAGATTTCAATTAGATTTTAGTCCATCGTATTCCTCAATGATATATTTCAAAATACTTGGGAGATTACGAGTTTCATGATTAATTATAAATCATTTACCCTCCTCACCTTCTTGATCATCCTAGTAGAAGAAATACCACAATACTTCAGGGTTTTAACTTCATTATTTCTCCTTATACTATAGATAATCCTCCTACTGGAATGGATATTGTTTCCAAAGCTAAAGGGAAATGTCATGCAGAATGAAGCTTTGTATGTTATTTTGTTAACACAGTCATGTAATTAATTTGATTAAATGAAATGTAAATTTGATCAACTTATCTTATGTTGAATGTTAACCCTTTCTTCATCATTAGTTCTATTGATACACTTTGATTAATTTGAGCATCAGTGACCAATTCATGCAAATGTTGTACTAGCATACTTGATTAAAATATAAATTTAAAGCTAGTTAGATGAATACATAGGCTCTACTATCATACTTAGATTAAAATCTAAATTTATAGCTAGTTACCCATGTGTCTCCAATGGTCTTATTAATGCACCCAAGTGTTAAGGTTTTTGTATTAGATAACAGTGGTGTGACCAAGCGTTGGTCGAAGATGTGCTTACATTCCTCTTGAGGAATCTTTGCAACGTTCTTCCTGTACTTTGCCCAGTAGGATAAAGATCTTGTTTTATCCTTATATTTGTGGACCAAGTTTCTTAAGGATTTAGCATCCTATTGACTTGGACTTTGTGTATCAACGATCAAGTTTGTGGCTGCTGCGAACAACTTATAGGTTTTACGAGAAACATTTAGGGCAATATTAGTGCATAGCACTAGTACTCCCAAAAAAATTAACAAAAATGGAAAGAGATGAAAATTTTATTAATACTGCAAGTTGATTCGAACTGATTAAAACATCATTGATAATATTTTATGAGATGCTCTGCATGCCATGGGTTTTTTTGAATTCTTCGCCTTAATTCCATAGGATCTAGGTCGGATCACTGCTAAAATACATGCCTATGCCAATTTGCCTCAAGCTTTTTTTTTTATACAGCACTTTCTTCAGCACACAATCTCATTCCTGCAAGTTGGTTGGTTTCATACTTTTATTGTAAAAATGAGTTGTTCTCTATTGGTAGGGTGAATTTCTTAGGGCATCGTCTTCTCTTACTTCTTCCAACATATCTAGATCCAACCTTCTCATTAATTCACTACAGGAGAGTTTAAATTTAAAACTCTATGGGATGGCAAGCCTAGCTGCAGGAATGACAGCTTCACTCCCAAATGCTAATATATATGGGGATTCTCTAGTTGTTGTTCTTGGTGTTATTCGGTATGCCCACATGACAAAGTGTAGCTCATTTATCCAATTTCCCTTGGCATCATCAAGCCTTTTCTTCAACCTGTTAAGCAAGGTTCTGTTCATAACTTTAGTTTGTCGATTACTCTAAGGATGTCCTAAAGGTGAATGCAATTTTTGAATATTATATTTAGCACATTAATTTGCGAATTCAACGTCATTAAATTGCGTAATGTGGTCAGTAATGAAAGCATAGGGCATCCTGTACCTACAAATGATGCTTTTCCATATGAACTGATAAACCTTTTCATAAGGCATGTCTATCAAAGGGTCTGCCTCAACCCATTTTGTAAAATAGTCCACATCGACAACCTAGTATTTAAATCTTCCTCGGGTGGTTTGCAGTGGACCGACCAAGTCTATACCCCACATGAAAAATGGCCATGGTGAAGTGATTGGAGTGAGAGAAGCCTGTGCAATTTTTCGAAAGGTCGAGAATCTTTGACATTTATCACACTTCTTGACAAAATTTGAACAGTCTGCTCGCATTGTTGCCCAGTAATATCCTTGAGTATAGATTCTTTGTGGAAATGTTCTCCCTACTATTTGATATCCGGACAATCCTTCATGAAACTACCGAATTAGATCTTGTACCTCTGATGGATACACACAACGCTGCAAATTGACTTTTAGTCCTCTTCGGTATAAAACACCTTTATCTAATACATACCGAGTTGCTTATTATTTTAACTTATTTGCTTCCCCCATATATGTTGGTAGAGTTACTTCTTCAATGTATACTATGATGAGGTCCATCCCTGATGGCCCCATATCAATGGCAATAAATTGATCATTAAATCTTCATATATGCTCCTATTGGACAAGATCTCAATAGGGATAGTTCGCCGAAGTTTAATTCTATTAGAGGAGGCTAGCCGAGCAAAGGCATCAGTTTGGGCATTTTCCAACTTTGGGATTATGTTCATATGAACAGTTGGTAATATTGCAATGAATTTCATCGTCTTGGGTAAATACTAGGTTGTCAATTCTCTTTTAGGACTATATAAACCCAGTGTTCGATTTACTATTAGCTGAGAGTCACTGTGTGCCAGAACTTGCCATCATTCAATGATTGGGCTAAACTTAGGCCCAAAATAAGAGCTTCGTACTATGTTTAATTGTTTGAATCCTAGAATTAAAAACGTAGTGCATACTCAATATCAATACCATCAGGAGTGTTACGTATTATACCTGCTCCACTACCGGTTCAACAAGATGATCATCAACATATAAGTTCCATATTGGGACATTGTTATCAAATGCTTAGTCTGTTAAACTTCCATAGTGGAATATTTTTCCCTTTGCTTCTTCATACATCCTGTTGATCTCCTATGTTTGGGAAGAGGAATCTAGTAGGTCTGTGATCGCTTATTTTGAAGAACGTTCTTCGGGAGGTTTCTTGTTAACATCACTTTCTGCTAATTCTTGTTCTGTCTGCTTACTTTATTGCTAAGGGGCCTTGGAGAAAGTGAAATCCGCTATGAAATCTACCATTGCTTGTCCTTTTAAAGAATACCTTGGCTCATAAATGATATCACACTCCCTTAATTTCACATCCCTATACATTAATCTGCCAAATTTCTTCGATTTATGAAAAGCCTGCCTTAGAGGTGTATCAGTGTAAACTACGATTGTATGGGCTTGGAAATAAGGTTTCATATGGCTGGATGCTTCAATTAGTGATAAATTCAATTTCTCCAAATAAAGGTACCTGATTTTTTCTCCTTGAAAAGCCTTATTGGTATAGTAGACGAGCTTTTGAACTCCAATCTGTTCTCAGATCAATGCATAACTTACTTTCGATTAAAAAATATCTAAGTACAGGTGCAATTTTTTACCTGTGATTGGTCGGGAGACTAATGGAGGTGACCATAAATACTTTTTTAATTCCACAAAAGATTTTTCACATTCTTCGTTCCATTCAAAACTCTTTCTGAACACCTTAAAGAACGACAAGCACTTATCTGTAGCTCAGGACACGAATATGTTCAACGTTGCTACTCGTCGAGTCTGCCTTTGAACGTCCTTCGTTGAAGTTGGGGATTGCATTTCAATTAATTCTTTGATCTTATCTAGATTTTCTTCAATTCCCCTTTGATTTCCTATGAACCTGAGGAACATTCCCTCTTTCACTCTAAAACACATTTGGTCGGATTTAGCATTATCTGGTGCTTTTCAAGTTGATCAAAAGTCTGGATGAGGTCCATAATGTGATCGGACACATTTTTTCTTTTTGTTAGCATATCATCCACGTAGACTACCATATTCTTGCCTATTTGCACCTCGAACACCTTATTGACCAGCCTTTCATATGTACCACCTGCATTTTAAAACCAAAAGGCGTAACATTATAAGTGTATGTTCCTCTGGGAGTGATGAAAGAAGTGCTTTCCCTATCCTTAAGTTTCATTTTTATCTGGTTATAACCAGAATAATTATCCATAAAGTAGAGTAAATCATATCCCGATGTTGCATCCACATGTTGATCTATTCGGGGCAAAGGAAAATGATACTTTGGTCATGATTTATTTAAATTTGTGAAGTCTACACATATTCTTCACTGTTGTTTTCTTTTTCACCATAACTACATTGGCTAACCAGTTTGGGTATTTCACTTTATTAATAAAAGTTACTTTCTGAAGCTTTTCGACTTCTTCTTATACGGCTTGATTCTTCTCGGGGCTGAACAATCTTTGTCTTTATTTTACTAGATGAACTTCTTTGTTTAGGTTAATCTCATGAAAAAATAAATTGGTATCTATCACAGGCATATCTTCATTACTCTAGGAAAACACATGATTTCTCTGTTTAGGGAAGCCCCAGTTTTTGTTTAAGAATAGGATCCAATGGTGCCCCTATTTGAGTGATGCACTCCGGTTTATCATCCTCTAATACAATGCCTAAGTTGTTTCTATAATCTATCCCTTTACCAACTCTATTTCCTCCCTTGGGTCTAAGGTTTCAACCTCAGAATCTTCATCAAGCTCAGGAGTATCCACTTGGTAGGTAATGGTTTTCTTCTTTATTTCTTCGAAGTCTTCTTACTCGGCAGAAGACTAGTAACATTCTCGAGCTACTTTATGATCACCTTTCACAATTCTCACACCAAAATTAATAGGGAATTATAGGCACTAATGAACATTGGATGGAACTGCTTCGAACTTCTCTAACCCTACTCTTCCCATGATTATATTATAAGTTGAATTGACATTTTTTCCAATACAAAGAAATGGATCTTCTCTATTCGGCTAGCTGTCCAGGTGCCTATGATTATCTCCATTTTAATGGTTCCCAAAGGAAAGACTTTCTCACCTACAAATCCTACAAATCCTATTAGTGGTCGATGATAGGGCTCTAATTGGCGTAGTTTAAAATCCAAATTATTGAAATAAGGATAGAATATAATACCCGTTGAGCTGCTATTATCCTTTCTACATTTGACTAAAAATGGGTTGTCATGAGGATAAATTACTCCAAAAAGGTCATTTTAGAGAAACCAATTACTAATTTGTCTTTGTTAACCTTCCTTGGTCGATATTCCTCTGTAAGGTTGATTCTCTGTATGTACGACCAAGCTTGTGACTCATGGAGGGAAGCTTTTCTCTCTGATGTATGCTCTCCTCGGCCTGCATCTCCACCTATAATCATTTAGCAATTAAAGGAACAAAAATTAATACAGAGTACCTCATGTTCTGCTTGCCGGATTTTTTAAGGGAGTTCGGGCTCATTATCCTAATCATCTTCATGAGTTATTTTCTTCTCCTCTTTGGGCTTAGAATGAGATTTTTCTCTATACGGAATTCCTTGATTCTTCTCCCGATTAACATACTGATTCATCTTTTCTCTTAGAATAAGGGTTCCAATCTCATTATGAAGAGCTATGCAATGTTTCGTCCGAGGACTATGATCCCTGTGGAATTCACCATACTTAGTTTTATCTCTCTTGGTCAGGGAACTTCTTAACTTATTAGGCTAATGCACATCTTTATTATGCTTGATTTCTTCCAAAACATGGTGAATTACCATGGTTAATGGAGTATAGTCATTGTACTTCTTGAGTCACTCCAAAACTCCTTTCTGTTTTGATTCCCTGTGTTATATGGGGTCTTTATGATCTTTCTTATCATTTTTGCCATCAACTTTTTTGCCTGAGATACGGTTGGCTGCCATTGCTTCCTCGACATTCATGATCTTTACTACTTTAGCCATAAATTCTTCCATTGTCTTTAGAGGATCCTTGGCAAGAGTGTAATATAGTTTTTCGAGGAGAAATACACTCATAAGGGCAGTTGTTGTAGTCTTCTCCTCATAATCTATGACTTCAAGTTTCTCGTTATTAAAATTAGTGATGTAATCTATGGTGATTTCTCCTTCTTTCTGTATCACACTAAGTGTGCCACCCTTTTCATAGGCTTTGCTCCAAATAAAAAGTTGTTAATGAATAGCTCGGCTAGTTGGTTGAAGGTAGAAATTTATCCCGGAGCAAGACCATTGTACCATATTTAGGCAGATCCAGTAATGGTTCTAGAAAATAATCTACATCTCATTTCATTAGGAAGATTATAGATATCATCAACTGCCTAGTATTGTTTGATATGGAGGACTGGTCAGTTTTTCCATCATATTTGGGGGTTACTACTGGAGCTTTGAACTTTGCTAGAGTAAGGAAAGCCACAATTACTTTCACAAATGGAGACCCTTTTACAAAACATCTTGGCACTTGGTTTCTTGTCTTATCTATTTCTCCTAATCTATCTTCCAATTTCTGTATGGAGCCTTTCCATGCATCTTTGACAACACCGAATTTATGGGTTCCAACTTTTTTAGTTGTTGATCTTTCTTCCTAAAGTCGTTGCGCGGTCAGAGTTGCAGTTCATTGGACGTTAAATCTAGATAGAGTTGTGCTTTCCCTTTGATCAGATTATCATCAGGTATTACTACATCTTCTCCTAGGAACATTTATATTCCCCCTGGGTCCCAAACAATCAAAGGGAGAAGCCCGAATTAATCTCTTTGAGGCACTTGGACTCTTTGGAGAATAATACTACATGTGGAAAGATTCTGATGTTCTAAGTAATGAAGTTGACCTTGGATGGTAGGAGACATATCTTGTCAATATTTAGTGGCTGTTCCGACCACCTCTTGGTGGGGGTGGTGTCATATTTCCTTGAGCAGATAGAGCAGGTGCCCCAGCTTAAAGAGTTTGTGCAAATTACCTAATGGTATCTTGCATAGCCTTATGGCCTATTGCAAGACTGGCCAGAATTCTAGTTAAATCATTTGCAAATGGAGGGGAAGAAGGGTAGGTAGAATACATTCATTCCTGATACTTGAACGAGATCGAATAACAAAAAAATTCCCACATACGGCGCCAATCTGTTGATGCAGAAAACTAGATTTGGCTAATTATTCGATCAGAGATAAATAGAAATAAAAGAGGCAAAATATTTTTAAAGTGGTTTCGCTTGATGGAAGAGCCTACGTCCACTGTTGTGTATTGTTTGGGAATGTAAAATTTCCTCTCTTTTTGTGTCACTTGGATGTAGGGTTTACAATGTATTTATAGCCCCAATGGGGGTGTACAAGAGCTGGAATATCAAAGGGCGGAATATTTTTATATCATAGACATTTACATCTGTACAATCATTAATGTATACAACTGTTGGTTTTTTCATATCATCGTTGGTCGGCATCCCTAATGTTTGTCGGTATTCCTAGTGTTGGTCGGTATTTCATCCTTGATGACTAGGATTAATCTTCCACTCTACAGCACATGTCAGTATCTGAATGGTCCATGTATGGAAAATTTTTGGTATTAGGAGCCTTTAATGCGGCTACTTGAGTAGTCATACCCTTTGGCACATGCACAATAATAGATCAATTTCCATTGTTTATGCACTTCGAGTAAAATACCTTCTTTACATTTTGAAAGATAGAAATAAAAATCTCATCAACTATGCAATCTTTGCTCTTCATCATTGATAAATCTACTATGTAAAGTTTGGGTTAAGGATGAACTTTACAAGCATTCGTTCTGTCCTCCACCTTTACTCAATCACGATAGAATACGATTTTTTTAAATTTAAATAATTGAGTTCCATAATTTGTTGGATAATCCCATAATAGATTAGCATCGTATCTTTTGGTTTTTTATCGCTTTTACTAGTAACATGGGTAGTCAAGGCAGAAATTGAAACTTTCTTGTTTTGCATCAAAATATTTTCCTAAAATGGATATGAAACGAAGTAAATATCATTAGTGTGTTTCTTAACGGATTTTGCATGAAATTTGGGACCTTTTGCTAGGTGTGCAAGCCTTTAGGAGACATCACTTGTTTTTGTAAGTTGCATTTATTAATGAGTTTGTATTAGAGCATTTTTTTACCACACATAAATAAATAACCACACATATAAGAGAAGGATATTACCTCTTTTGATATCCATTCCTTAAAATCATTCGTCGCGCAATTGTTCCCCATAATTTGGGCATTTTCATTCTTGTACATCCTAAAGATAAATTTTAGATTTTAGAACATAATATATAGAACATATGTAATCAAACAAGAATATTTCAATTAATTATGTAGTTACTTACTCTCTCCAATCTTCAACTTCATCTTGAGATTCGAAGACATAATGAGTTACTTGCTCGTATTGTAGATTAGTGAATCTCACATATTAAGGGCTCCCAAAAGGAAATTCATTCTCAAATTCTTCATGTTCCTCAATCGTTCATTCTCCCCGAGGATTCATCCTCCTTATGTCTTGTTCTGGGATATGTTCCCGAGTCTATAACAATGATAAATAATTAACCCTCCAATATACCATGTATTCTTTGCATAATTTATAAAGTTTTTCATCAAGTGCTTGAAAAGATAAATCCACCGATACCTAATGGGACCACATTACAAAGAGGCTTCGCATAAATTCACAAGTAGGTGGATATTGATATCGAAGAACGACGAAGGAAAATATTTCTCTGATACACAAATTGCCTCGGCTAAAGTTGATTTCACAAATTTAATGTTTTTTTATTTACCACTTTTGCACAAAGTAAGGTAAAATACAAACTGATTTCCATATTTTCCCGACAAAGATATTTGCGTTTGGAGAAGCAATGCGAAAATAATAGAGGGATTAATTGAGTGATGACATTCTAGTTGTAAGAGTTGCACTATTTTAGGTCATTTGTTTAGTAGCAAACTACCCTGCAAAAATTACCAGAATAACCCATCGGAGTCTTCTAGTTGAACAACATATGTAAGAGGATCTTTTTCTCACTAGTATTCAAAGTGAAAACAACCTAGGGATAAAAATTCTTCCTATTATAGGATCATTTTTCAACCATAATTTCTTATTTATTTTCATCTTCTATAGATACATGCATGCTCACTCTGTATCTTTATAATGAGATCCACCTAGACATGTTCCTATCAGATGTTTTGTAATATTCTTCTCAACGTGAATCACATCAATTACATGCCTTATACGATGATATTTCCAATATGTCAAGTCAAAAAATATTAATCTTCTATACCATGCCTTTGTTTGGATCCTCCTTAGTTTTACACTTCAGGTTTACAAACTAATAGTGTTTTCCTGAATATGTATTCGTTGGAGTCATAACCTTCACCTTCTCCTCAATCTCCTGACTAGAAAGTCGAGCAGGTTTCATCCTACGCACATTACCGACATGTATGAAGTTAAACTTGTCATTCATAAAAGTATGACTAGTTGGCAGAAATGTATGATGACCCATATAACTCATCTTCCCACTATGATGTATCCACGTGGCTTCAGTTTCCTCCCTACATATGGGATATCCATTATAAGTATGGGCTTTGTAACCAAACAAGGTCCCATAAGCATGAAGGTCATGGATCACCCAAATGATCATTGCTTTAAGTGTGAAATCTTCAACCTTATGGGAGTGAAACACAGTCACTCCTTTATCCAAAAAATCCTGAAGGTCTCAAATTAATGGGGCTAAGAATATATCAATATCACCGCCGCGAGTCTTTATCCCAGGTATCAAGATAATAATGTGAACTCCTTTCTCATACACAGTTTTGGCGGGAGACTTAAAGGAGCCATGAGAACTCTCCAATAACTTTATTTATTACTTAAATTATCGAAAGGGTTAAACCCATTTGTTGATAATGAAAGACAAATATTGGACAGTTCCTTTGAAAATTCATGGTGTCGTTCGTTTGAAAGTTGTTGGATGAGTGAATTTATTGGATGAGGCATGAGATTCCCACCCACACCGTATCGAGCGTTCCATGTCATGGCCTCTGTTATCCACGACATAGTAAAAAACTATTTAAACCATGTCCCATGGGGATAATACTTCAAATGCTTTTGTGGAACTTGCGAGCACTTAGGATATTTTATAGCCTGGTTTAGTCCATTCTCACACACCGTATATCTAGGATCACTACATATAGGATAATCATCCTTCTCTTCATGCTCGTTGTGGTACAATATGGAATCATACTTATATGCATGAATAAATATGTACTTAAAACTCAAACCCTTCAAGATCATCTTCATGCTCGGGTAATTATCTGTAATGTGTT
The DNA here is from genome assembly GCA_949130495.1 of Sambucus nigra. Lineage (NCBI taxonomy): Eukaryota > Viridiplantae > Streptophyta > Magnoliopsida > Dipsacales > Adoxaceae > Sambucus > Sambucus nigra. Next base: position 459,930,277 of record OX422219.1, on the reverse strand, counting down.
CTTTTTGGGGAGAATGTCATTAACCCACTTAAGAATTCCAATTTTTTTGGTGCCCGACAAAACAAATTGATTCTTCTAATTATGAAAACTAATCATTACATGTAATATCGAGTTATCTTCATCGCAAACTTTATATAATGGTCTAGCCACGTCGACTTTCAACCGTATGTATTCCCAATCCTCTCGTAATCCAGCATCAACTTGTTCATTGACTTGGTTATAACTCACATTTTATGTATCCGTTGTTTGGTGGTTTTGATGATGGTGGACTCCGTAAGCATCGTTAATTAGTTCAGTCAAAGAACGATGTGTTGGAGAATCATGTACCACTTTCACTCAATGGGGGTCCATAATGTGGTCGGTACCAGTAATTCTTCTAGAACATAAGGTACATTATTTTCACCATGGTATGTCCATATTTTATTGTATTCCCAAATTTCCCACTCTAGTAAATGAAAATCAACGTCTTCTAAAGACTTGTATTTTATGTTAATACAACAGGTGAACGGACATGAAATCTTATCACTTTAAATATTTCTATAAGTGTGTTTAATAAATTCTTAAACGCCCTTTACATGATTATCAGCTACCTCGTTACTCTCCCCCGCCATCTTTGTATTATGGGAAATCCATTAAATAATCATCAAAATTCAATTTACATATATTAATATGCTGAAATGGAGGTCATATTGCACACAAGAACATACGATTCATAATTCAATCAAATTACTCAACTTAACTTAAAATCAAATTAAACAAATTAAAATAACTTAAATAAATAAAATATTATTACAGCTTCTTCTTAAATATGACAAATTGCCAAACATTATTCATGGCCTAAGCTTGACCAAAAAATAAGGTGGACAACTAATAAAATAATTTTCGTAGGATTTCAATGCATTCCCTTCTTTGTAGTCAATGTACACAGATATATATCTGCAAATGTGGTATATTTCATCAATAAGCATTTGAGCCTCACCCATCTGCAAAGGGTGATTATACACTAAACTTTTGACAATAAAGGAGACGAGTGTCCATGCGCTAATAACCCTACTATTGGTTAAGTCCCTGAAATAGTACTGCTCGCCATAGTCACCGTGAATGGATAACTATCACATACCAAAATTTTTGTACGTACTAATGGTAACCACATTAGTATGATAATAGTACATCGCATATAACAATTGTTTATTGAAACTAAACATTATTTGAATGTGGCGCCTAAGCACCTAATTTATTATATTCATAAGTCTCATGCGAATTTTGTTTTAAAAGGAAATTATACATAATCATTACATCAGCCGATAAGCGATAGTATATCCTTGATAATGATTTTCTATACATGACAAGGACATGCGTGATGATGCTAAAAACTTCTCGGGGTCCATCTGGAAGTGGAGAGAATAAGCAAAATTTTGCCAAGTAGATAATTCTAATTATACACAATTTATAAAAATAACTTTTGAATATAAGCAAAGTCAATTGAATAAGTGAAGATAGAATATAGTGAGATTTTAAATAATAAAAATCCAAATGAAGCAGTATAAATAAATAGTACAATGATATTACTACAATTTAGAAATATCAAGTTTAGAATGATTAAGGTTACAGATAATTTCTAAGATAATATAACCCATTATTATTTGTTAAAGAGGCTTAGAGATAATAACAATAAAGATAACACATCATCCAAAACTTTTATAGATAAAGAAACAACAATCACAGTAACATTGTTGATCCCAAACTTATAAGAGCATCATACATATGGTAAGCAAAACTAAGCACTTAATACCCTGAGTCCTACAGACCAAATACCATTGTGATGGGTAGAATGATAGTTTATTCCCTGGTTATAATGTATGCTATATAAAAGCGGGTTCAATAAAATCATATTAAGTAGAAATAATTGGGTCAAAATCAACATAGGATTTTTAAAATTGAAATAAGTTTAACGTATTGTGAACTACACAAATGAATTCATTATTGAGAACAAGATATTTAGGGCTATCACAATGTGGTATAAAAAATTAGCGTAATTAAGGTAATTAGGCGAAATAATGTTGAAATAGAAGTTACCTATTTTGATAAGGGCTTTGATTATTAATTCAATTTGTCTTCTTAAGGTTGTCAACTGAGATTGTCTGAAATTCAAAAAAGAATTAAGTAAGGACTTTTGGTTTTGAAATACTAATATAATATAAAGTTTTATCATGTAATGAATATAACTTTAGTATTTAATTTGTAATTTTCTATTTCATTCTATTAATTATGTTTTTAAGCATATTTGAAAATGGGTGTAATAGACATTTTTGTCCCTAATATCCTCAAAAACCTATATATGAAGTATGAGATCAAATTCATTAGTTGAAAAAGTTCGGGGTTTATGCCCAAAATAACTTTTGTGTTTTTAAATCCCATTTCTAAGGTTTCTATGAAAATGGATTTTGTGTAACAACCCGTCCTTTTGGAGACACTTAAATTCCATAATTAAGTATAAATTGGCAATTTGGAGACTTTCTCAAAATAGTGATTTTGTGGAGTCTCAAGGATTTAATGAGTTTCGATGGGTGTTGTAATTTCTTTTGGGACTAAATAGGTCGAAGTATTTTAATTATATGTCGCAGTTGAGTAAAGCGATAAAAGCGGTAAGATTTGATTAGAAAACCCGCATTAACTTTTATGGTTTAGAATAGTTATTTGCGATCAAGTACCTCGGATGGAAATTTCTACTGTGCCGTGAGTCTCGGAATGTCCGAGATAGTCAGAAAAGAGTGTCCGATTGTCGAAATTGAGTTTCGGGGAATTTTTGGAGTTAAATGGGCTCGTAAGTGAGTAAACGAGTCGTTTTTGGATTTTAAGGGGTTAAACCCTTTTCTCCTTATAAAAGGAGGGGGAGAGGGATAAAAAGAGAAAGAAAAGAAAGAGAAGAGAGGGAAGAGAGAGAGGAGGAAGAAAAGAGAAAGAAAAGGGGAGATTCCGACCAGCCTCCGCGGGATTCGGCTCGAGGACGTGGGATTATATCCACGAGGCAAGTGTTTACTTGATTTATTTAATTTTTGCATAAATATCTCATACCGTAGTTTGGTATAATTAAACCCTAAATATTTTAGGTTGGGTATTCGTGGATAAAACGGGTTTTCGGGAGTTAAAATGAATAAACCCCTAAAATTTTATAATTGGAGAAACTTAGGTTTTAACCTAAAGTAATTGGTGTTTTAGAGTTCAAGGATGTTTAGAACCCTTAATATATATGTATTTGTAGTTGGTTGAGGTGGTAGGACGTTGGGTGAGGTGACAAAAGCTTGGGAGAAGCTTTAATGGCCGAAACCGTCTCAGAGAAGACGATGAACAGTGACCTGCGTCCTTGCCGAATCGATTTCGCCTTGATGCGAATCGATTCGTCTCTTGGTCAAAAAAATAAAAATTGTATATCATTTCGACGCGGTCGTGTGGGCGCCGACCGCGTATTTTTTTTATTTCTTTTGGATTTATAGTGATTTTTCTACGGAAAGCTGTCCGAGATTGAAGTCATTAGTTATAACTTATTGGAGATAAATATTAGGGGTTCTCAAAAGGATTGTTAGGACCTCTAAGGAATTTGAGGAGATATCAAAACTTTAGGTTTGTGGGAATAAATCCAAGTTAGGATTTAAATGGATATTGGATTGAATTTTGGGTATTTTGGAGATTGAAAAATCGCCCAAACTGTAGCCCTCGAACTGGCCGAATCGATTCGGGTACAGGCCGAATCGATTCGCCTAAACGAAATTGGGTTTCTATAATGGGCCAAATCTATTCGGGTATAGACCGAATCGATTCGCCATTTACAGACCTGTTTGCAGAATACTTTCCGAATCGATTCGGATTGGGAACCGAATCGATTCGCCCACCCGAATCGATTCGCTAAAGGGGCAAATCGGTTTGCTTAGGTCAGAATTTCCAGTTTTCTCCCTTTTAAAGTATGGGGAGTTGAATTATCATTTGGGGTTTTTATGGGGGTTCCTAGTGATGATAATGGAACTTCCAAATAATAGTTTTGAGGGTAAATAAACCTCTAGTTGAATGAGAAGGTCTTAAATTGGTGTAGGGCATGATCCGGAGAATAAATTCCTAGGTTAGTGTTTATGGGCATTTAAGCCTACACGAGTATGCGTATAGGAAGCATAATTATAATTGATTGTGGTGTTAGTGTATCCTATAAGATAATTAGGATAAATTGAGAATATAGATATATATTCGCTTAATGAGAAATAGTATAATTGGAGACATCCAAATGAATCCATAGATGGGATTTAGGTATATATATATTGATTATCAAAGTAAGAATATACTTTGGATTTAGTATTATGCATATATGAATGAATGATTATGATTCTTTGAGAGAATCTTTGGGATTATTGGTCAACGATAGATGGTTTGGCAAATATGGTCATTTTTATATATTCTAGGAGGAATATATGGTATATGTATATACTATGTGATTAAAGTATATATATATATATATATATATATATATATATATATATATAATTTGAGATAAAGGATTTTGAAAATAATATATGAATATTTTCAAAATGGGAAAAATGTAAATGATTTTTCATAATTAATAAATTATGGTTACACCCCTCTCTAAATCTCTATCATAAGGGAAGTTGCGAGCATATGGTGAATCCCTCTGACATATTAACGCAGGGTGGATATAGTTCTATAGGCCATATGAGCGTTTGTTGTATTTTCTACGCTGGTTAGGAGATTCCGGGTGTGGTCTTGACTATCCCGCAGGCATATGGCCGCTTACCGACGTCTTGCGTTGTAGGATCCTAGTTTGTCTTGATGATAGGCCCTAGAAGATGATAGCCATTTAGGGGCGCGCACATTGGGGAAACCCGGACGGGCGGTCTTAGAACGCGTTATATGTTACAGCAATTTATGATAATAAATTGGCTTTAATTTACATTTCCTGGATGGAAGAAAGGAAATGGGATAAAGGTTTTGGCTTCGGTAACACTCCCGGATGGAAGAAGGGATGCAACAGCATATGATATGGTAAAAGCATTTCTATGATAATGAAAATGGCTTTTAAATACATTTCCCGAATATAAAAAGGGAAATGGGATATTTTGAAACGAAAAAGCATTTTTATGATAATAAAACTGGCTTTTGAAAAGTTATATGTTTTGTTAAAGCAATTCATGATAATGAATTGGCTTTTAAATACATTTCCTGGATATGAGAAAGGAAATGGAAAAGTTTTGAGATAAATGGAAATAAAATAAATGAATTCTCATTCCGGGAGATAGATCCATATGTATATGGTAATATGTATATATATGGATAAATCGAGTGTCGAGGGTCTAATGGATCCCGACGATCGACCTTGCTGCATAGTAGTGTATCGGGGGGTTCCTTGTTTGGATTTTCCTTTGCGAGACACCCCACGCACGAATATGGCAGTGTGTTGAGACTGGGAAGAAGTTTAATCCTTAGTGCTCTAATATTAGTAATTCTTATGGTATATATAAATTTATATATATTTTGTACTGATGGACTGGCGGATCTCGACGATCGACCTTGTCGCGTAGTAGTGTATCGGGGGGTCCTTGTTTGGATTTCGCTTTGCGAGACACCCCACGCACGAACATGTCTTAGTGTTGAGACTGGAGAGAAGTTTAGCCCTTAGTACATTTCTTGGACTATCTAGGGTTGATAGTGGTTGGGTGATAGACTAGTTTAGCAGGCTAGCTTGACTAGGATGTTTAGAGGGATGTGTTAGGAGTGCACTGTTAGTGGAGAGGTGAGGGGTATCTCATGGGAGTGCGATACCAAACTTAAATATGAGATAAAACCTTTTTCAAAATAATAAGGCATTTATGCACTTGCTAAATATTTTCAAAACTCGGGCTCTGACCCGTTTATCTATTTTCTTTTCTTCCTATATATATATATATAAGTGTCCAGACACAGGGACGCCTGGATGACACATCTTTCGAGTCAGACGTCAGCCGCAGCAGCTGTGGATGCGTGCAGGTTTTTGATAGCCGCTTCCATTCTTGTACTCTAGATAGGAGGTACTATACAATTATTCGGGCCAATGGTCCAATTGCATTTATTTATTCTTTTAGAGCATCATTCGATATGGTTGTATATTTTGACCGTGTGTTCGGTTATTTTTATTTCATGTTAGTTTCATTTCCGCAAAACTGTATTTTGAAGTTGTTAAAAAGAGTAGTAAAGTTAAAATTTTGACACCGGCCTAATAAGTTAATAGTAATTAAATGGATTTTCGACAGTGATGCTAAGAATGATCCATATGAGACTCCTGTTTTAATTTGATATAGGAGTGATCGCCCGGTATTTTATCAGGCGGGGTGTCACATTCAGGTTAACCAAACAGTGTGATGTAATATACCGTTTTGACGAGAAAATTAAAATAAATTTTTGAATACAATGTCATTTTTTTTCCTATTTGTGACGCGCCCTCACACGAGAAGTCAAACTTCTCATTTGCTTCTATTGAATTCACGCACACACATAATGAACACTTCATCATCAACCACTTGACATTTGACATTAGGGTTTTAAACTTTGATCACTGATTAAATCCTATATATAATACAATTTTAACTGATTCAAAAGCCATTCTTCCTAATTTTTCACGAGGAATCCAAATATATAACTTCTATGGATTGATGCTGACTATAGCCTCATATCCAATTTTTGTAAAAAGTTTAAAATTTTGACTTCATAATTGTGATTTTCTAGGTAAATTCGAACTACGACGTATACATGATTTTCTTCTCGGTGGATTTAGTACAAAAAGGTTGTGATTTGAGGTTATTCATATTTTAAATGAATAGTCTTTACTTTAAAATTTTTGCAAGTCGTAAATGAAAATTTGCAATTTTGAGTATCTAAACTACATTATACTTAAATTGAGCATTTCACCTAGGTTCATGAGAACCAAAGATAAAACTTTCCCACCTTGAAATTGCTTCAAGGTCAGGAAAATATAATCTACCATTGAAGCTTAAGATTCAATAAAGTCTTCGGTTATTTGATCGAGTTCAGTTCCAAACTGACATGAAGTCTTGTATGTAAAGGCAAAAAAAAATCTAGGTGAGTGCAGAAACATCGTGGAATCAAGCAAAAAAAAAAATTGATAAATAAAACGTTACGATACTAAAACTTTTAAATGTTTAGCTTGATTTTTGAATAGTAAACATGTGCATTTTTACTATGGAAATAAGGGACCTTTATTGGGTTAAAGATAGGGAGTTCATTGGTAGTGTGAGAGGTGTATTTCACGATTTTATTGTAAGATTTTTAGTTATGAGAAAATGGGTACCATCTGGTTTCATATGGTTTTCAATGTTCTAAGGTCTAGGTGGCTGCCTAGGTGTTTTACAAATCAACAAGGGAAGTTTATCAAATACATGACAATATGGCAAAAGTCCGACCATGCGTGCTATTTGTTGGTGCTAGCTTTCTTCCCTTCATAAATCCGGGTGGTCATGAATAAGTAGTCCTTCCCTTCGAGATGAGGAACCTTTATTTGGGAATGACAAATGGGGGGGGGGGGGGTCTCTAAAATTTAGGAGCTCTACCTGGATTTCCTAGGGATGATTGGATGAGGTTGGCATGGGGTTTAGGAAATATTAGGTATTAGGGACTAACATGTCTATGGATCAATTATTACATAAAATCCCAAACCCATGGGATGAAATGTCTTTAAAAACTTATCCTACTTGGTTAAAATCAATCAATAAGGAAGAAAATCTTGCATTCATGACAATGGATCATGGTTCCACTTTCTTTACAGTGTATGTGGCTATACACACGACCATCTTTAAATTTTAAAAATGGGCGATCCCTAACTTGATTATTTAAATGGCGGTTGTTAAAATTATTCCTGGAAATTGGGGATGGATTACGAAAATTATTACTTGGTGTCAGGTTTTGTTCAATGAGGGTGGATATTTTTATGATTTTTTGGAAGTATCGAATCTATATAAGAATAAGAGAGGTCGTAATAGTAGTTTTTAACCCTCTCTTAAAGTTCTTGCATTTCTTGGTGTCCGTATGTACATATTCTTGTGCGTATCGAAATAATTTTGTGTAATAATAGTTTTTAACCCTCTCTTAAAGTTCTTGCATTTCTCTTAAAGTTCATACTCTGATATCATCATTTTATTGTTATTGTGATCCCATAATTTCTATCATCAATTGATCTCCTGTTTCTTCTCAGAAATACTTTTTGATAAATATTTCCTCAAATTGCTCCCAAGGTAATCCTTCTATATTTTGAATACGCCCTACCGACTATCACTAGTGATCTACTTCTCCTTCGAGAAGATATGTTGCTAAACCTAACTTAAGTTTTAATACTATACCTACTCCATTTAGTACCTTTATAGTCTATCTAAACTATTGTTCTTCATCATAAGCCCCGAGTTTTTCACAAAACTTAGGAGGTCTTTGTCGAAACAATTCCTCCAAGGCATTCATTGCGCGAGCTTTAACAGATATTTCACAAGTTACTGCATGTGGAGTATTTCGTTGTGCTTGTTTTAGTGATGTTAGTTCTTATAAACATTGCATTATATTTTATTTAATGGTGGGAGGAGTTGCTAATTTAGGCAGCTCTGGTTATGCTCTTCTTATTTGTGCGTTTAAGGTTCATGTTTTCACCATCCTATATGGTAAAAAGCTAAAAAAATAAAATAATAAAAAGTGTTATAGATAAACAAAACTAGTTGGATTATTCTCTAATTTAGAGTATATTAAGTTCCCAGAAGATATTAAATTTAGTAATTACGATCAATATGCATGTATAATTTTTGCACTAACTACTTCTACATATAATGTAACTTCGTCTTCACGTACTAACTACTATTACATATAACATAACTTCATCTTACCCCTTCTTTGCAACATCCGTACTAAAAAGATAACACACCATCTTTAGTTGGTTATTTATCGACATCATGCCTCTCTATCTTTTTTTTGCTTATGTTTTCAGCCATCCTGGGGTATTACTTAGTCTATTTCCGCCCTTTTGAGCCTTTGGTTCTTGAACTTGGTGCAGATGTGGAAATGATTTTATATGGTATATCCGATCCATAGTACTCGTGGTAAATGGGAGGAGTCATATGCAGTTCTTCTTATGGGGTTAAATCGTAGGCTAAATGAATAGCTTATTATAAAAACTCATGATCCATGGAGAATCTACGAGCTTCTTTGGCTGTTATTGAAACCACTTTCTAGGACCCCCTAAGTCTATCCTTAGGTCCATATAACCTTCCAAATCACAATAAAATCTAGGTTATACTCTGAATCCCGATCTAGAGGCCATCTGGCGCTCATGGGCCCCGTTTCACTCTGGTCAACTCCATCGTTAGATCAAAAGCTCAATGAACCTTCAGAGGGATCTTAATACCCTTTCCAATGACCCATACCATTTGCAAATCGACATAACGATTTGGACAAATGAACCATTTTACTATCAAAAACCAATCTGAAGGCCACCGGGTTCTCTTGGGCCCCGATTTGACCCAAATCAGCTTCACCGTCAAAGAGAAAGCTCAATGAATCCTCTAAAGGCACTTAAACCTCTTTCCAACGATCTGCCTCGTGCATAAAATGACATAACAGTTCAGACGAATGATCCGTTTTCCCGCCAAAACTAATCCAAAGTCCATCGGGCTCTCTGAGGCTCCATTTGATCAAAGTCAACTATTCAGCTTGAATGAGACTGAATGAATCTTTAAAGGTAACTAAATGCCATTTCCAATAGTCTGCCCTGTGTACGAATCAACCTTATAGTACGGAGGAACGATTCGTTTTACTTCGAAAGGTCACCAAGCACTTGCGGGCCACATTTGACCAAAATTAACTCTCTAGACCAACCAAATCTCTTTGGAACATCGATGTACCTCATACAACCTTTCCAATAGTCCACCCCTTTTATAATTCGGACTTGAATTTTGGATGAAACATCGATCGTCGTCTGACGATCATCTGTCCTAAGGACCGATGACCGCTTTTGAGCCTCGTTTCAATCAAAGTCAACTCCCAGACCCGGGAGAGGCCTAAAGGATTATCAAATATCTTTGAATTATCTTTCTACCGGTATGTCTTGTGCATGATTTGGACTTACGAATTGCACTTTACTGCCATTTTTCGTAAAATCTGCACGAGACTGCCAATTGGTAGGTCCATTTCCCTACCTATCGACAGTGCGGCTTGGTTTACCTACCATTAGGTAGGAAAAGGACATTGATGGTCGCTATTCCCCCTAACCTATATAAGGATAGAATTATCTCACTTCGAAAGACACCATATATCCATCAATTCTAGTGATCTCATCAACATTCTTCTGCAATCAGCGTAGTTTCCTTTTGTGAAATTTTCCCCCACCTTTCATTACCATCACTTTCATACCAAATTTAGAAAAAATCTCTTTGTCTCTCATTCTACATCCATACCAACTTGCAAGTAAGCTCATTAAGGATCAAGGTCAAGCTTCAAACCTCCAAAGAAAGTCTAAACATCCTTCTCTCTCTTTAAATTCCTTTATTTTAGTAATAGTTATATAAATTCTTAATTTAGCTTTTACTTTAGATCATACACATTAATACCTTATTCTTTATTAGTCATATTTCACATAATTTATTTTCTATAAAAAAATCCAAAAGAAAGAAAAAGAGGGTGTCACCTATAAATTCCAACGGGATTCTTCATCCCATTTTTTCAAAACTAAAAATATCCCTTCTACACACACATATATAATAAACTCCCACTTGAATATATGGGATAAACCCCACCCTTATGTCACATGTGAACTACATGAACTTTGATGCCTTGATAGACTACATAGGCATCTTGGGCTAAAACCTGAGACTCGAGTCCTATTTTCATAATTTTTCCTATTTTATATATATTTTTCATATTTATCATACTCGTGATTCATACTTGAATCTTATCTAACATATATTATCATTTCATCATAATAATCAGTATCTCGATAAGCGCACACACCATATTTTTTTTTTTTTTTGGAATATTCCTATGAATTACCTCACTCCAGTTTTTCTATGATGCGAGTCGAGCAATTATGATCTCCAGTTATATATACACGCACACACATTTCATGAAGAAACTAAAAAAATAGTAACATGATTCCATGAGAGACTAAAACTGAGGGATGGGTGCCTAACACCTTCTCATTCCTTAACTTAGCCTCCGAACCTCTGTTCTAGTTGGTTTCACAAGCATCATAGGATAGTGTTCCTTGGGTTTTGAGTCAAGCTTGAATTTTTTATTTTGGGTGGGAAGTGTTTTGAGTCTAGTTGAGCTTGACGGCCCTTTAGGATTTTTGTTTGGTTTTTGTCTCGAAATAGCCAAAGGGGGAGATTTCTAAGGACACGAATTTCCAATTGAGACTTATGTTCACTCAATTTCGGACAATAACATTTGAATCATAGGATAGTGATCTTGAGTATCCTTCAAGCCTATGACATGTAAAGTTGAAGACGTAGCGGCCAACATTTCAAGTGTACATCATTTGTCGGTTTCTTGTGCATTGTTTATACGTCATCAACATCATTGCTCCAAGGACTCCAAAAGGTATGAATGCAATTATGTATTTTTATCACCTCAGATATTTTAATTGGGTGTATTTTATTAAATGCTTTAAATAGTTTTAATGACTTTTTTTTATTCAGAAAATATTTTTAGAACTTTTCATAAAACGTTTTGGGGCTTAAAATAAAGTTTTAATTTTCTGACAAGTCGTTCGAACAAGATTCCCAGGTCGTTTGAATGAGAACTTCTCACGAGATTTTCATTTGCTCACTTGCTTATCGTTAGAATTGTCGTTCGAACAAAATGTCATTCGAACGAAATTGTCATTCGAACGAAATTGGCGGGAACAGTTTATCCCATTTTGCCACTTTTTGTCCCACTATATTTTTTCCAAATAAATATACTTCGGGACCAGACTTTTTCACACATCTAAGATAGTTTTTGTGAGAAAATTCTTCCAAACAATGTCCCCATGATTTTTGTTAAAATATTTTAACCCTTAGAATAAAATCAAGGTTTATACACCCATAGTTTGTTTATTCCAAATTTCTTCATATATTTCTTTGCTTGGAGTGTTTGGCACCATATTTTTCTCTACATCTCAAAGAAGAGAAGTTTGGGTTTACTTATACATCCCTAAAAAAAGAAGACTTGTTTTTGCTGCGGCGTTCTCACATGGTGAAAGGCTCCATGTGTGGTTGACGGTTGTTCCCAAAAGTTTCATTGATGGATTTCAAGGTTCCGGTGGAGTTCGGGATCGTTGGCTATGTAGAGGTTGATACAAGAAGACACGCCAGGGGATTGAAGGGAGTCGAGTCGAGTTACGTAAGTCATCTGTCTTGTGTTTATAAAATTCTGTACTTAGTAAATTTAAGGCTAGGGGTCGTTCGAGGATTTTCCCATTGTTGGTTTTCCTCATACAACGCGGCATAGTTTATTGTGAATTTATTTTATCTTTTACAAAAATCACCTAGAACTCTTGCTTAGGGTAAAAAGATAAAATTGGGTTTAATTCGCATTCTTGATTAAAATGGTGCAAGTTTAATTATTTGGGTAAATTTAGTTTAAGGTAATTTCGTTCAAGTTGGCACTAAATTAATTGGATAATTTGTTTAAACTTGATAATTAAATTAATTTGGTTTAATTGAATTTAAAGTGTGTGTGAGTTTACTTTAATTCACTGTGTTATGTTTAATTTTAATTTGTTTTAAGATATTAAAATTTATCATTTGTGTATCTTGTATTGAACCATCTTTATTCCGCACTTTTAGTAAATTAAAGTGAAAGTTTTTAAAAATTGGGGGTCTACGTTTCCAACAAGTGGTATCAGAGCGGATTACACTAAAATATTGTGGGATCACAATTTTTAGGAAATTTGTTTGGGAAAAATATACATTATTCAAAATTTCCAGTTTTTTATGGTTATAACATGTTAGCTCATGACACTTCACTTGCTATATCCTATGACTAATGGCTTGCATATTTTTATACTCTAGCTTATGTGCATCATGATATATTCTTTTACTAGTTGTTTAATTGTTTGTCATTTTCTAGTCATTTCTTTATCGCATATCTCATCATAGAATTATGATGTTTTTCTTTTGTATTATAGTTCTTTCATTTTAGTTTTCATTAAATGAAAAATACAAAAAGATCTTTGTTTATCATTTGTGTTTTATTTTTAATTAATTTAGACTTAATGAAAATTACAAATGATTTTTGTTTATCTTTTGAGTAAATATATTTATTTTTGGTTAAAATTTTAAAAACTCAAAAAGATTTTTGATTTTGTGTGTACTTTATTTTGACACACCCTATGTGGCATATATTTGTGCTTGAATCCTTCGTTTCTCTTCCATGTGGCTAGAACTTTTGGTTAAAATTTTAATCCTTAAAATATTCTTTATCATGCTTACATGGAGTAGTTTAAGTTTGACTTTCTTAATGGATTCACTTTTATATGCCTTTCCCACACATGCACGGGCTTTTTTGAAATTTTAACTTTGCATGTATATTTGAGCTTTGTGAGGTGTTATCCTACCAATCTAGTTATCTACATATCTTGTGACCTAGGAGGATTTTTGCATGCTAAATACGTTGCACGTGAGATTTGTGTGATGAAAAAATTGATATATGAATGTGCACGGGGAAGGGCTCCAAAAGGAAAATTATCCTTTGCGAGTAAGCCACCGTTTGGAAGGGACCTAAAAGAAATACGTGGTCCAAAGGCCTAAAATAAAAAATATGGCATTAAAAGAAAAATAATTTGCCTATATTTGTTTAGTTTGATATAGTCATTCAAAAAAAGTATGCTTATTTATAGGGAGTTTCGAAGGTATATCAACAATTTTGTACAATGTTCGTCTATCCTAGTTGCACTTTCATTGTCATGACTCTATTGATTTGTAGAATCATCGATATGCTAGGCTTGTGTTAATTGTGCTTGTTTATTCATAGAGTTCAATTTATCTTGTCACATAAGGCTAAATCTTGGTTGATAAAATTTTACAATCAAATGAGAACTCCGTGAACATGTCTAAGTGATTGGGTTTTAAATTATTTAGTGTCTAGTTCACACCCCTTTACTATCATTTTCTTAGGACACATTTATTCCATAGGAGTGTGAAAAATTCATGTTATATTATTTTGTGTCACTTGTGAGTTTATATCTATATATGTGATACTTGTCTATATTTTATATCTATTGTGTATACATATATATATATATATATATATATATGATATTATGTTTTATTTTGAGTCTTTGCCATTTTACCTAGCCCACATATGCCTTAATTCATAATTGGTACCTAACTTGTTGCAAAATTTTATTTGATATCACATGCCTAGTTTCTTATGTTTCAAATTGATATCATTTTGTTCTCATCGTAGTTAGTATCCATTGTCACTTACTTGGATTAGTTATTGTCCTTTGTTGCCTGTAGCTCTTCTTGATCAAATCTCTTGAGCATCATTTTGTTTAAATTATTTTCCCATATTTATATCCCTTATGTCGTTTTGAGGGAGAGAAATCGTACTTAGTTAAAATGGGAAGAAATGAGTAATTGATTCGTTCTTTATCCTTTGTTTATTCCCGAACAAAAAGGAGGAGAATGATAGGGTTAGAAATGGTATTTAATCCTACAATAATCGTATCTTAGTTTAGGAGATTTAACATAGGGGGAGTCACGACCTTCTTCGGTAGATCACATTTGATAAAGGAGAATTAATTTAGGGGGAGTATTTATTTTAAATTCATTTAATATTTTGATATTCCCTATGCGTTTAATGTTTTTCTTAAGTGTGCAGGTTTTATTCTAAATGGCAACTTTCATTCGGCAAAGATAGTCTTACGTGGGTTTTGAGTCAAGCATGTATTTTTTTTGGGGTGGGAAGTGTTTTGAGTTTAGTTGAGCTTGACGGTCCTTTAAGATTTTTGTTGATTTTTATCCCGGAATAGCCAAAGGGGGAGATTTATACGGACACAAATTTCCAATTGAGACTTATTTTGGCTCAATTCGGGAAAAAGACATTTAAGTCATAGCGTAGTGCTCACGAGTATCCTTCAAGCCTATGACATGTAAAGTTGAAGACGTAGCGGCCACCATTTCAAATGTACATCATTTTCCGATTTCGTGTGCCTTGTTTATATATCATCAACATCATTATTCCAAGGACTCCAAAAGGTATGAATGCAATTATGTATTTTTAGGACCTTGGATATTTTAATGGGGTGCATTTTATTAAATGTTTTAAATAGTTTTAACGACTTTTGTTTACTCAGAAAATATTATTAGAACTTTTCATAAAAAGTTTTGAGGATTAAAATAAAATTTCAATTTTCTGACAAGTCGTTCAAACGAGATTCCCAGGTCATTCGAATGAGAACTTCTAACGAGATTTTCATTTGCTCACTGGCATATCATTAGAAGTGTCGTTAGAACAAAATTTTGTTCGAATGAAATTAGTGGGAATAGTTTTTTGATAGTTTTATTGCATATTCTCACTTTCTGTCCCACTATCTTATTGCAAAATAAATATACTTTGGGACCAGTCTTTCTTCTAACACTTTTTTAACACATCAAAGATAGTTTGTGAGAGAAAATTTTTCCAAGAAAAAGTCCCATTGATTTTTGTTAAAATATTTTAATCCTTAGAATAAAATCAAAGTTTATACACTCATATTTTGTTTATTCCAAATTTCTTCATATATGTCTTTGTTTGGAATGTTTGGCACCGGGTTTTTCTCTACACCTCAAATAAGAGAAGTTTGGGTTTACTTATACATCCCTAAAAGAAGAAGACTTGTTCTTGCTGCGGCGTTCTCACATGGTGAAAGGCACCATGCGTGGTTGACGGATGTTCCCAAAAGCTTATTTGGTGGATTCCAAGGTTCCGGTGGAGTCCGAGATTATCGATTAAGAAGAGATTGATACAAGAATACAGTCAGGGGCTTGAAGGGAGTCGAGTCAAGTTGTGTAAGTCTTGTATTTGTAAAATTCCGTACTTAGTGGACCTAAGGCTAGGGGTCGTTTGAGGGTTTTCCCGTTGTGGATTTTCCTCTTACATCACGGCGTAGTGTATTGTGAATTTATTTTATCTTTTCCAAAAATCACCTAGAACTCATGCTTAGGGTAAAAAGATAAAATTGGGTTTAATTCGCGTTCTTGATTAAAATGGTGCAAGTTTAATTATTTGGGTAATTTTAGATTAAGGTAAATTAATTCAATTTGGGACTAAATAATTGTATAACTTGTTTAAACTTGATAATTAAATTAATTTGGTTTAAGTAAATTTGAAGTGTGTGAGTGAGTTTACTTGAATTCACTTTGTTGTGTTTAATTTATATTTTTTTTAAGAAATTAAAATTTTTCTTTTGTGTGTGTTGTGTTGAACCATCTTTATTCCGTACTTTTAGAAAATTAAAGTGAAAGTTTTTAAAAATCGGGGGTCTACGTTTCCAACAAGTGGTATCCGAGCGGGTTACACTAAAATATTGTGTGATCCTAATTTTTAGGAATTTTTTTGGGGAAATATGCATTGTTCAAAATGATCAATTTTTTATGGTTCTAAAATGCTAGTTCATGACTCTTCACTTTCTATATCCTATGAGTAATGGCTTGTATGTTTTCATACTCTAGCTTATGTGCGTCATGATATATTCTTTTGCTAGTTGTTTACTTGTTTGTCATTTTCTAGTCATTACTTTTTCGCATATCTCATGCTAGAATTATGATTTTTATTTTTATTTTGTATTATAGTTATTTCATTTTAGTTTGCATTAAATGAAAAATACAGAAAGATCTTTTTATCATTTGTGTTTTATTTTTAAGTAATTCAGGTTAATGAAATTTATAAATGATTTTTGTTTGTCTTTTGAGTAAATATTTTTAGTTTTGGGTTAAAAAATTTCAAAAACTCAAAAAGCTTTTTGGTTTTGTGTGTATTTTAGTTTGACACACTCTATGTGGCATATACTTGTGTTTAAATCCTTCATTTCGCTTCCATGTGGCTAGAACTTTTGGTTAAAATTTTAATCCTTAAAATATTATTTATAATTCTTACATGGAGTAGTTTAAGTTTGACTTGCTTAATGGATTCACTTTTATATGCATTTTCCAAAAATGCACGAGCTCTTTTGAAATTTTAACTTCGCATGTATATTTTAGCTTTGTGAGGTGTTATCCAACCAATCTAGTCATCTACATATCTTGTGACAAGGGAAGATTTGTGCATGTTAAATCCATTGCACGTGAGATTTGTGTGATAAAAAAATTGATATATGAATGTGCACGGGGAATGGCTCCAAAAGGAAAATTATCCTTTGCGAGTAAGCCACCATTTGGAATGGACCTAAAAGAAATACGTGGTCCACAGGCCTAAAAGAAGAAATATGGGATTAAAAGAAAAATAATTTGCCAAGTCCTATATTTGTTTAGTTTGATAAAGTTATTCAAAAAAATAATATGCTTATTTTGAGGGAGTTTGGATGGTATATCAACGGTTTTGTACAATGTTTGTTTATCTTCGCGGCACTTTCATTGTCATGACACTATTAATTTGTAAAATCAATAATATGCTAGGCTTGTATGAATTGTGCTTGTTTGTTCATAGAGTTCAATTTATCTTGTCACATAAGGCTAAATATTGTGGATAAAGTTTGCAATTAAATGAGAAATTCATGAACATGTTTAAGTGAATGGGTTTTAAATTCTCTAGTATCTAGTTCACACCCCTTCACTTTCATTTTCATATGACACATTTATGACATAAGAGTGTGAAAAACTCATGTTATAGTATTTTGTGTCACTTTTGATTTTATATCTACATATGTGTGCTTGTATATATTTTATATCTATTGTTTATACATATATATATATATATATATATATATATATATATATATATAGTATTATGTTTTATATCTACATATGTGTGCTTGTATATATTGTAACAACCCTCGATTCTAGGAGGCTCATTTTATACTAATTTTACCGCATAAGGTAATTATATAAAATGTGGGGACTGAAGTAAATATTAATTTATTGAATTGAAAGTTAATATTTACTAGACTGATGCATATTTACTGTATGTGAAAGTAAATAACATCAGGTTGCATGTCTGTAGTGTCATGTATTTTAAATGGACTTTTAGTTTAAATGATTTTGGAACTCGAAATAATTTATAAAATTTCCGGATGCCAGTTTAGAGGGTGTAGTTAGTCTCGGAAGGTGCGAGACAGTCAAAATAAGTGTCATATTGTATTTTTGTGTTTCGGGCACTTTTACCTGGTTTTAGCTTATATGCGTATTTTCGAGTCATTTTAATGTGGTATTAACCATTTAAGTTGGGAGTTTTAACCTAAGCCACGATTTTAGTCTTCTAAATCCCTTATTTTTCCCCATTTTATGTCTTGAACATAGAGAGAGACAAAGAGAGAAGAAGAAGAAGAGAAATGGAGAAATGAGAGAGAGATTGAAGATGGAGGATTTGGGATTGCTTCTTCTCCAAATAAATCTGAGATATCAACCCTAAGGCAAGTTTTCTACTTGCTAATATGTGATTTAAGGTGCATAAATTGTATGTTAGTTGTGTATTTACATTTATGGTTTAAATGTGGAATTTATGGGATTTAAGCCCTAATCTTAGTTTTTGAGGATGAAATCTTGGGTTATAGTTGTTGTTAGCCATGTAGGATGTTTTGGGGTAGATTATTGTTGTTGGATGTGTATAAAGGGAGAGAGAGTTTGAGTTTGGAGAAATTAGGGTTCATAACCGTTCGTAGCCATTTTTGGCAAATTTGCAGCTCCGAATCGATTCGGCCCTTTGGGTGAATCGATTCGCTAAGGGAAATTGGCAGGTCTGCATAACCTGAATCGATTCGGGTTAAGGCCGAATCGATTCGGTCAATTGCAGAAAGTTGGTTTAGCAGTCCGAACCGATTCGCTTTTTGGGAGAATCGATTCGCTAGGGCGAATCGATTCAGCCCTTGGGCGAATCGATTCGTTTTCCTGCTGTTTTTGAGTTAATTTTATAACTCAATTTCAATTCTTTTCTGTAAATATAGGGATTAGGAACCTTCTTGAATGAAGTAAACTTAGAGTCCTAGAGTGTGAGATGAGTTAGTTGTGTGCCCACATTAGGAATGGGTTTTGTGGGGACTTTTCCGGGGTTATGCCTATTGAAGTTAGGGCACCTTTTCTTCTAGTTGATTTGTGTAAAAACTAGGAGATGTAGTATCATGTTTGGAAACCTTAGAAGCTTAATTGAGCTATATTAGTTTTGATGGTTTATATTGTCACCCTAAAAGAATGTTGGGAGATTTTGGAAGCTCAATTGAACTAAGTTAGCCTTGGTGGTTCATAATAACGCCATAAAGGTGAGTTTGGAGAATGAATTGAAAGTTATTTCATTCCTTCGAAAGATGATAACCTTGGGGTTTTAAAATAACATCCTAAAATGTTTGGAGATGATGAAGAGTTTATTTACTCCTCTAAGGTTGTAGTGTCGACATAATTCATCGTATGGCTCCGGATAAAAAGTTATGTTATTTACAAAAGTAAATGGTAGTGGTTTCGGATAAAATGAAACATATACATGAAATTGAAATGAAATAGAAATGACATTGATTTTAGTAATTGAATTTTACTTAATCTGGAACTCGTAAATAATGATTTACTTGATTTTGAGATAATAAATAAAATGGTTTAAACACACCTCTCTAAATGACATCATAAGGGAAGTCCGCGCATGAGGTGAAGCCCCCTGGCTAATGAATGCAGGGTGGATATAGTCCTAGGCCATGGGAGCGCTTATTGTTGTATATTTTTCTGCGATGGGTAGGAGATTCCGGGTGTGGTCTTGACTACCCCGCAGGCTCATGGCCGCTTCCCGACGTCTTGCGATATAGGTGCCCAGGTTGTCTAATGATAGGCCCTGGAAGATGATGGTCATTTAGGGGCGCGCACAGTGGGGAAACCCGGACGGGCGGTCTTAGAATTCGTTATATGTATATAATTATAACAGTTCATAATCAAGTGGGACTTGATGTATTTGATATGCCATAAGAGCATGATGGAGTGCCACAAAGAGCACATGTAAATGCCACAAAGAGCATTTGAAAATGATTATTTTCCTGATAAGGGAAGGATTTTTACAAAAGGTAAAATTGAGATAAAATTTCCTTAAAGAGCAAAAGATTGTGATTATATATATATATATACTTCCTGCTAAGGAAAAGATATGTGAAATAATTGGCACATTTGGTGAAGTTTTTAGTTTAATGCTTCTTATTTTTGTTCCTGCTTAGCTTATGTTTTAAATTGTATAGGTTGCTTCTTATTTCTCTTTCTTCCCGATTTATCATACATAACTGTCATACTCTTTATTCATCTGGTAATCATATAGAACCGGGCCCTGACCTGGTTACATTTCTTGTTGCATATTCATCTTGTCTCTGCTCAGGTACTCCGCCGCAAGGAAGCCTGATTTGAATTCCTATTCCGATGTTTTCGACGAGCCGTGATGCATTACGGGTATTACGGGATACATTTGGTATAGACGTTTTCATTTTTATTCTAGTTAAGATCAAGTCTTTCATTCGGGCGAGAGGCCCAAGCTTTTGTAAATGTCTAATGAAATGTAATAAGTAACTTACCGTACTTGTGTATCTTTGGTATATCAGTTTAGTGACCGGTTACATATTCGGTCTTTTTATCGTATTCTTGTTGTATTATTTATATATGTCTTGGGGTTTCCCTTATCTTTCAGGAATTGGGTTGTTTGTTTTCATTTATTTACTTTCAAATCAAAATTTTTGGCAACCCGTTTTCTGAAATATTGGGTGGTTATCCTGGATACTCTATATTTTGTTATGATGCTGAGAATGATTCCATCCATGATTCCGTTATATTGGAGTATTGGGCTGGCCACCCCTTATTTTGGTGAGCGGGTTGTCACATATATTTTATATCTATTGTGTCTACATATATCGGCAAAGATAGCCATTTTAGCTAGCCCACCTATGCCTTAATTCATAATTGGTACCTAACTTGTTGCAAAAGTTTGCTTGATATCACATGCCTAGTTTCTTATGTTTCAAATTGATATCATTTTATTCGCATCATAGTTAGTATCTATTGCCACTTACTTGGATTAGTTATTGTCTTTTGTAGCCCATAGATCTTCTTGATCCTATCTCTTAAGCATCATTTTGTTTTACTTGTTTTTCCATATTTATATCCCTTATGTCGTTTTTAGGGAGAGAAATCGTACTTAGTTAAAATGGGAAGAAATCAGTAATTGATTAGTTCTTTTATCCTTTGTTTATTCCTGAACGAAAAGGAGGATAATGATAGGGGGAAAATGGTATTTAATCATATTATAATCGTATCTTAGTTTAGGAGATTTAACTTAGTGGGAGTTGCGACCTTATTAGGTAGATCACATTTGATAAAGGAGAATTAATTTCGGGGGAGTATTTATTTTAAATTCATTTAATATTTTCATATTCCCTATGCGTTTAATGTTTTGCTTAAGTGTGCAGGTTTTACTCTAAACGACAACTTACATTCGGCAAAGATAGTCTTCCGTGGGTTTTGAGTCAAGCTTGTATTTTTTTTATTTTAGGTGGGGAGTGTTTTGAGTCTAGTACAGCTTGACGGCCCTTTACGATTTTTGTTTGTTTTTTTGTCCCAGAATAGAGAAAGGGGGAGATTTATAAGGACACAAATTTCCAGTTGAGTCTTATGTTGGCTCAATTTTGGACAAAAACATTTGAGTCATAGGATAGTGTTCATGAGTATCCTTCAAGCATATGACATGTAAAGTTGAAGACGTAGCGGCCAGCATTTTAAGTGTAGATCATTTGTCGATTTCTTGTGCCTTGTTTATACGTCATCAACATCATTGTTCCTATCTCTCCAAAAGGTATGAATGCAATTATGTATTATTAGGACCTTGGATATTTTAATTGGGTGTATTTTATTACATGTTTTAAATAGTTTTAACGACTTTTGTTTACTCAGAAAATATTTTTAGAACTTTTCATACAAAGTTTTGGGGATTAAAATAAAGTTTTAATTTGCTGACAAGTCGTTCAAACGAATAGGGATCTCGTTCGAACGATATTCCTAGGTCATTCGAACCAGAACTTCTAATAAGATTTTCATTTGCTCACTGGCTTATCGTTAGAAGTGTCGTTCGAACGAAATTAGCGGGAATAATTTTTTGACAGTTTTATCCCATTTTCCCACTTTCTGTTTCACTGTCTTTTTGCCAAATAAATATACTTCGGGACCAGACATTTTTCTAAGACTTTTTCACACATCTAAGATAGTTTGTGAGAGAAAATTCTTCCAATAGCAAGTCCCCTTGATTTTTGTTAAAATGTTTAAATCCTTAGAACAAAATCAAGGTTTATACACCCATAGTTTGTTTATTCCAAGTTGCTTCATATATATCTTTGCTTGGAGTTTTTGGCACCGGGTTTTTCTCCACAACTCAAAGAAGAGAAATTTGGGTTTACTTCTACATCCCTAAAAGAAGAAGGCTTGTTTTTTCTGCGGCATTCTCACATGGTGAAATGAACTATGTATGGTTGACGGTTGTTCCCAAAAGCTTCATTGGTGGATTCCAAGGTTCCGGTGGAGTTAGGGATTGTCAGATAAGCAGAGGTTGATACAAGAAGACCTGTCAAGGGCTTGAATGGAATCAAGTCGAGTTGTGCAAGTCATCTGTATTGTATTTGTAAAATTCCGAACTTAGTGGACTTAAGGCTAGGGGTCGTCCGAGGTTTTTCCCATTGTGGGTTTTCCTCGTACATCGCGACGTAGTGTGTTGTGAATTTATTTTATCTTTTGCAAAATCACCTTGAACTCATGCTTAGGGTAAAAAGATAAAATTGGGTTTAATTTCCATTCTTGATTAAAATGGTGCAAGTTTAATTATTTGTGTAAATTTAGTTTAAGGTAATTTAATTCAAGTTGGCACTAAATTAATTGAAAATTTTGTTTAAACTTTATAATTAAATTAATTTGGTTTGAGTTAATTTAAAGTGTGTGTGAGTTTACTTTAATTCACTTTATTGTGTTTAATTTTAATTTGATTTAAGAAATTAAAATTTGTCATTTGTGTGTGTTGTGTTGAACCATATTTATTCCGCACTTTTAGGAAATTGAAGTTAAAGTTTTTAAAAATTGGGGGTCTACATTTCCAACATGTCTATATAACCTCTCACTCACTTTTCACTTCACATACCTGTAAATAATCTCCATGTACACCTCTTACTACCTACACATGTATATATGTTCACTTATACTTCCACGCTTCACAGGCCACTTAGACTATCCATGCTTAGGTGTCATTAGCACGTACCTCCACTTATCACACTTATATATATCCATGCTCACCCACACTTGTCACACACCATTTATAGTTCATCCATTCGTAAATTTACTTTTGTACACTCACTTACAAATATTCACATATCACTAATGTATCCATTCTTAATGTAATCTTCATGTTATATGTTAGATTTACTTCTTACTTATACCTTCTTACTTATTAGCGTAGTTCTCATCATGCCAAATAAAATACTCTCTCCATAATATACTAATTAAGAATGATGGATTTTTCACACTACATCACCAACAACATTTCTATACTAACTAAAAATTGTCTCGTATTGGGCGATCACTCCGTAATGGGCACTAGTTCGGTAGGTCACAATTATCTTAAGCAATATGACTCCAACCTTCCATTGGCCAAGTACCTTCAACATATATCAAACGATTTCCCCCGCATCATACCGATTGACGAAAGTCGTGACTGGAGGTATATAGCAGTGAACTTGTTCACGTGCGTCGAGTATATCGAATTGTCTCCCACACATACTGTCTTCATGAGGCATATAGTGAGGAAACTCATGTAAACTCAGGTATATCAACTGTCTTGTCCACACGTACATATTTCCCTCAAAATCATAATGTATATAGTGGAACTCATCACAAAGGGGGGAACTTTTCCACTAACCCAATAACTTTATACACGCCTAAGGTAACCTTTCCTACCACAAAACGTGCAAGTGTAGCGACGCTGGGAATGATTACCTATATGTGGACCTTTTCTAACATTCCTACTGTTTTTTACACGTGCGGGGGGAATGAGAACAATTCTCTCATCAAAACCTACACCTCCCCTACCTCCCTTAATTTGTACGGTGCCTAAGATCTTATCTAACTTCTCCGACCTAGCCTCCAAGTCAAACTTAACTCTAGACGAGTTTCTCAATCTCTCCTCCAACTCATGAATCCTAGACTCGAGCAAACGCCTAGACTCCTCAAACTCTAAAATCTCCTTTTTCAAAAACTCCATCAAACCACGGATATTATCTCTATCACGCTCGATATACTCTAATTTCTCCCTAAGAGTCTTCTCTCGTGCCCTAAGATACTCAATCAAACTATCATTATTTTCTATGGCACGCTCATTTAACATAGCTTACAATTTTACATTTTCCTTTTTCACCTTAACCGTCTCGGCATATAACTCATTAAATGTAACATGTAATTCTTTCACATCTACCTCCTCTTCGTCACTCTCTTCTCCCTTACTAACATGGGATTCACTTAAAACCTCCTCCAAAGTGTCATTCACATGGGAATTATTGTCGCTCACATGACATGCCTGTAACAACCCGCATAATTTTGGGCTATTTTAATTAATCTTTGGAAAATGGAGGAAAATAAAGTTTTTGATAATATTATTTTTATTGCTCAAATATGTTGAATATTATTTTTAAAGGCGAGAATTTCAAACGGTTTCGAAAACGGAGTTAAACGGATTTTAAAATGATTTTAAAATGTTTTTAACTCTTGGAGTTGTTTTGACTTCCAACTCTTCTTTTCTTTGCCTTATTTAAAGGAGTCTTTTGGATTCCAACTCTTCATTTCTTTGCATTATAAAAGGAAGTCGTGGGCAACCTTTTTAACCTACTTTGGCACAAATTTTGGCACCAAATATATTTTATACTCCTCTTCTTTTTATATACACATTGGCCCTTGAGATTTGTGAGTTCCAACCTTAGATTAGAGGTGTTCTTGGGGATATTTTGTTGGAGGAGATTTTGTAGATCTTTTGAGTTGATCTTGAGGATGTGATCATTGGTTTCTCATCATGGTTTGAGGTATGGGGTTTTACACAATATGCTCCTTAAATCTCGCTAGTGTCATTCTCTTTGAATTCTTGTTAATTGAACTCATATTTGAATTGATAAATTCAATTAAATCAGGAAAATAATTGTTGTTATTATTTTGATTCATGTGATATCATTATATTATTGATGAGCACGTTGTCATGAGATTTTAATATGGCACGGATGTTGGGCACTTGTCGAAATTCCTGTTTCCCGGGCTATGACTTGATAAAGAATATACGGATGTGGTGAGGCCTGGTGACCCGGTTAAAGTGTTGTTGAGAAATTATATTGATAAATGCTTTGAGATTTGCATTTTGATTTGAATATTCGTACTCGTGTTTTTGCGTTATATTCATCGCTAACATATATTTGTTGAGCATCTTTCTAGTCGTATAGTGTACTTCCCCATTTTTTTTAGTTGGCAGGTTAGCGTGAATTGGGACGCTACGGACCAATTGGAATTATTTTAACGTGGATTATTTTGGGAAGAATATTTTTGAAAGATTTTTATTATTTATTTTGATGTATAGAGATTTGGAGATTTGTATTTTATTTTTCGAGTTAAATGTTGTATTTATTCGAGAGACTTGTTGTATTTGAAGAATTGATATTAGTGGATTTATATTATTGTGGGTTTATTTAGATGCTCTATACCTTGTTATTTGTGGATTAGGATTTATTTTATCGCATTAGCGCTCCGTTCGCTCTCCCCGGGCGGGCGGGGTGTTACAAATGGTATCAGAGCTTTGGTATACGGCAACCCTCGGGGCTTGGATTTTGGGTTCATTGCGTGGATAACAATTTTTTGAGATTGAAAATTTTAGGTGATATTCGTGATAAGTTTCGAGATTAGATGTGAGGAATTATTTTTGGAGATTGTTAGCCTAATTTTGAGAGTTACGGCATTCGGCGAATTTCGAGGGTGAAATTCCATTATTAGTGGGGAAGTGTAACAACCCGCGTAATTTTGGGCTATTTTAATTAATTTGTGGAAAATGGAGGAAAATAAAGTTTTGATAAAATTATTTTTATTGCTCAAATATGTTGAATATTATGTTTAAAGGCGAGAAGTTCAAACGGTTTCGAAAATGGAGTTAAACGGATTTTAAAATGATTTTAAAATGTTTTTAACTCTTGGAGTTGTTTTGACTTCCAACTCTTCATTTCTTTGCCTTATTTAAAGGAATCTTTTGGATTCCAACTCTTCATTTCTTTTCATTATAAAAGGAAGTTGTGGGCAAACTTTTTAACCTACTTTTGGCACAAATTTTGGCAGCAAATATATTTTATATTCCTCATCTTTTTATATACACATTGGCCCTTGAGATTTGTGAGTTACAACCTTAGATTCTTGAGGATATTTTGTTGGAGGATCTTTTGTAGATCTTTTGAGTTGATCTTGAGGATGTGAATATTGGTTTCTCATCATGGATCGAGGTATGGGGTTTTACACAACATGCTCCTTAAATCTCGCGAGTGTCAGTCTCTTTGAATTCTTGTTAATTGAACTCATATTTGAATTGATAAATTCATTGAAATCTGGAAAATAATTGTTGAAATTATTTTGATTCATGTGATATCATTATATTGTTGATGAGCACGTTGTCATGAGATTTTAATATGGCACGGATGTTGGTCACTTGCCACAATTCCTGTTTCCTGGGCTATGGCTTGATAAAGCATATACGGATGTGGTGAGGCTTGGTGACCTAGTTAAAGTGTTGTTGAGAAATTATATTGATAAATGCTTTGATATTTGCATTTTGATTTGAATATTCGTACTCATGTTGTTACTTTTTATTCATCGCTAACATATATTTGTTGAGCATCTTTCTTGTCATATTGTGCACTTCCCCATATTTTCTTTTAGTTGGCAGGTTAGCGTGGATTGGGACGCTATGGACCAATTGGAATTATTTTAGCGTGGATTATTTTAGGAAGAATATTTTTGAAAGATTTATATTATTTATTTTGATGTATAGAGCTTTGGAGATTTGTATTTTATTTTTCGAGTTAAATGTTGTATTTATTCGAGAGACTTTTTGTATTTGAAGAATTGAGATTAGTGGATTTATATTATTGTGAGTTTATTTAGATGATCTATACCTTGTTATTTGTGGATTTGGGTTTATTTTATCGCATTAGCGCTCCGTTCGCTCTCCCCGGGCGGGCAGGGTGTTACAATGCAATAAACGCAACAAAGTTACGATCAATGGCGGAACTCTCTCCCTCTTCCGTATCACTATCACTTAAGGTGGCACTATAAACAATGGGTTGCTTTCCATATTTGTTAAGTCTAGTGGGACACTCCTTAACTTTGTGACCGTACCCCTCACACCCAAAACAATTATCCGACTGATCTCTCTTAGGCTTCTCAAACTTATCCTTATAGGTGGGATCAACTTTGTTGTTCTTGAATTTTTCAAACTTCTTAGCATCTTTCGATTTCTTTTGAAATTTAATAAATTTTTTAAATTTCTTTGCCAACAAAGCAACATTCTCAAAATCGAAATCCGAAACTTTAATTTCCTCCTTCCGGGTTTTCAAGGAAATACCCTTTTCTTTCTTAGGCACTTGCTTGCAGGTAATCATGTCGATTTCATAGGTTTGTAAGTCACCTACAATCTCTTCTAGTTTCCTTGACTCTAACTTACCCAAGGAGTTTAAAATAGTCACTTTCTCATGAAACCTACTAGGCAACGACCTAAGGCTTTTCTTAATGAGTCACCTAGGTTAAACGACGAGTTGACAATAGTGGACAACCTAGCATAAACCTCATCAAAAGTCTCACTCTCTAACATCCTAATGGTCTCGAACTGTGTAGTAAGATTTTGATGTTTCGACTCCCTAACCGTGCTAGTGCCCTCGTGAGTGAGTGCCAAAATATCCCAAGCCTCTTTTGATGTTTCACATGTCATACTTATATTATATTCTTCCGGTGTGACATGTGAAGAAATAATGTGCAAACCCTTAGAATTATATTGTGAAAGTCTATGTTCAGTTTCGGTCCATGACTTGTCAGGCTTTAAATTAGTGGCCTCACCTAAAATAGTGATAGGGGTTGTCCAACCTTTCTCAACTTCTAGCCACACACTCTCATCAATAGATTTTAATGCCCTTTTCAATCTCATCTTCCAATAGGTGTAATTAGTGCCATAAAAAATAGGTGTTCAAAAAAGTTTGTTATTTCCAAAATTTATCTTTGAAAACACACAGGATCACAAAACAAACAAATAATATTTTCTAGATCTGATACCAATATTGAAAGAGTGGTCCTTATGCGTGTGTTTCAAATCAAAGAAATTTTTACCAAACATTTCCATCTTTTAATTAGCACCAAGCCAAGTTGTGAAAAAACAATTATTACTTTCAACCAATTTTATCTTAATTAATCCTAAATTTGTATCATGTGATTAAAGCAATTAAAATAAAGTAAAGAATACTCAGAACGCCGGATGTACGAGGAAAAAGCCCAAGACGGGAAAACAACCTTGGATGGACGAAGCTAGACAATCACTATGAATGTGAAATTACAACGAACAGACAAAAGACTCACTCAATGACTCGATCCCCACGGGTCTTGACGCTCTTCAGATTTTCAACCACTCCTCTCATAGTGCCCACGTAGAAAGTCCTTCTTCCATGATACCTGTCCACAACACACGCATCCACATATGTCTCGGTGTCCACTAAATTGTTTTGTTACGTCTATGATGTCAAATAAGAAGTCCTCTTTTTTTCACCACAAAACCCAGATGTTCCGGTATAGAACAAACCTTCTTTGTGCAGAATGATCACATAAACATATAATAATGATAACTTGGACATTTGCAAACTCTAAGGATGTATTTAAGATTTGAAACATTAGAAAAATATGTGCAAACAGGTTTCTTGAGCGTAAACTTTTTTTTCCAGAATGTACCTTACATAGATTCTGACGAAACCACGTTTTAAATAGGAAAAGATCATCGCCTCAAAAACTGTGTCGCTCGAACGAGATTGACTTATCGTTCGCAAGACATGGCTATCTTGCTCGAATGAGCTAGCTTGTCATTTGAACAACGCGCTTGTCGATTTGACTTTTTCTTTAAAACGTTTCTTCAAAAGAGATTCAAGTAATTGAAACTCTTTTTCGAGCTTATCAGAATAAAACTTAGTGTAAAACACTTAAAACACTTTTAAAACATTTTAAAATATTTTTCCTAATAAAATTACATCCTTATCTTTTTTTTAAAAAAGTCCGAGCACGATTAATTATACGCATTCATACATGTGTGATGTCGGAATGCAATTAACTTGAATACGAATAAACTTTCACCAATTAAACTTCGACATGATTAATTATGTGAAGCTTTGCTGCAACGTCTTCAATTACTTTAGTACGTCATAGACCAAGTGGGATCGTGACAAAATAAAATCTCCCTATGACATATTACAAACACAGTTTTATTCACATAATTGAGTCAAAACTATACAGGGACTCATTGAAAATTTATGTCCTTACAACATCCTTCAAACTGAGGTTCCTGAGATGCAGCAAAACTTGGTCCCTATCCCTTAAGAGCTTAAGGTACTCCTCCCTCGTGCTATGGGTACGCCCTCACCTCAGACTATTTGGGTCTCAAAAGAATATCATCACTCTCCACATGCCCCTCCTGCCAATGGGGGCACCACCAGCCCATCTACGTATATTGAATCTTTCTGAGCCAGGGGCCAACCTACAAATACCTGTTGATCCGAAGGAAGAAGAGTTTAACAAGGTTAAGGAAGGCTTTAAGTTATTGACTAACAAATTTGACCAAGTTTGAATCTCTGGGAACTACATGGATTACGCTAATATATCTCCCTAGCCTAAAGCAAGGATACCAAAAAAGTTCAAGATGCCTAACATTGAGAAGTTTAGGAGTAGTGAGCCCCAAATTAGTCATCTCTGAAGTTACCACCAAGCCATGACTCTTCTAGGATCCTTCGAGGAAATAATGGCCCAAATATTCCAATAAAAATGTGAAGGACAACTCTCTTCATTAGTTCATATCCCTCGAGAAATCCAAAATTTGCGATTGGGAGGGTGTTTCTCCTGAATTCATGTTGCAGTACAACTACAACGAGGAATTGGAGGTTACATGCCATGATTTATAACTTCTCAAGTTGAACCCCAGATAAACAGTCAATAATTTAAGAGTAAGATGGAGGGATAAAGAGTCCACCATGACCAACCGACCTTCTGAAGAGGCAAAAGTCAGTATTGTGAAGAAAAACTTCTTACCCCATGTCCGAGCGAGGATGGGAGGATAGTGCTACCTCCATTTTCGAGCCCTTTTGGAAGTTGGATTGCATATTGAAGAAAATATTTTCACGATAAAAATTGAGACAAAGAAAATATCCCAATAATTCACTCTAACAAAATATGAGAAGCCTACTGCAGTCTCGACCATCAACAACATCTCATGGCTTGCTACTTATTGGGTGCGAGAAAGTCATTCTAACCAAGTCAGAATAGAATACACCGAGCTCTATGATCCCCTCTCTACTAAGCCCTTTTAAGCCAAAATCTCATCGATCTGTTGGACCCTCCTCTATTACCAAACCCACTTTACAAAAATTTCAAACTCGATGCCCATTGTGATTTCCATAAAAATTTCGACGATACCACTGATTAGTTCTTCCATCTATGAAATGTAAACCAAGGTCTGATTGACCAGGGTGTTATCGCCCCACTAACCAATACTAAACCAAACACCACCAACAATCCACTTCCAAATCATCTGAATGCCATCTTCCTAGAAAATGATTCGAAATTTGATCCATCTACCCAGATTGTACCGAGTAAATCACCAATTATACTCATATATTCACATAAACCCTTTAAAATTTTCCAACATTTTCTCCTCCACCCTACCTGTTTTTTCGACCAGGCCCTATCACTTCTTACAAGAGCACGCATTTTTATTCGTACTCATTTTGAAGGAAAGAATATGTAATTGCTAGTGTTACTGAACCAACTACTAGAGTTCGGGCTGAAATTGGCCTCTGAAATGACCATTGACTGCCAGAAGTTCAACACCTTGTTCATGGAAGGCCGAAAGTGGACTCGAGAGTAAGATAATTTAGTAGTACCCGTTGAGGAAGTCAATTTGACGATGCAGTTTAGATCATGGCAGGATTTCTTCGATGGACCTATGAGAGTTACAATATATTTGAGTTTCTCAATGCCTTAAAGATACAAGGATGGTTGGTCCTTTCACTTATTCATCTCCCCACTTAGTGGGAGGATTTATATGAAGAGTCCTTCGAGGTTTTGGAATGATATAAGTTCTCATGGAAATATTACATCGTTGCCATTGGATGGGGGGATGAATTTGATAGTTCAGATGAATACCCAAGCTAAGAAAATGTCTGTTGATACCAAATTTAATCTGCTGATGTGGACCAATAATAAGAAGACACGTGTCAATCTACATGGCACAATAACAACGAGGAAGTTTATTTCCCCCGACCAAGTCATGTTCTCTCCGAGCAACGAGGAGGACACCCCGAGGAACTCTATCATCCCGAGATACTCTAAGCACTCCGAGGAACTCTTGATCAGCGAGCAACTAAGGCGGTCCGAACTGCACCTCGACCGCATCATTAATTACCAGACGGACAACTGTTCAACTATTCATTATATTCTTGACGCACACGCTGCATTAAATGTATTACCCTTTCATATGTATATCATTTAATGTATTGGACCTTTCATGTACAGCCTAAAGGCTATAAATACCTTGTATCATCCTCATTCAAGGGGACCGGAATTTCTTGAGAGAACTTGTAATCAAGAATTCCACAAACACTCAGCAATAACATAACAGTGGACGTAGGCTTTATTCCTAGCCGAACCACTTTAAAAATCTTTGTCTTATTTATTTATTTGTGATTGAAAAATTAGAGCGATCTAGTTTTTTACATCAACAGATTGGCGCCGTCTGTGGGAACGTGTTACAAGCGTTGTTCTCCACCAAAAGCTAAGTTTTTATTTTCTCTACGTATAATCAATTATACATACATCTTTTGATTGAATCGTGATTTTTATGTTTATATACATAAATTAATTGTCCAATTTTTATCTGCAAAATGTTGCATATCATGATTTTTAAATCATAATTGTTAGATTAATTCTTATTTAGAAATCTGAAAAATAGTAGATTTCATAAATCATAATTCTTTGCTTGATTCTCAAGTTTTAATTTAATATCATGAAATAAATATTTTAAATGATTACATATGCCAATATATACGACGATGATAAGATTTGATCATTTTCATTGTTGATTTTGAAATAAATTTTGTAAGATATTTGATGTCTATTCAAATTCCCGTCATATTTTTAATAAAAGAATGGGAAAAGGTTAAAGACAATGAAAAGTCTTCTCATGGAAATCATGACCCATATATATTCTCTCTCTTCAAGTTTGAGTCTCTTTGCATTCACTTTTATGAACTATATACTTAATTTGGTTCATTTTCCATCTATGTCAATAAAATCAAATTGATTGATTTTTGATATAAATTTGGTAATAATTTCGATCATCCCCCATGTTTTTATCTCTCCAAATTGGGAATAGGAAGGGATCAATATAAAAAAATAATTTTCTCTCACCTGAAAAATCATTACTCACCTCTTGTAAAAGAGGATCAGTAAAACAATCATGACCATATCAAGACTTTGGGCACAAATTTGATATGTTGGCCCCTCGTTCATCACATCACAAGGTTTCTTTGACGAAATCACACGATCTAGTGGGTTATATATTTATTCATTTAATTAACATTCTTAAGGCTTAAATTTTACATTGAATATTATTTTTTGATCTAAAGATTCGAGATATTCTGGTCATCCAACCATATATTCTATAATTTGAGATATCCTTAAATGTTGGTCGGCAACATCCATGTCGTTTGTCGACAGTAGTAGAATCTTGGGGTATTAAAAAATTAGAAAGCACCCCTGATATTCTTTAAACACGAGTTCGGCTTGGGGACAAGCGGGGGGCTTAAGTCTTTTTAACTTATGATCACCCCAAAAATATTTTTAAACAGCAACTAATACCTGATTAGTTGTTGGAGATTAAATACCTTTACGTCTTATTTATGATGCATATTTGATAATAATTTGTCCATTTCACACACATTTGGCATATTATTTTATATTTTGAAATTTTTATGCTGATACATATCATATATTGATTGGATGAGTAAATTATTCTCATGACTAATCAATTCAGCCTACACATATGGTAGAGCAAATTATTAATTTTTACAGGCACAAGGATCAATGCCGACGAATGCTGAAGCACAAATTATTCTATATCCATTCGGATTCATATTTTATATTTATCTCAGCATGGAGCTCGAAAAATTTATTCTCTCTATATATATTCGGCTCCGAGGAAAAGCTACAACAATTATTATATTTCACCCCCAACGGATAGTTGGTCGGGGTAATTCTTATTTATATGCAGGCCCAACAAAGTTCTCGGCCATATTCTTATGTTCTGGAAAATATTATTCTTATTCGGCATTCTGCAATTATGCCTCGACAAGATACTTATTCAGCTTTAAGGAGAATTACAACATTCGGTCAGATAATTCTTATATTCAGGCCTGACAACGTTCTCGACCATATTCTTATGTTCTGAAAGATCTTATTCTTGTTCTTCATTATATGATTCTACCTCGACGAATCGGCGAGGCACTTTATTATTTTTAATTATTCTTTATATCTATTTGGATGCATATTCTATTCTCATTTCAGCATGGAGCTCGACAAATATTATATCTTACTCAGCTCCAAGGATGTCTCCAACATTTATTATATCTTATTCAGCTCCAAGGATGTCTCCAGCATTTATTATATCTTATTCCCAACAATCTGTTGGTCATCGCCGAGGAGGTATCCTGCATTTATTATATCTTATTCCCAACAATCTGTTGGTCATCGCCGAGGAGGTATCCTGCATTTATTGTATCTTATTCCCAACAATCTGTTGGTCATCGCCAAGGAGGTATCCTGCATTTATTATATCTTATTCCCAACAATCTGTTGGTCAGCGTCGAGGAGGTCTCTAGCATTTATATTATCTTATTCCCAACAAATCTGTTGGTCAGCGCCGAGGAGGTCTCTAGCATTTATATTATCTTATTCCCAACAAATCTGTTGGTCAGCGCCGAGGAGGTCTCTAGCATTTATATTATCTTATTCCCAACAAATCTGTTGGTCAGTGCCGAGGAGGTCTCCAGCATTTATATTATCTTAGTCCCAACAATCTGTTGATCAGCTCCGAGGAAGTCTTCATCATTCATTATCAATTACCACCAACTCCGATTGGTAGATAAAATCCAACTCCGGTTGGTAGACAAAATCCAACTCCGGTTGGTAGATAAAATCCAACTCCGGTTGGTATTGGTCGATAAATCTCATTCAAAGTTCACATTCCACAGTTGGGGGCTTCTATTACAGATATATTTGGTGGCACATTCTTATATCATCATGCAGTCGAGCATCAAATTCAACCCCGACTAATCATCATTCAGGAGTTATTTTTCTTTCTCAGGAATTACTTTTGATATTGAAGTTCAGGAGGAATATTGAAGTTCAGGAGGAATATTGAAGTTCAGGGGGAATATTGAAGTTCAGGAGGAATATTGAAGTTCAGGAGGAATATTGAAGTTCAGGAGAAATATTGAAGTTCAGGAGGAATATTGAAGTTAAGGAGGAATATTAAAGCTCAGGAGGTATATTGAAATTCAAGAGGTGTATTCAGAAGTATCAGGACATGATGAAAGAAAGCGACAAGTATTCCACCGAGGAACTCTGTCAGACCAGAAATTAGAAGACAAGTTGCCTATATGGAGGCTATATGTAGATGGCTCATCTTGCACTACAGGCTGTGGGGCAGGGATCGTTTTGAACAGCCCAGACGAGGTCGACATGGAATACGCCCTACGTTTCTAATTCAAAGCTTCTAATAATGAGGTTGAGTATGAGGCCATGGTTGCAGGTCTTAATTTGTCAAATACTATGGAGGCACAGCAGGTTATTGTCTTCAGTAATTCTCAATTGATCGTAAACCAAATGTTGGGAAAATAATGAGCCGAAGGAGAATTGATGATCAAGTATCAAACAAAGGTGATGGAGTTAGTATCAGAGTTTGTTGCTGTTCAAACTGGTATGAATATAAAGAATGGAGAATGTGAAAGCATACGCCTTGGCCCGATTAGCATCAGCTACTCGTACCGAGCTACGAAGAACGATACCAATTGAAGTATTAGAAAGTCGGAGCATAGATGAAGACCTGACGATGAATATTATTACCCTTGATTTAGGACCATCTTGGATGGATCCCATCAGAGCATATATTGAGGAGGAATAATTACCGGAGGATAAGCTCGCTGCCAAGAAATGGAAGTTTAAAGCTGCTCGGTATGTACTAATTAATGGTATTCGGAGGATAAGTTCGCTGCCAAGAAATAGAAGTTTAAAGCTGCTCGGGATAATGGTATTCGGAGGATAAGTTCTCTGCCAAGAAATGGAAGTTTAAAGCTGCTCGACGAGGAATTATGGCAGGTTTGCAAAGATGTGTACATCCCTCTGAGGTGAATTGATTAAAGAGATCCATAAAGGGTCCTGTGGAGCCCGTGTAGCAGGTCGAACACTTTTGCAAAAGGTGATGACGCAGGGATACTACTGACCGATGATGAGACCTGATTGTATAGCTTATGCCAAGAAATGTGACAAGTGCCAACGCTTTTCCTCCATCCGAAGAACTTCACAAGCATTGTTGACACCCATAACTTCCCCTTGGCCATTTTCCATGTGGGGATTGATTTGGTTGGACCATTGCTGACGACTCGAGGAAGATTCAAATACCTCGTCATCGCAGTAGATTATTTTACTTAGTGGATAGAAGTTGAGCCACTTATTGACATGACATACGAGAAGGAAGGTGTACCAATTTGTTTGGAAGAACATCATCTGCCGGTATGATCTCCCTCATGTCTTCATCACAGACTATGGAACACAATTTAAAAACGAGGAGTTTGCTGCCTATTATCATCAGTCAAACATTTTGAAGGTTCATTCAGCGCCAGGATATCCTCAGAACTAATGGACCAAAAGCTCTAAGAAGCCAAAAAGTGCTCTAAGGAGCCAAAACAGCTCTACGGAGCAAAAGTGCTATAAGTAGCCAACCTCCTTTGGTTAGGAGGACAGCTCTAAGGAGCAAAAGTGCTATAAGTAGCCAACCTCCTTTGGTTAGGAGGACATGCTCTAAGGAGCCAAAAAATGCTCTAAGGAGCCAAAAGCTTTAAGGAGCCAAAAAGTGTACACCAGCATGATCAATTACGGTTGGTAAGATAAAAATATACTCTCATATTACAACTTATGTTGGTCGGGAGGTAATATTATTACAAAAAGTTCTTTGAAGAGCAAAATATTCCAAAATACACCAAGTATAGTTGGTCGGGGATAAAAACCCATCAACTGTAGTTGGTCGACAAGCATAATTTAACAACCTTGGTTGGTTGGAAAAATTTTAACATTTTTATACTCATTACTTTATTATTAAGTGATCGAGCAACGTTACTAATACTTGTAACTTTTTATTACTAAGTTGGTCGATGAACAACACAATATTGTTATCTTTTACATATGCACAGATGTAAAGTATTTTACAAGACAATAGCAATTAAGATTGCGAATAAAAAATGAAAATCTTTCATTAAATCCAAAAAAACAAAATACATTGAGAATGAAAATGTATACTAACTATTACATTGAGATTCCTATTCTATTGGTTTCTTTTCCTTCTACTTTTGAAACAGGTTCCTCACCAGCAGGAGGATCATCTAAAATATAAGAGGAGTTTATGAAGTTAAGACCTTTCAACATTCTGATATTCATCACAAATGATCTATCCGAGAAGCATTAGCTCATTCCCGAGAAGCACTTGCTCGTCCCCGAGAACCTCTTGATCGTCCCCGAGCAGAAGTAGAAGTCAAAATCAGCATCTACAGCACTGAGATATTTGCTACTACTATCCCAACCAATATTGAAGAAGAAGTTATATGAAAATGTTTCGAAATCCACCACTAGCTCATAGGAGGCAGTAGGTCGGCTAGCAAACCAATCAACATACTTGAAGATTATGACAAGCTACAAGCGGCATCATATGTCGTCCAAAAGATAATGCACTTTATGTTGAACAAATCAAGAAGGTAGATCAAGAATTTCACGAGCACCGAGCAACATTGCAGAATAAATACTCCATCCTTTCAAGTAACCCATCAAGCATGAAGCATTGGGGGCTTCTGTTGATACCAAATTTAATCTGCTGATGTGGACCAATAATAAGAAGACACGTGTCAATCTACATGGCACAATAACAACGAGGAAGTTTATTTCCCCCGACCAAGTCATGTTCTCTCCGAGCAACGAGGAGGACACCCCGAGGAACTCTATCATCCCGAGATACTCTAAGCACTCCGAGGAACTCTTGATCAGCGAGCAACTAAGGCGGTCTGAACTGCACCTCGGCCGCATCATTAATTACCAGACGGACAACTGTTCAACTATTCATTATATTCTTGACACACACGCTGCATTAAATGTATTACCCTTTCATATGTATATCATTTAATGTATTGGACCTTTCATGTACAGCCTAAAGGCTATAAATACCTTGTATCATCCTCATTCAAGGGGACCGGAATTTCTTGAGAGAACTTGTAATCAAGAATTCCACAAACACTCAGCAATAACATAACAGTGGACGTAGGCTTTATTCCTAGCCGAACCACTTTAAAAATCTTTGTCTTATTTATTTATCTGTGATTGAAAAATTAGAGCGATCTAGTTTTTTACATCAACAATGTCATTCAGTGTATGTGGGATGATATTGTTTATATATATGATAAGAGAGATCAACAAAGTTTCCAAAGACCCAAGATAGATGAAAAAATGGGGTTATTATTCTTTCCATCCTCCATGAACTATATGACAAGATCTGGGAGGCACTACTAGTGATTGAATCCTCATTCAGAAGTAATAGATAATCAAAGGGTGTTGTTGAGAAACTCCCCATACCAAAATGACCATCGAGGAGAGTAATATGCTCAACCAGTTGAAGAAAACTCAGTCTAACATCACCTTGTGGGGACTCATTATGCCTTCCCAACTACATCGAAAGACTTTAATAAAATTACTTATCAAGCCCACAGTCCCTCCTTCCACCATTCCAGAAGAGGCCATGAACCTGGTCGGGTGTTTAACCTCTATTAGAATGATTTCCTTATCTAAAGAACAAATCCCAAAGTTTCGTCCTAATCATAACTATTCTCTTAACATCTTCGTTAAGATAATGGGGAAGACAATCCCACTCTCACAATGAATCGGCATTAAATATTTTCTCGTTAAGAATCTTCAACTTCTTGGGCTTGAAAGTAAGTGACCTTACTCTAATTTTCACCACAGTGCGTGCTTGTGATAACACTCACCGATAGGTGATGTGATCCATAAATCTTACAATACGGGATAGCCCTATCAATCCCATTACCAAGTTCTAAGTTATTAATATACTGGCTTTTTTCAATCTACTGGTCAATCGACTATGGCTTCACAGCATCAAGGGGTATCTTCCTCTCTACATCAAAAAATTGAAGTTCTTTAGCAAAGGGCAAGTTATTACCATCTTGGACGACGATGATAATACTGAGAATGCAAGCACCAGCAACCCGGTACTAGAAATATAATATGGGGAAAAGGACGTGATTTTGTCTGGATTTCGAATCGAACCACTTCCAATACCCGTAAGGGATGATTTTAAAGATCGAGTTTGTCCAGACCATAGCCCTCAGAGAAATGTCAACGTGATACATATGTTCTAGAATATGAACTTCGTGCCCGATCTAAAACTGGGACGACGATAACAAGGGATACTAGAACCCATAGAGTTAAAGAAGTCATTTCCTCCATGTGGCATGGGTTTTAAACCATCACTATAGAAACTCGTAATGTTCCACCAACCCCAAATAAAGAGAGGTTTAGAAAGTGCCTAGACTGTTCCAGGGGACTCCTTGAATGGAAGATTTATCAAAGAGGGTGAATATTTTATCTTTTGTGTTTTTCCCGAACCATGGTATGATCATGGGGACAAGAAGACGAAGACAGGAACGGAGAACTTCTTCCAAGACAGTCACTACTGGGCCGAAGACTCCTAGCATCATATGCAATCGCTCGTTGAGAAGACTACAACTGCTACCAAGGTTTTTGAGGGAAGTGACTCCGAGGATTCATTCAATTTGTAGACACTGGGGTTGACACTCTGCATGATCCACCCTGGCACTATATCATCAGATCCATCCATCCTGATCAAGACTGATATGCACCCCTACTCAATTAAAATGTTATATTAGTTCCAACCGCTGAAATGCAGCCAACCCCCCTTTTCTGATAATAATGTAATTGCGGCCTCCTTCGATGAGGTTCTCAACATTATTTCTCTTGAGAATGAAATAAACAAAGCTTTTGAGTATCTTATTGTGCCTTATATTAATTTCCTTCATTCTAATCAAACTCTTGATGATGATGATGTTGCAAATGAACAATTCTTAACTGATTTTAATAAGCTTAATAACAACCAACATAATCTCATTTAAATTAATGAAGATGAAAGTATTGTTATCAATCTCGATTCTAATATCCAACTACGTGAGATTAAGATAGGTTCCACCCTTGACGATCATGTGCACGTGCAATTTGAAGAACTGTTAAAGGAATTTGTGGACATCTTCACATGGTCTTATGACGACATACTCGACACTGATCCCAAAATACCTCAGCACGAGATTCCAACTCTCTCCAAATGTAAATCGATCAAGCAAAACTGGGAAATCTCCGTACCGAAAGGATGCTAAAGTTTAAAGAGGAGGTATTTAAATAGTTAAATGTAGGATTCATACAAGTGATAAAATATCCCACATGTCTAGCCAATAATGTAACCGTATAAAAATTAGTAGGAAAAGTCCACATGTGCATTAACTACCGGAATTTGAACAAAGCGTCTCCGAAAGATGATTACCCATTATCCAATATTGATATGATCATGTACAACACATCTACTCATGCTCTCAAGTCATTCATTGATGGGTTTATCAGATAGAATCAGATCAAGATGCACCCTGGTCATCAAGAAGAAAATCGCATTTATCACCCCTTGGGGAACCTTCTGTCTCACAGTTATGTCATTCGGTCTCAAAACATAGGGGCTACATACCAAAGGGCTTCCATAACCATATTGAATGATATAATTCATTAGTAGGTTGAGGTTTACATGGATGCTATGATCATCAAGTCCAAGACTCGGGAAGGTCATGTTGTAACTCTTTGAAAGTTCTTCAAACGGTTACGACGATACAAGATGTGACTTAACCCATAAAAATGTGTCTTTGGTGTCACCAAAGGAAAGATTTTGGGATTCATAATTATAGAGAATAGGATTAAAGAAGATCCTACAAAATTGAAATCCATACTCAAAATTCCATCACCTAGAATGAAGAAGGAAGTCCGTGGATTCATGGGAAAATTACAGTATATCAGTCCGTTCATCAGCTAGTTGACTTTTATTTGTGAGCCCATCTTTAAAATCCCTTGAAAGGATTCAACAAAATTCTAGAATGAGGCATGTTAGGAGGCCTTAGATCGAATCAATATATATCTTACCCGACCTCTAGTACTCATGTCACCGTAGCCTGGTGTTCCTTTACTCATATTATTTACAGTAGCAAACACCGCAACTAGGAATTTCTAAATCGACAACTTAAAGAATCCCATAAAGAAAGTGACATCTACTATTCCACTTATAAATTAGTCGAGTACAAAGTCAACTACACCGCTCTAGAGAAAGGAGATGTCACCCTTGTTTGGGTCACTCGAAAACTACAACACTATATGCTCATTTTCTCATCAGACTTGTGTCCCGAATGAATCATATCAAATACCTAATTTAGAAACCCAATTTGTCTAGCTGAATGGACTGATGGTTAATGCTACTAGCCGAGTTCGATATTATGTATGAAACGTAAAAATCTATAAAGGGAAGAGCCATCTTCCACTACCTTGCTGATTACCCCATAGAAGAAGCGGACATTTGGATCTCTGAATTCTCGAATGAAGATATCCTCTGCACCTCTCACGAAGACCTCCTGTGGAAAATGTTCTCTAACGGTGCTACCAACAAGAAAGGATGTGATAATGGGATACTCGTGATAGCCACTGATGATGCTCACACTCCCATTTCCATCAAGCTATACTTTTCCTGCACTAACAGCATGATCGTATACGAGGCATGCACCGTAGACCTCAAAGTCTCTCTTAAGAAAGGAATCCAGTG
Organism: Sambucus nigra; assembly: GCA_949130495.1. Classification (NCBI taxonomy): domain Eukaryota; kingdom Viridiplantae; phylum Streptophyta; class Magnoliopsida; order Dipsacales; family Adoxaceae; genus Sambucus; species Sambucus nigra. Next base: position 459,888,568 of record OX422219.1, on the reverse strand, counting down.
CTTAGATGTGTATGGGGATTCTTCCCACATCATCAACTAGGACCTTAAAAGATGGAAAGTAAAAGACAAAAAAACTCTTACCCTTCCACATCCACCTAAAGAATTTGGCCTCCCAATTCTGGGATATCACCTTCCACTACTTGCCCCGAACAAGAAATAGCTTGGTCGATGCCCTTGCTACTTTAGCCTTAATTGTCAACATGCCCAAGGGAATAACAATGGCCCCTTTCCTAATCAAAAAATAAGCTAAACCAACCCACTTCTACCATATTGAGCTTGTCACATAAGGGGATTTCGATATGGCGATGTGTTGGTACTACAAAATTTCGCGTCTTTTCATGCATAGTAAGTATCTCAAAGATGCCAACAAGAAATATTGAGCAACCCTTCCCAAACTGGCTACCTAGTACAATGTCTATGATAAAGCATTATTTAAGATAAACTTCATTGGAACCCACCTAGACTACATCGCAGGGGCTAACATTGAAGAAATGATGCAGAAAATCAACGGAGGTGAATACGGGCCCCATATGAATGTCCATATGCACGCCAAGAAGATTATTCGGCATGGTTACTATTGGACCACCATGGTTCAGGATTGTACCCCTTATTTACAAAGATTCTTTAAATTCCAATGGTTTTCTAATCTCCAACACTTACCTCTGTAGGAATTATATAACATGACCTTTCCCTATCCATTCTATACACATAGCATCAATATAATAGAGAAATTTACACCCAAAGCATACAATGGGCACGATTTAATCTTGGTTTCCATTGATTACTTCACCAAATGGGTCGAAGTCGAGTCATATATAGTGCTAAATGCCAAAAAGGTAGCCATATTCATTTGAAGGAATATTATCTACCAATACAGGGTTCTAATGAGATAGTGTCAGATAACGGGTTACATTTTGATGGAGAAGTCACATAATTCGTTAATGGGTATGGGATTCAGAGACACAAATATTCTCCCTACCAACCATAAACTAACAGCGCAGTAGAAGCCGATAATAAGAACCTTAAAGCAATCATAAGCAAGATGACCGACAATTGTTGAGATTGGGATGATCGCATCCCTTATGCCCTCAGGGGATACCGTACTTCAGTCTAAGCATCTAATGGGGCTATGCCTTACTCTCTAGTATACAAAATGGAATAAGGCTTACCCGTTAAACTACAGATCCCTTGACTACAAGTCATGCTTGAAAGCAAAGTCAACAAAGAAGACTGGTATCAGAGCTGACTTGATAAGTTGTCTCTCTTAAACGAAAGGAGGTTAAAGTCTTTACATCATATACAAGGGTACCATCGCCAGATAGCGCGATCATTCAACATGAGATTTAAGGATCTTTGTGTTTAAGAAGGGGATTTATCCCTCAAATAAATTATAAAACCTGTTTGGGACCCCAGATGGAAATTCAAGAAAAACTGGAGTGGCACTTACATCTCGAAGAAGATCCTATACGGTGGCGTCGCTATGCTCACTTTCCCTGAGAGATAAGAGATGGACCGTCCAGTCAACCTAGACTGTCTTAAGAAATTTTACCCTTAGTCCAAAATCTTAGCCTTCTATGACTCCTCCCATCCCCTTTTATTCTAAAAAAATATTACATTTCCCTCTACTTAGAACTACGTGGGGCCTGATCCTCTAAAAAACCTTTTTCTTTAAAAAATGAAACTCAAAAAATTCTTGAAACCCCCTAGAGGTATGTAGGTAGCTCATATACCTTACATGGGCATGATTCCCTTCATTTTCTCAAAATGCTATTATTTTCTTACCTCCGAGAATGATAATTCATTTTATCATCTACATGAACAAAAGGATTATATATGCCTTAGCGATTTGTATAGATAATTCAAATGTAAAACTCATCAAGAGGCACAACAATATAATTACAATTTGTTTTTATGTCATCATAGGAAAATTTGGCACAATTACGGGAAATATCAGCGTAGGGAGTCATACAACTATCCCCACTAACCAAAATGTCCTAAAAACAAATCAAACAAAACTACTCCAAAACAAACTAACCAAACCTTCCCAATTTATTACCATAACCAAATACATAACCAAACACATAAAGGCTTCATAAATAATCACGAGCTTCACAAAAGACCCTACCCATAGCTACCATAAGATCCAGCCCATCATCATCTACTCCTTGAGGCCCCCAAACTTTCCCTGCATGGATGGTATGTTGAAAGTGCTCCATGGAACAATAATCTCGGACCAACCTCAAGAAAACCACTACACCACCTCTATAGTGCCAAACATGGCAACCCATCTATGATCGGTCTCCTCTTTTAAGATCTGAGCCATTACCCTCTTCCATAGCCACTTCAAATAGTCTCCAGAAACATGCCAAACCCTGCCAACTGATTGGCAAGCACGAGTTGATTGATAATGACTCTCCCACAGAGACCCCAATCGCATATGCATGTCTTTCATTAAATCATATACATGAAAGAAATCCAGGATACGGGAAGGAACGATTTGCTCCCAACTAACTTGACACAGGATCCGCTAGGGGAAATAGAATGAGGTCTGTAAGAGACAAACTAACCGAACATACTAGTATTCGCTCGGTTCAAGAATGGATGATAACTGCCCCCCACCCCCACCACCAAGGCACCGACCAGTGCTGAAATCGATATCCATGCTCGACAAACCAATTTACCCAGTTTTCTATGGTTGGGCCAAAGCTGATGAAATAAAAAGTGAAGAAATTTGGCACAACTAAGGGGGGCCTCCAAACAAAATATCTCAGATAGCCACATGAATAGCATAACCAGGTTTTCTCTTAAAGAATAGAATAACCTTCCTTCAAAGCATCTAAACCGTTCATGGCCTCTAAAACTATCACTATCATAGGATTACGATGATATGACATTTTTGTTGTAACATAAGCCAGTTAAGGGTCCACCATGATCAACAACTTTCTCGAAGTTAGGCAGGCCCATACTAGAAGCTCCAACAAAATCAACATCATTACAGTTTGTTTAAGATACTTGATTCAGCACAATCTAATGAAGGCAATAAGCCCCACTTTACAATCAAGCTTCTTATCCCCTCATTCATATACCAACGAAGCTTCCAAGGCCTTCCTCTACTCAATAAAAATTCCAAAAAACATATTTTTCGACTTTTTCTCAAAATAAAGTCCTTCAAAATGGAAGATATTTTTTAACCAAACCTCCAGGGCCATCTTCAAACATATTCATTTCCAAAAAAATATTTGTTTTTACTCTTTATCCAAGCAAAAACTCCATAACAAATTAAATTGCATGCAGAGTAGGCCACTTAATCAAGATAATCAGACAAAATATGCATTTATTTTTTCCATTTTTTAGTCAATTTTCAGGTGTAATGATACTACATCAAGCACTCAATATGGTCAACGCTAAGATCCCCGGGTCAACGATGAATTTGCAAGAAAATCCCAGAGAGACATTCCCCAAGGGCAAAATGTCACCTACACCCCTAACCGATATTCAACAATCCTACCCAAGGCCGCCTACACCACCACAGGTGTCACCCTCATCTTACGATCCACCTATATCAGAAGACCTCGTAATCGATCGCAAGCAACTACTGAACCCCATACCGACCGGGCCCCTACCTATTCTCGTTCCCGAGGTATCCAAAAAGATCATGCCACTACTAATTGGCAATTCTTTCCACCCTTTGATCAGTAGTACCCCTAAAATTTCGTAGAAAAAATCTTAGAAAATGCAAAAATAAATCCTAAAATTTAACGAAACATTCCTAAAATTTCCAATTGAATATTAGAACATTTCTTCACCAAAAAAACATTTTTCAAGATCCCAAATCCCCAGCCGGATTAATACCACATTTTATCCCTAACTTAAACCTTAAAAATTAGTGTACCCGCTCCCAAAACCTCACTACAACTCCCCAACGAAATATTAAAAACCTCATCCTCAGTAGTAATCAAATATTTCCTCAGCAGGGCTACGTAATGTCCTATCCATTTCCCCAGCAGCAATTCTCGAATTAAACTTTTATTGAGAAAAATTCCAATTTCCCCCATGCATATATAGAAGTCCTAATCAGATATCTCTTCCTAAAACACATTCCCTAGCAGAATAAAAAAAAACTCAAGTTATCAACTGTCTCCCCAAGTGGAATCTCCAAGACTAAGATCTTCACCTCTTCTACAAAATTTGACCTAATCAACTTCACCGTCAAATTGAAAGCTCAATTAATCTTCTAAGGGAACTAAAACCCCTTTCCAAAGCTCTACCCCGTGTATAAAACGGCATAATGGTTTGGACAAATGGTCCATTTTCCCCCGAAAATTAATTCAGAGGCCAGAGGCCCTCCCGAGCTCCATTTAACTAAAGTTAACTCTTCAACTCAAGCAAGGATGAATTAATGATCTGAGGGCACTGAATACCTTCCATTTTTTCCCCGTACGTGAATTAGCCTTACGGTATGGACGAACGATCCATTTTACTTCGAAAGGTCACCGCACGCTTTTGGGCTCCGTTTGACCAAAGTCAACTCACCGAACCAAGCGATGCTCTTTGGAACATCTAAATACATTGCACAACCTTTCTAATAGTTTGCGTTGTGTGGGATTCAGACTTATATATTGGACAAACGATCCAACCTCGTCCAATGATCTTATGTCCAAATGATCGATGGGCACTTCCAAGCCATGTTTGACCCAAAGCCAACTCCCATACCCGGTAGTGGCCTAAAATTATTATCAAAGGTCTCTAAATTACCTTTTTAATGACATGCCTCGTGCTCGATTTGGACTTATGGATTGCATTTTATGACTTTTGTTTTCAAAAATCTGTACGAGACTCTGAATTGGTAGGTCTAGTTCCTTGCCTATCGGTAGTGTGTCTTGGTTTACCTGTTGATAAGTAGAACAAGGTCAATGTCGATTGGTAGTCCCCTTGACTTATATAATGATATCATGAGATCACTTCCAAAGACCCCCCAAATCCATCAATTTCAGTGTTCTCAGTAGCATTCTTCTGCAATTAGCGAAGTTTCCCTGTGTGAAATTTATCCCCACCTTTCATTCCCATCACTTTCATACCTAATTTAGAAAAAATAGCTTTCTCTCATCCGACTTTCATCCCAACTTGGAAGGAAGCTCATTAAAGATCAAGGTTACCCTTCAAGTCTCCAAAAAAGGTCTAAACATCCTTCTCTCTCTTTAAATTCCTTTGTTTTCGCAATAGTTACATAAATTCTTAATTTATCTTTACTTTAGATCATACACATTAATACATCATTCTTTATTAGTTATATTTCACGTATAATTTTTTTTTTATAAAAAAACCCAAACAAATTTGACGGGATTCTTCATCACATTTTCTCATAATTAAAAATATCCTTTCTACACACACACATATATAATAAAACTCATGTTTGAATGTATGGGATAAACATCACCCTTGTGTCACACGTGAAGTATGTGGATTTTGATGCCTATATAGTCTATGTAGGCGTCTCGTGCTAAAACCTGATACTTCAGTCATATTTTCATACTTTCATCATTTTACCCATTTTATCCATATATTTTCATATATATCATACTCGTGATTCATTCTTGTGTCTTATCTAACACATATTATCATTTTATCATAACTATCAATATCTCGATAAAAGCACACACCATATTTTTTAATTATTATTTTGGGTACATTCCTATGGATGTCCTCACTCTAATTTTTCCATTATGCAAGTCGAGAGATTCCGATCTCTACTGATATATACACGCATGCACACTTCACGGAGAACCTAAGGAAAATTTTATCATAAGCCCAAGAGAGACCAAAAGGGGGATATGGGTGCCTAAAACCATCCCATTTCATAACTTAGCCCCCGAACATCTGATCTAATCGGTTTTGCAAGAATTCGTTTGTCTTTGATGTCGCTCTCTCGCAATGGTGACATGTTCTTTTGACTTTTTTATGCAAAATAGGTTAACGACTCTATGTCTTTGCATCACCCTAAAACAAATGTTGACCGAAGCACCCCCACGATGTAGCGAGGGGCGCGGGACCTTTATCTCCCTCTTCATCCCCCCGAAAGTGCATCGGGGGGAAAAAGATCTCGGGATGGACACAACTTCCTCCTCCTAACCATTAGTCGGCATGAAAGTATGTTATGTTTTATGCTGAGTGTTTCTATAGCCCACTCTTTGTCTATCTCACGAATAATTTTTCACAACTTCTTATAACCCTCGTCCCTTATGGTCTGGATAAAATGCTCTTGGGTAATGCCTTCAGTATTGAGATAGATGATGTTTCAGAAATTCATGGTTGCGAGAATTTTTAATATCATAATATGATAAAGAACTTAGGAAATTAAAATAACTATATATATCCTAAAGTCTCGCATTGGAGTAATTAACATGATGCGCGTTCTGATACCAACTTGTCATAGCCTAAAATTTTCATACATACAAATGGTAACCACATTAATATGATAATAGTACTGTGACACCCCGCCTAATTAATCTCGGGTGATCAGTCCTAAATCAAGTTAGAATAGGTTTCTCAGTTGGTTCATTCTTAGCATCACTGTCATCTTTTTAATTACTAACCACCTAAGTGAGAAAAGTAGACTGGTGTCAATTTTTTTTATCTTTCAATTAATGAAATAAAAACTCATACGGAAAATAAAATCACATAATTAATCTCAGTTAATTAAAACAACCATACACAATTTAAATGACTAACTGAATAAACCATCGGCCCAAAAATCCAACAAACGTAAAATAAAGACAAGTAATCAATCTCAAAAAATCTGACATAAACTAAATGAACTGTGAGCGACATGCTCGAAGTAACTGATAGAAGTCTCTACACTAGAATGAAAGAATGAGGCGTCTATCAAAATTTCCCGCAACATCCACATATGCTGCAGCAATGGATTTCCTGAAATAGTGTCAAGCCTGGCGTCCCTGTGGCTGGACACCTAAAAGGTTTTTTTTTTTAATTTTTTATAGCAATGGTTAGTACCCAAAAATATTTGAAAACATTTAACAAATGATTAACTTGTAGTATTAAATAAATATGCATGTTCTTCATATTTTTGTTAGTGTCGCACTCCCTTGAGGACATCCTCACCCCTCCTCTAATGTGCACTACTAACGCCTTAAATAAATTCACCTTGTTTTTCATCTTATGACTAGATAAATAATCAAGCCCATTGCAAACACCGTACTCTAAACGAGTATGCCTTAATTGTGATTTTTAAGTTATTGTCGTCATTAACTTAATTAAATCATTTCCCTTTTTAATTTCATATAACTTCCACATCTGTTATACATATAATACAACTCATGCTTTGTATTAATTAGCCCGTATATAATTATTTACCTAATTATATACTCAGTCACATTACAGTATTCACAACCATACTGATATAACATTTAATAATAGTATTTTTCCCGATTAAAGTCTCACCGGGTAAAATTCTTCTAAAGTGCTATCCCACTAGGTATATTCACCTGACCTAGTTACCCCAAGTCAGAATTTCTCCCTAACTTGGTTATTACATAAATATTGGAGGCGGTCATATTCCTTCCCTGAAAGTGAGATGCCCCTCACCCATATGACGGACGCTATGACCTGGGATTATACTCGTCCTACTCCTCAAGCTAGGGGATTCATCCACTACGCGCAACCTCCCCCCTATAGCACTAGAGAATATAATAATAATAATAATATCTATCACTGATATTAAAGCACACCCATATATATACATATACTATCGCACACCGTATATATATATATATATATATATTCTCTCGGCTATACCGTTTACTGTCCGCAACACGAGCCTATTCCATTTTATAATGAGTTTGTGGCTCAACTCGAATTATGAATTAATTTTCACATAAATTTCTTTTTGTATTACCCTCACTAATATATCCGGACTGACTTTTGTGGCCCAAATTAACATCACCCGAGTCTTAATTCCCGACTCTAAATTATTTAGCCTTTATCTAAATACAATTTATCTCATTATTTCTTAACCGTTATTCCCATACTTGTTCACTATATCCATATTTAATTCTTTCGAACAACTTTCCAAAAATTCAACCTTAGTGTGTCACACATAATTTCCCCAAAACCCAACCAATTTCTAAATTATGGTGTCACACTAAGCCGCCCTCAAATTCTAATTAATTTTATTCACTATTAATTAGATTTTTGAACCCATGTATTAATTACTCATCAATATAAGACATGGAAAATATTAAATTAAAATTTTCACCATATAAAGGAAAACTGGGCGAACTGCCAGAATCTGCCGACCATCGATCGATCGACCCCAGACCTTTGATCGATCGATCGAGCAAGTCTTCGTCTTCTTCGCGAAGACAGATTCTGCCATGGACGAATTTTCCCAAACCCTAGTTTCCTCTACTAGCAACCACAAGCCTTCATAACATTAATACATGTTAGAAACCTTATTAGGGACCTCCAGAATGTCCACCAACATTATTAATTATTCCGTTAACTACAATTTTTTATTTTGGGTAAAAATTCATCTTTAACCCTTTACCCATTTACACCCCAAATTCCTTCACCAAATTCATTTCTAATTATCCAGATATCATCCTACCAGATATGTATCAACTTATAAGTATCAGATTTTCCATGAATCCTCATTCAAATTCGTAAATCAGATTATTGTTTTCAAAATCCCATGTTTATGCCATGAACACCCAAAAAAAAATTTTAATCAATCACATCACATAAATATGAATTGAAAAACAGATTCAATACTATTGCACGTTATCCACTTGCCTCAAGTTGCATAGTTTCTGATTTGGAGTTGAATCCCAAGGTTGAAGATGGCACTTGTTGGCTCTCTAGTGATCCCAAATCTGCCTTTAACTGCTATTAGGGTTCCTTAACACACTTACCCTTTTTCTAAACTCACTTCAGTCGTTTCCTTATTTCTTCTAATTTAACAATTAACCTAAATCCCGTTTTGTGCCTAATGGGCCAAGCCCAAGTGACCCAAATGCCCCCTTGTGGGCCCAACTATGCTTAAAAACATCCCGTGACCCGTTCACTACACCCGAGTACACTTTTTCGACTATCTCGGTCCATCCGGACTCAACCGTACACTCTGAATTGGAATTTGAATTAATTTCTAAAAAGTCCTTACTTCACACCCAAATTAGTCTATACTGACACCCTGCTAAAATAAGTACATATCCCGCCATTAATATCCGAAATGACATAAATACAAAATTTCTATTCACTTAGTAAAATATATTTTTCTTAAATATTAACCATTCACTTCTCGATTAATATTTGAATAAAATTTCCCTAATTAATTAAATTAAAATTACGACTCAGAAGTAATTTATAATTCCTGAATTAATTAAATATTTAATGCATGAAAATACGGGGTGTTACATATTCCCCCGCTTACAAAGTAATTTCATCCCCGAAATTAGGTCATACCTGTAATGAAAAGTTCGGGATATTGTTCCCGCATATCCTCCTCCCGCTCCCAGGTAGACTCGTCAACGTTGTGATGACCCCACTGTACTCTAACTAGTGGAACAACCTTGGATCGAAACTTTCGCTCGCTACGGTCCAGGATAGCCACCAGTCTTTCCTCATATGAGATGTCTGGCTGTAAATCAATTTCCTCGAGTGGAATGTTCCAGAAAGCCCTCTCGCTCCTGCGATATTTCTTCATCGATGCTACATGGAACACGTTGTGTATCCCCTGAACGTGCTCCGGTAATCCAAGCTTGTAGGCTACAGGCCCCACCCTCTCGATAATAGGGAAAGGCCCCACGTACCTCGGTGCTAACTTACCCTTCTTGCCAAACCTCATCACCCCTTTCATAGGGGACACCCGGACCAATACTTGATCCCCAACCTCTAACTCCACATGTCTCCGCGAAGCATCAGCGTTACTTTTCTGCCTATCCTGAGCTATCTGAATCCTCCCTCAAATTAGTTCTATCTTGGCAGATGTCTCCCTCAATCATTACGTAACTCAATTATGTAGAACAACATATGTAACATCTCAATATATTAAACAACATAACTAATGTCCAACATATTGAATCACTAAATGACATCCCAGATGTCATATAACAAATTATCGAAAATCAAAAATCAAAAATCAATTTACAAATTAATTAAATACCATAAAAACACGGGGTATACACACTCACAATCCTAGGTGTAACTCTTGAAGCTTATTTAAGGTTCCATTCTTGGAACAAAGTTTCTTAAACCTTAGAGAATAATTTTGTGGCCAATAGGATTTTAAGACATTGGCCGCAGAGCAAAAGTGTTGGATGCTTTTTAGCGTTCTTTAGTTATCTACAATTGTTTTTGGAAGATATGGTGTGAAAGAGTGTCTAATGAACATTGTGTGATGGTTTCAAAGTTTTTTTTTGAAAAACTTGTGAGAACTCGGACCTTAATCGGTGTGCCTCTCTTTAACCCCACATCCTTATGAAAATATGGAGAAAGGGGTCTTTATTAGTGATGTGTGGTCATCAGCTCGTTCCCATTTTAAAATAATTGAGTATCAGTCTACTTAACACAAAATAAATAAAAAGGGGTAGGTCTCCATAGAGACCTAGTAATGGTAAGTGTTTCTCATGATTAAGCTAAGAGTCAATGGTGTAGGACTGAGTTATGGATTAGGAAGGTGATAGGCACCTTCCCTGTTCAGAGAGTCAAAAGTACATTTAAAATGTTCATATCAACATGATATTGTGTAAAGCAAAATAATAAAATGAAAATAGTTTGTACACAGCTAGACTGTTCAGTATAGTGTGGGATGTGTGTGCTAATAATATATACCAAGTATAAATATGAACAAAAGTAGATTTGTTGTGATCTGAGTGAGACTAATTACTCGCACAAAGCTATTCCATGTCCATGTAGTTAGTTTAAACATAAGAATGATTTAAGATTTTATGGAGGCTCGATGTAAAATATTAAAACTCTTTTTGGTGTTTTAATGTTCTTTCAAAGTGAAAAAAGGCTAAATCTAAAGATATAAATGACTTGCATTCATGAAAATCACCTAGATGAAAAGGATTCGCTCATAAAATCACTTTGATAAAGAAATAGTGTTGATAATTCCAACATCAAGAACAAAATAAATGGTAGAATCTCTAGATCTGGTCATCCTCTAATCTATATGAGGGTATTCTGTGGCTTTGAAGATTTTTATTTGTTTTTTACCATTTGTAGAAATAAAAAATATAAATATGTACAAGATCTGACTTATGTTTTAGGGATCAGGCCTCCCTAATGAGCCTTCGTATCTACTGTTGGCATAATCAGAGTCAACGTAGTTTTGACATGACATTTAAAGAGAACAGATGTATGGAAAAGAAGGAGACGAAGAAGAAAATGATTATGGGTGATTTTGAATCACATCACCACCCTTTTAAGTTTAAGGTTCAAAATAAAAGAGTTAAAAGCATCATGCCTACGATATTACATGGGTGCCTTTCCATTTCGACTGCATTTTGGCTTTAAAGAAACTTTTTGGGATGTATATCCAAGGTTACTTTAGAAGAAAATAAATTTTTAAAAGAAAACGAAGAAAGAGGAAGGAGTGAATGTTTTTTTATTTTTTTGGCTTTATATAAGAAGGGAAAGGGTTGGAAATTTATGTTTTGTGATCGAGAATTTGTCTTGAAAGGGGTTTGAAAGGAAGTAGAAGTAATATAAATTTTTGTTTTAACGAGAAAGAGAACGTTCAACAGGTATAGTTCATATTCTTTAATGTAGTTGGAAAGCCCCCTTCTTCTAGGCAAACTTTTTGGGATTAAGGACATTTTATCCCTTTAACAAGACTAGTTTCTCATTGTGTATTCCACCCAAGAGCCAATCGGTCATGGGTATGTGTCTTTTATATGGGCCTTATTTCGGGGCCGATGTTAGGTTTTTTGGATCATTATTTTGGGATTCATAATTAGGATTTGAAGGTTGATGGGTTGAATCACGTTATTTTGGGATATCTAAAGGTCTAGAATTGGTTGTCTACAAATCTCTACCATAGTACAATTACCATTCATTTCGGCTCAAGTTTTTTTTCATTTGTGGGTTTTTCTCTCCTACATCATGACATATGATTGAAGTTTTACTTTTTTGCATATTTTACAATCATTGTCATAATTTAATAAGATAAATCTAGATTCTAAAACTTAGTAAACTGTTTTGTTACATTGACTTTTAGGTTTGCTTACCCTTTGTGATGAGGAATTATTCCATTTTTTTCTTGAGTTAGGAGAATTAATTTTTATTTTGGTAGTTAGCATTAAAATTCATTCTTAACATGCACGAAAAAACATTTTAGGCCAAAAACTATGATCTATCATTCATTAAAAGATATAATAGAAATAAATTTAAAATATAAACCTAGGGTTTCGAATGAAGATACCATTGCGGATCTTGTTGGTGATTTTAATGATGATAAATATATTATGAATATGGTGATATTTTTGCCCAACTAAGGTCTTCAAAAACCTTTCTGTAACCCATTGAAATCCTCAGATCTTCTAATATATGATCCTCCTAAATCAGGCTATGTGTGTGGGCAGTCTTATAAAAGAATACTTGGTGTATTTGAGTGAGATATGGCCTTCTTGCTCTACACCCTTTCACAAGAACATAAATAGTAATTTTCATCTCCCTCTCTAACCATAAATAATTAATATGCACCTTAAAATCCTATCTTATACCAATTTGTATAGGCATAAGACATGGACTTGGGCTAAACTAGGTTTCTGAGGAGTCTAGTCCTGCTACTTGGATGAAGGTACTATACTAGGGACCTAAGACTAAATTATTAAATTGAGTTCAAAATAGTTACTTGAAAATACCAAATTTAATCCCCATAACTAGTTGCACTAAAAATCACAATAACACTCCATTTTAATTATTATTTGCAAAATTTCTATGGTACATAATACGATTCTTCACATTAAGCATATGATACCCGCTTGGTGAAATAAGTTCGTCGTTACTCAATTTTAACTAAATTATCATTTATTCCTTGATTCTTCTGCTCAAGTTATTTATTACTCTAACGGGTATAAATTCACTTGATAGGTTTACTGGTAGAATCAAAACTTATAAGTCTATTAATGTGGGTATATATATTTCCAATTAGGTAGGTTAATAAGACAATGATGTTAAGCTATTCACTTATGGTAGATTATTCAATGATAGAACGTTAAAGGTTGGTTGAATACTCTATATTCTAGGGTGGTATCAAGGTTGGTTAATTACTTTGAGGTAGGGCGTTTAAGAGTTTGTTTATTATTCTTCACTTATATGATATCTAAGGGTTGGTCGTTGACTTTATTGAATATAGTGGATATAGAGCTGTCGATTCCTCTACATTAGAATGGTCGGTACATTGATTTGGTACTTAGATTTATAATATAATTGAAAGTGCACCAAGTTAGTGCTCTATGAAGGTACGACACATATGTTTATAGAGGGTTTGGGGTTATGAATAGTTGATGTTAAAAAATGGAGTGGGTCTAATTTTATATTTACAGATAAATAATAAGAGCAATCTCAACAAAAACATAAGAGGAAAAGATTTTTAAAGTTGTTCAGCTATAAAAATCCTGTGTCCACTATTGGTATTATTATTGATATTTACAATATCTCCATATGGTGTGCTTGATATTTGTTGAAACGTCCGCTTGAGCTAATGGAGATTATATATTAATAGTGGTCCCGAACCCGAGAGACAGAATGCCTTTATATCTCTACGAATTTACATATGTATAAAATAAATGAGACTCTTAGCATTCAGTGTTGGCTGCCCTTCCATTTGAGTAACTTTTCATATTTCTAGTGGCTCACATTCTGGAAGTTGGTCGGCATTCTAGCCGACTAAGTACCTATGATGTCTATCAAGATAGCTAAATGGCCAGCCAGGATGACAGGTGTATATTATTTATTGGTCCACGTAGGAGAGTAACTTTTTGTACAATAAAAGCCACCAATGTTCCAAGCTAGATGATTGATAAAAAGTGTGGAGTATTTGTTCAAAATGTTGCTCGGTGTAAGATCTGAGAGCTGTTCGTCAATCGCCCTTAAGAACTTGTAAACATTTTACTAACACTATTGATAATGTCATTTTTGCAAATAATTAAAACCTTTTCAAATCGCCAAAGGGTACACTGGTCTTTTTGCGCTTTGAGAAGTGTGCAGCTGGTGGTAATTCAATCGTTCATGCAGTTTATCATTTTGTCTCTATTATCGAGGCAACCAATAAATAGGAAGAAATTTCCCTCCATTTTTTTTTACCTCAAATCACTTGCACTTAGTGTTTTTTCTCGTTTCCAAGCTTTTTCTTCTATGATCTTTTGCTATCTGTTGTCCGTTTTCGTTTTTCAATCATTGTTATTTTTTTAGATTTTTGTAAGCTTTCCTTCCACCATTTTCTCTATTTTTCCTTTATTTCAATCATAGTTTATATCCATGATGATGATTACTAAGAGGAGTTCAGAGAGAAAAGGAAAATTTGTGATTAGGTAGGTCTAGAAATTACTCATGGTCATGTAAACATATATTCTTTAATAGAGGATCATTGGATTCCCAGTCCTTTTATTATTGAGTGTGGTATTATCGTTCCCCCAAATATACTTTCCCTTCAGTTTTGTTAGTATTTCTATGTTGATCTTGTTAGAACAGCTCCAAACACATTAAGGGTGGTGAATGGAGTAAGTAGGTTAAATTAGATTTATGGGACTCATATTGGGATCCATGAGTTGATGTTCTACTACAAGTGGAGAAACATTAGAGATAATACTTATTATTTGAAGACTAGGCAAGATAATAGGGCTTTAGTAGTTAATGTGCCAAGTTCTAATAAAGATTATTGATATTATAGTATTGTTGTCAAGAATTGTCAATATGCCCCCCTTCTTCGGGGGTTATCCTCCACTGGTCCCAGGTGCCCCCCAGAAAGTCAAGGCATATGTTATAAATTTATTCTGAACTCTTTTATGTTTATCATATATCATAAGATTTGTTGACTAACTTTCTTATTTTGTTTTTATTGTAAAGGAGAATAAGAAGAAGTGTCCCAAGTAAGGAGAAGTCAATCTTGTAGACCTCAAATATTTTTGGGGTCTCAATCAAAAAATTAGAGAATAATATCCCATAGTTATTTTTACACTACTAGATTACAAGAGCACAATTACTTCCTTTGTTGCTCGGCTAGCACTTGCATTGCCTCAGGTTGCTATCAACCTATACGAGGAACCTATACCTACTTCTTTGGCTGCAAAATCACTTGTATCCGAGTTTATTCAAGGGAAATACTCTTTTATATTTAAGTCCTTTGATATCATCACTATCCCTGCATCTCCTTATACCGAGATAGTGAAAAGAAAATTTCCAAACTTGTTGACCAAGTCCCCTCCTCCTACTGCCAAGAAAACCATTTCGACCGACAAGAAATCTCAAGCCATTGAGAAGAGACCTGTGGTTTTAAACACTAGGGAGGACCAAATTGAAGAGACTCGATATGAGAGGTTGAAAAAAGGTTCGACTCACTAGCAGGATCAGGCCAAAGAGTCTACTGAGTTTTCCAAAGGTACTAAGTTGGACAAAAAGTTTTCTGCTGATGAAGGAAGAATTGAAACTACTTAAGATATGATCAACCCTGGTGTAAGGACATATTTTGCATTGCCCATATACATTTGAGTATGTCGTATACTGCTACAACCATCGAAGATTTATTCGAGATCAATCATGCATCAAGATGGACCCAAATATCAATCTTTTATAACAAACGAGCCTCTATAAGATTCATTTTGGTAAGGTTTGTGTTTAAGTCTTATAAATGTTTCATTTTAGTATTGGGATATTTTTTATAAAATGTTTTATAAAAAAAAAGGCGTTTTTAAGGGAAGAAATTTCGGTTCAAGAAAAGTGAATCGGTTCGGTCTGCTAGATTTGGCTTAGGTACTGGAAAAGTGAATCGGTTTAATTTTTATAAAGGCCAAAGTAAACCGGTTCGGCGCACCGACTCAGAAAATTATTTTTTCTATAAATACCTATTTCGGTGGTGTATATATTTAAAACTTTGTGAGAATGTTTTGGAGAGACCTAAAACTATGAGTCTTCAATTTTTTTTGTCCCAAACACAGTTTTGATTCACACAGAACATCCCATATACTTTTGTGAATCATTTGGAACCCTATATAAAACTTTGGTAATGTTTCTCTTATAGAGAGGGTAAATCTACGGCTGATAATAGGTGCCGCTTGAGGTAGGTATTGGGCTAATTGAATACGTGTCATAGGGAATGCTGCGGTGTTCCTGGGCTGATTGGTCTGCTTGTCCTTGTGGTATAGCTACGTGTGAACCACCGCAAATTTCATTGCAATCTGTTTAAGTTGCTTACAAATTATAGTGAAATAAAGGTTTTACCGAAAGGGTTTTATTTTCCTAAAATCTTTGTGTGTCAGCTTATTCATCGCATGATTTGAATTGGAAAATTGTGAATCCGTTTGAATTAATATTACACACGGCATTTACAAATTGGTATCAGAGCTTTTTATAGCGAGTGCATACTATTTACAAATTGGTATCAGAGGAGGTTTCACTAAGTTATTTGAATTCCTATTTTTCGCCAAAATTTTGTGATATTGATTTTTTGTTAAAAATCAGGTTTTTGAAAAATCGCAATTTTTACGATGGAACACTTATCTAATTAATTACCCCCGCCTATTGGTACGAGTCAGAGTTTTGATGACTTAAATCAGTTAAATTTGACGTTTGATAAAATAATTGAAGTTTTGGAAAAAGCAAATTATCATTTTAAATCCGTGATGGATCTTTTGCAAACGGTTCAAAATCAAAGAGATTTTTATCGTGAGAAATTTGTTTCTTTGGACCAAAAATTTAATGCTTTAAAATTGTCCATAAAGGAGAGTGATGATAGAGTCCTATTTTTAGAAAAAAAATGGTGGACTTTAAAAATTCTAGGGTTTTTGTTTGTGTCATTGAGGATAATAGTTTAATAAATAATTTTATGACACGTGAAAAGACTCTTAGGGATAAATTCCTTTTAATTGACGGAGAGAGAGATAACCTTCTAGGTTTGATTGATGATTTGAATAAGAAGTCCCTCAAATTGAAAGAGTCTAATTCTTTGATTGAGTTTAAAATTTTGAAGTTGAAAATTAATTTGACAGACTCGAGTAGGTTGGTAGTGATGGTAATGGCTCGTCTGATTTCAAAGTTTTGAGTATTAAAGTTAAGACCATTATTTGTTTTATAGGGTCAACTAATCCCAAGTACGTTAAAAAATCTCAACCCATAGGTGTCATTCCACCCGTTTACACATGTTCACATTATGGTAGGAAAGGTCACCTTAGGCATTTTTTTTTCGATCTTCGAATAGGTCCTAGGAAGTTTAGGTCTAGTGTTCCTGTGGTTCTTAAAAACCCCACTCGACTTTTCACACCTATTTGGGATAGGAAATCATTCTTAGAGGCACTAGATATGAGACTAGTTGATTCTCGATTACTTGCACATGATTCTTCTCTTGCCATATCATAAAGATGATTGTGTTCGCATGTTTATCATACGCTATTTGTGCTTCATTTTATATGTTGCCTAGTGTTATGACATGTGTTAGTTTTGTATTAAATTTTGTTTTTGAAAATTTTTGAAAAATACAAAAAGTTGTTATTTTGATAAATTTTATTTTTTTAAAATTTAAAAGGAGTTCTGTATTTTATTTAGCATCTTATATGAATTAACATTTTGGATGACCAAGTCACAACATCATTTCAGATCCATGTGACTATTTTATAGTGTTTTGACACAATATGTTGGATCATTCATGTGCTTTGAAAAGTTTGGAATCTTTGAGATGCAATATTATGTTGCTACCTAAATGTTTGACTCATACTATCCTTTATTTCACACATGCACGGATTTATTTGACTTTTGTGCTTGTCTATCACATGTAGGTTGAATGTTTTGTAAGGACATTTTTGTCCATTTGCATTTTATATGTCGTACACCGTTACACCGTTGAGAAAATTCAAGAATCATACACTCATCAACGGAATCCGAATATCAAAAGTAGAAAAGGAATCATGGAACAGACCGGATCGATCCGGCCCAGATAAAATAACCGATCCGGTTCATCCGGACCGATCCGCCTAAAGGTACCGGACCGATCCGCCTGCTGAGGTGAGGCCAGTGTACCCCGGATCCATAGCGAACCGATGAAGCTAAAAAGATCAACCAATCCGATGCCAACCGGATTGATCCGCCTTCAAAAAGGAACCGATCCGATGTCACCGGACCGATCCGGCTAAAGAGACCGGGCCGATCCGACGAGGATAATTTCAAACAGATCGTGTTCAGATCATGTTCCGAATTTTAGGGCTCAAGTTCTCCTATTTAATCCCACTACGAGAAGTGGTTTTTCCAAGACTTCTACACATGATTTTCAGATCATATCAACCCTAAAGTCTTCACCTATTGTGTCCTATGATTCTAGGTTTTTAGATTCACACATCTTCCATATCTATGTGAATTAATTTTGGTAACCCAAGAACATCTTTGCTGTTGTTCAACCCTTGTGAAGTGGACCGCTCCTTCCTCTTCATTGCAGCCCTACTGGAAAGGGTTTCTTCCAGCCGCGACTACAGAATCCGATACCCGAGGGTAATTCTTAGTCAACTTGTATTTTCATTGTAATCCGATTGTAAGCCGTTTTCTTACAAATTATAGTGAAAATAAATGGTTTTGCCCCTGTGGGGGATTTTTCCTTAATTATGTGTGTTTGAATGACTCTTGCATGATTTCATATTGTTTCAACCACACCTTGTTGCATGTTTAGGGTTTGTTTGGGTTAAAAGGTGTTTAATATATAACTTGATCATTTGAACGCTAGAACACACGTCTTCAAATTGGTATCAGAGCAGGTTACGCTAATCTATCGCGTATTCCTATTTTCCGCAAAAATTTTCTAAGATATGAATTTTCTGAAAAAATTGATTTTTGAAAAAGTGCGTGTTCAAATGGAGAAGTCATATTATAAAATGCCTGTTTTTGACGGGACAAATTATGCTTATTGGAAAGCCCGTATGAGGTCGGCTTTAAAAGCCATTGATGAACGTGTCTGGATTTTGGTTGAACGAGGGTGGACTCCTCCCACTGTGACTGTTGATAATGTGACCAACTTGAAACCTAACATTTCTTGGTCTGATGAAGAAATTAAATGGTCATCTTTTAATTCTAAGGGTCTAAGTGCTATTTCTGGGTCTGTCACACATGATGAGTTCAAACGCATAATGACGTGTACCACGTCAAAAGAGGCATGGGATGTTTTACAACTCACCCATGAAGGAACTAATGCTGTGAAAGAGTCTAAGTTGCAAAACTTGAAAACTCAATTTGAAATTATCACCATGCATGATTCTGAATGCTTTGATGAATTTTATGCTAGACTTTCTGACATTGTGAATACTAGTTTTAATCTTGGTGAACATATTCCGAATGCTAGAGTTCTTAAAAAGATTCTTCGTTCTTTGCCTAAGCGTTTTATCCCTAAAGTCACTGTGCTAAATTCTATGGGAAATTTAAATATGCTAAAATTGGAAGAACTTGTAGTAGATTTGCAAACTTATGAAATTGATATGTTCCCTAAAAATGCTAAATCTATAGATAAGGGAATTGCACTTAAAGCCCAAGAGAGAAGGAGTGAGGGGTCAGCTAGAAAGAGGGTAGAGTCATCTAGAAAGAGAGAGACTGACACGTCAGATTTTGAGTGCGATTTTGACTTAGATGATTTGGCTCTTTTTGCAAAAAATTTCAAGAGGATTCTCAAATTTAAGAAAAATGGCAATTTTAAAGATAAAAAGAAATTTGAGAAAAATAAGTTTGAAAAAAAAATGAAAAAGTTTCCAAAAATCCTCCTCTGAAAGAAAGTGAGAGATGTTTTGAGTGTGATGGTAAGGGTCATAGAGCTTTTGAGTGTGCCAATCGTCTGAATAGAGAGAAAGGGAAAGCTGTTCTTAATGCTACCCTTAGTGACGACAGTGAGGTCGAGACGGTGGATTCTAGAGATGATTCACTGCATGAGTGTAAATTCACCGCATTCATGGCCAGCCAAGTGAGCACTCCTAGTTCTACTCATGACGTTGAGGATGATGCTTCACAGGGACACCTCGACAGTGAGAGCGATGGGAGTGAGGGGGAGGATGACACAAGTGAGAGCGAGAGTGATATACAATGCGCCTACACTGAGTTATATTCCGAGTCATTTAAAACTAAAAAGCGTAAAAAAGCGTTAGTTCTTAAGATCACCTGCTTAGAGGAAGATTTAAAGAAAGCAAAAGAAAGAGAGTTCTCCACTTGCACCGCCCTGAGAGAGAGAGATTCTACATGTGTCGAGAATGAGAATTTGTTTAGAGAGAGAGAGATTGTTTTAGAGAAAGAGAGAGGGGACTTGATTAAGCAAGTGGCTAGTCTTACGAGTCATCTCCATTCCTCCATGGAGACTCGGAAGAAACTTGAAGCCCTTGTTGCCCAGCTGACTCTTGATCTTGAGAAAGAACGGGAAGTCAAGGTACAAATCGAGGACAGATCTGGGAAGATGGGAAAGATGCTCCTCGGCCCCGCTTTAGGTTTTGGTGATCGTCAAGGAATTGGATATGATGGTGCCTCCACGTCCCAAATTGCACCTGGACCAGTTCCTGAGTTTACTACAACTCCTTATGGTCACCATAAAAAACCTCTAAGAAGAGTTCGACCAAGAAAAGCAAACCAAGTTCCACCTTTGACTATGCTCTTTTGTACTTATTGCAAAAGAAAAGGCCACCTTAGGGAAACTTTCTATAGCATGGGTCGGACACGACGTACTACTGCTCCACCACGTCATACTGATGAGTTTTCTAGTCTGAGAGAGCGAGTTGAGTTCTTAGCTGCCACGACTCAAAGTTTGATGAAAGAATTCCGACGGATGTCTTCGTCGTTAGTGAATGCTTCTTACATTCCAGCTAAAACCAACAACAACAAAGGCAAACAAAAGGTCATCTCTGCTTGGGTGCCTAAGAAAGATAAAAAGTCCTTTGTTGTTCATGTTGCTCTCAAAGCACATAATACCTCTCAGTGGTATTTTGATAGTGGGTGCTCCAGACACATGACAGGTGATGCCTCATTTTTTACGACTCTTGAGGACTATCAAGATGGCAGAGTCACTTTTGGAGATGGGAGTAAGTCTAGCATTATAGGACGAGGTACTATCGAGTTACCTGGTTTTCTTAAGCTAGAAAATGTTTTGTACGTCAATGGTTTGAAAGCAAACCTTCTCAGCATTAGCCAGCTGTGCGACACTGACTTTACAGTAAAGTTTGACCGGGACGCATGTAAAGTCTACAATCAAGCCGGTAAAATTTTGATGCAAGGGGTGAGGACCGAGGATAATTGCTATGGGACTGAGCCCACATCCTCACTTGTCTGCAACAGCGCCACGATCACTCCTATGGATCTGTGGCACCAACGTCTAGGTCACGTGAACGTTAGAGATCTCAATCGTTTATCTAAAAAGGACCTAGTACGTGGCTTACCATATCTTGGAAAGTCAACTTCGACCGTTTGTGGACCCTGTCAGTTGGGAAAACAAATTCGTAGTCCTCATAGGAAGTTGCATTCCATTACCACCTCTCGAGTTCTGGAGTTGATTCACATGGATCTTATGGGTCCCACTCGTACTGAGAGTCTAGGTGGTAAGAGGTACATCCTCGTGATGGTAGATGATTTCTCCAGGTACTCCATTGTAGGTTTTCTGAGAGAGAAATCCGATGCTGTAGAGTTTTTAATGACCAAGTGCCGTGTCCTGTAAAATCAACACGGAGTCACTATTAATAGGATACGTAGTGACAACGTCACTGAATTTAAGGAAGCAAAAGTAGATCTTTATTGTGATAGCCTTGGGATCAAACATGAGTTTTCTACTGTGAGAACTCCTCAGCAAAATGGGATTGTTGAGAGAAAGAATAGAACGATCCAAGAGATGGCTAGATCTATGCTTCTAGGTCGTAAAGTTTCTAGGAGATTTTGGGCAGAGGCAGTGTCTACTGCATGCCACACGGTGAATAGGGTTTATTTGCGTCCACACACACTATAGACACCTTATGAGTTGTGGACCGGTAAGAAGCCCAACCTGGCGTATTTCCGTATTTTTGGGAGTAAATGCTAGATCCTATGGGATAGAGAGCAATTAGGAAAGTTCGACTCCCGGAGCGACGAGGGAATATTTCTAGGATATTCATCGAATAGTAGAGAATACCGGGTTTTTAACCTGAAGAGCTCTAGGATTATGGAATCAATAAACGTTACCGTACAAGATGACGAACCTTCAACGGTTATTGATCCTAACCTTCAGTGTGAGGATGAGGACTGTTTTGACAGTGATTTACATGTTCCTCTCTCACACTCTGTGGACCCTACTCCTGTGTTAGGGGACACACCTGCTTGGGTTCGCAAGAGTCATGACCCTTCTGCCATTGTTGGTGATCCCACTCTAGGGGTCAAGACTCGTTCTCAGCTAGAGAACGTTGTTAGCCATCTTTGCTACACGTCCAAAGTCGAGCCCAAGAACCATAAAGAAGCACTCAAGGATGAACACTGGATATCTGCTATGCAGGATGAGTTGCTTCAGTTTAAAAAGAATAATGTCTGGGAATTAGTCCCCCGACCTAGTGAGACTAATGTGATAGTTACCCGGTGGATTTTCAAGAACAAAATGGATGAATATGGTACCATAATCAGAAATAAGGCTAGGTTGGTCGCTCAAGGATATACACAGATAGAGGGTGTAGACTTTGGGGAGACATTTGCTCCTGTTGCGAGGCTTGAGTCCGTCCGTCTTCTTCTTGCCACCGCATGTCATTTTCGCTTCAAGGTGTATCAGATGGATGTCAAGAGTGCCTTTCTGAATGGCATTCTACATGAGGAGATTTATGTGGAACAACCAAAAGGGTTTGAAGACCCTCAGCACCCTGAGCATGTCTACTATCTGAGGAAAGCCTTGTATGGTTTGAAGCAAGCACCCCGTGCTTGGTACGAGAGGCTTACTTCCTATCTCTTAGCTCGTGGCTTCAAGAGAGGGGGAGTAGATATGACGTTGTTCGTCAGGAGAGATGACGGTGCTATTTTGGTTGCCCAGGTCTATGTGGATGACATAGTCTTTGGATCCACATGCTCCCAGCATGCTCACCACTTTGAGGAGGAGATGAAAGTGAGTTTGAGATGAGCATGGTTGGTGAGCTTACATTCTTCCTTGGTCTCCAGGTTCGTCAGCTAGAGGATGGGATGTTCATCTCCCAATCCAAGTATGCTAAGGACCTAATGAAGAAATTTGGTTTAGACTCCGTTAAGCATGCACGTACACCTATGAGTACCACTACCAAGCATAGTAAGGACACTTCAGGCAAGGACGTAGAGCAAACCTTATATCCGAGTATGATAGGTAGTCTCCTCTACTTGACTGCCAGTCGTCCCGACATCGCCTTTAGTGTTGGAGTCTGTGCGCGATATCAGGCATCCCCAAAAGAGTCACATTTACTTGCTCTAAAACGTATTATTAAATATGTAAGTGGGACTCTCTCATACGGGATTTGGTATTCCTTTGATACCGATGACCGTCTGTTCGCCTATTCGGATGCCGATTGGGCTGGGGATGTAGATGGATGTAGGAGCACTTCTGGTGGGTGTTTCTATTTTGGTTCTGCTCTTGTCTCCTGGCTGAGCAAGAAGTAAAATTCCATCTCTTTGTCCACTGCGGAGGCTGAGTACATAGCCGCCGGGAGTTGTTTCACACAACTCTTGTGGATGAAGCAAATGCTGAAGGATTATGGGATATCACAGGACACCATGACCATTTTCTGTGATAACACGAGCGCGATACACATATCCCGCAATCCAGTTCAGCATTCGCGCACAAAACACATCAGGATACGTGAGCACTTTATACGTCAGTTAGTTGAAGAGAAAGTCGTATCTCTGAGTTTTGTTCCTACCGACCGTCAGTTAGCCAATATTTTCACGAAACCTTTAGATGCCCTTAGATTTGAGAGTCTTAGGAAGTCTTTGGGGATTTGCACAGTTGACTGAGGGGTTGGTCTATGTCTAGAATAGGATGCTTCTTCATGTTTATATCATATGCTTCCTATTGCTAGTCTGTTCTATATGTACCATTGCTTAGTTGTACAGCTTTGTTTTATGCTTTTTGCTTTTATATTTCTTTTGAAAAATACAAAAAGATTTTCCTTTAAGAAAATTTAAAAAAAAAAAACACAAAAAGATTTTTTTTATATAATATTTTTTGAAAAAGGCCAAAAAGATTTTTCTGTTTTTGCACCTTTTATGGATGAGCATTTAAGTTAGCCAAGTCACAACTTCATTCCATATATCCATGTGACTGTTTGTTAGAGATTTGAGAGGCTACATCATTTCATCCATGTGCTTTACATTGGTTGGAGTCTTTGAGATGTAATTAGTGATATCTTCCTACATGTTTGACTCATATATCCTTTATTGCACACATGCAAGGCTATATATTTGATTATTGCACTTATCTATCTCATGTTGGCTTGCGTGTTTTCATCTCAATCCTGTCTATACAATGAATAAAATGCGATAAAACTTGACAAGATTGGATTGCATGTAAAAACCATTTTGGTGAGACTGTGTGTATATTTTCATAGCGGGGAGGGGCTACAAAAGTTGATTCTTATCCTTTGCGCAAAAGCCACCGTTAAAAAGGACCTAAAAATGGAGGAATTTTAATATCTGAGGTCCTAAGAGGTTAAAAGAGCCCGAAAAAATTGATAAGGCAATAAAAAGCAATTTATGCCAAATATGGGCCATTTAGGTTTCACCATTAATTCTCCAAAGTTCGAGAATTTAGAATGCCTCTATTCCATACAATATCTGAGGGAGTTTGGTTGGAGAATATAAACGGGTTTGCACTTCCTTGAAAGTCCAGAAAAAGCATAAAATCATTTTGGACGTTATTGGTGTGAAAATCATTTTGAGCTTTGATTTGTTGATTTGATTAAGTCAATATCTTATATTGTCATTCTTTTACACCAAAGGAAGCATTTGAGTTCATTCGTTAGGAATATCCAATATTCATCGTGCACATATGTCATGTTTGTATGCTTTGATTTTCCTATCGAATTTTGATCACACCCATTCTTTTACGCTATCACCGACTTGGTTGTTTTATGTTCATTCATGGTGTGATATTATCCTTGTGACATCCCGCACTTGCTTATTTGATTTATTTCTCTCATTTGTCTATTTGGGGACATCATAAAAAGGGGGAGAAAGAATTATCATCTTATGGGGGAGATTTGAAATTTTGAGTTTTGTTCATAAATTGGTATATATGTTTATCTCATTTCAAACTTGATATGTCACTTGGTATTTTGCTTTGTCTCATGTGTGTAGGTACTACTCTGATGACTAAATTACACACCCTGATGAGAAAAGCGTTGAGATTCCTGAAGATTTGAAGATCAAACGAAGCAGTCTTATTCACTTGTACTCTTTCAGTTTTGGGTTCATGGAAGGGTAGATTTGTATAGGCATTGTTATTTTGATAATTCGGATGTTTGTTTTTATGTATGTACCGGCATAGACATAGGAGGAGATTTGTATGGACATTTTTGTCCATTTGCATTTTATATGTCGTACGCCGTTACACCGTTGAGAAAATTCAAGAATCATACACTCATCAACGGAATCCGAATATCAAAAGCAGAAAAGGAATCATGGAACAGACCGGATCGATCCGGCCCAGATAAAAGAATCGATCCGGTTCATCCGGACCGATCCACCTAAAGGTACCGGACCGATCCGCCTGCTGAGGTGAGGCTAGTGTACCCCGGATCCATAGCGAACCGATGAAGCAAAAAAGCCGAACCAATCCGATGCCGACCGGATTGATCCACCTTCAAAAAGGAACCGATCCGATGTCACCGGATCGATTCTCCTAAAGAGACCGGACCGATCCAATGAGGATAATTTCAAACAGATCGTGTTCAGATCATGTTCCGAATTTTAGGGCTCAAGTTCTCCTATGTAAGCCCACTACGGGAAGTGTTTTTTCCAAGACTTCTACACACGATTTTCAGAGCATATCAACCCTAAAGTCTTCACCTATTGAGTCCTATGATTCTAGGTTTTTAGATTCACACATCTTCCATATCTATGTGAATCAAGTTTGGTAACCCAAGAACATCTTTGCTGTTGTTCAACCCTTGTGAAGTGGATCGCTCCTTCCTCTTCATTGCAGCCCTACTGGAAAGGGTTTCTTCCAGCCGCGACTACAGAATCCGATACCCGAGGGTAATTCTTAGTCAACTTGTATTTTCATTGTAATCCGATTGTAAGCCGTTTTCTTACAAATTATAGTGAAAATAAATGGTTTTGCCCCTGTGGGGGATTTTTCCTTAATTATGTGTGTTTGAATGACTCTTGCATGATTTCATATTGTTTCAACCACACCTTGTTGCATGTTTAGGGTTTGTTTGGGTTAAAAGGTGTTTAATATATAACTTGATCATTTGAACGCTAGCACACACGTCTTCATGTTTCCATCTCAATTATGTCTATAAAACGAGCCAAATGCGATAAAACTTTATGCGAAAGTAGTGCATGTAATAACCGTTTGTAAGTTTGTTTCATTTATTTTGCAAAATGGGAAAGGTCTACGAAAGGTGCTCATTTTTCCTTTGTGATCAATCCACCGTTTAAATCATACCTAAAAAGTGAGGAATTGAAAATTATCCGGGGTCCAATGAGGTTTAAAAAAGCGTGAAAAAATTGAAAGGCAATGAAAAGAAACATATGCCAAAAATGGGTCAATAGGTTTTAGTTTCATCAGTTCATAAGAAAAATAAAAAGTATTATCATTTAACGAGGGACTTTGTATAGAATACAAAACGGTTTGCACATCCTTGAAAGTCATGAAAAAGCATTACATAAGTTTTGGATGTTATTGGTGTGGAAATCATTTATACTTTGATTTGTTGATATGATTAAGACGATGTCATATAAATTCAACAATTTTACACCTAAGAACTATTTTGATGTTCATTCGTTAGGAGTACACTTTTGCATCTTGCACACATGACATGATTGAGTCGATTTTCCTATCAAATTTGTTCACACCTATTCATTCCTTTTCCAAGATTTGGTTATTTTAGTCTAAATTCATGGTACGTGATTTTTGTAACATCATTTTTTCTTTTTCTTTTTTGTTTGAAAAATTTGAAAAATTAAAAGTAGTTTGTTTGCCTTATTTACCGTGACACCCCGATTTTATTTATTTTGTTTACTCTTTTTCCTTATCTATTTCAAACAAATAAAAAGGGGGAGAACGAATTATGACTTTATAGGGGAGTTTAAGTATGGGGGAGAATTGATTATGCTTTCATGTTTATGCTCATATCAGTTTTTCAAACTCGATACATCATAAAGGTATTTGTTTCTTGGCATATGTGTGTAGGTATCAAAATTGAAGATCATTATTGCACACCCTGATGATGACAAAGAAAATTTATAGATTTGAGATTTTGATGTTGAAGATTTTTTTAACAAAGTTTGAGTCTTACAATTTATCATTCCATTTTTGGGTTCATGGGAGGGTAGATTTGTATAGGTCATTTTGTTGATAATTTAGATTTTTTTTATTTTGTACCGGTATAGGCATAGGGGGAGATTTGTAAGGACATATTTTATATTGTCCATGTACATTTGAGTATGTCGTATACCACTACAACCATCGAAGATTTATTCAAGATCAATCATGCATTAAGACGAATCCGAATATCAAACTTCTTCAACAAACGAACCTCTACGAAATTAATTTTGGTAAGGTTTGTGTCATAAATGTTTGATTTTAGAATTGGGATATTTTTTATAAAATATTTTATTAAAAAGAGGCATTTTTAAGGGAAGAAATTTCGGTTCAAAAAATTGAACCGGTTCGGTTTGCTAGATTTTGGCCTCAGTACTAGAAAAGTGAATCGGTACGATTTTTATAAAGGCCAAAGTGAACCAGTTCGGCGCACCGCCTCAGAAAATTATTTTTTCTATAAATACCTATTTCAGTGTTGTATTTTTTTAAGAATTTGTCTAAACATTTTTGAGAGACCAAAAACTACAAGTCTTTAATTTTTTGTGTCCCAAACACAGTTATGATTCACACAAAACATACCATATACTTTTGTGAATCATTTGTAACCCTAGATACATGTTTGGTAAAGTTTCTCTTGTAGAGAGGGTAAATCTAGGGCTGACAATAGGTGACGCTTGAGGGAGGTACAGGGTTGATTGACTGTGTGTCATAGGGAGTGTTGTGGTATTCCTGCGCTGATCGAGATGCGTGTCCTTGTGGTATAGATGCGTGTGAACCACTACAAATTTTATTGTAATCTATATAAGTTTCTTACAAATTATTGTGAAATAAAAGTTTTACCCAAGAGGTTTTTTTTCCTGAAATATGTCTGTGTCAGCTTATTCATCACATGATTTAATTTTTGATTGGATTTGACACATAGATGCATGTTTAGGGTTTGAATAAAATTGGTGTTTGTTTTGTGGAAATTTAGGCATCCAATTAAATAAGTTTGAATTGGAAAATTGTGAATCCCTTTGAATCAATATTACACACGACATTTACAAATTGGTATCAAAGCTTTGTAAAGCGAGTGCATACCATTTACACCTGGGCTGGCTAGGGAGTTGATAAAAGTTGGGACTCTGCCTGAATATAGATCGACTGCATCCCCCTGACTAAAGCCCGATTAACTAAGAGGGTTCCTCACACTTTGGCCTTAGTAAGTTCTTAACCCTTTTGTTGGTACTCACTAATTTTTAATGCCTTTCTTCCAGTAACACTTTCATTTTCATGTAGTTCTTGGTCAGCTTCAATCAGATGATAAGATGCTTTTCCCCAACTTATGTTAAGGAAGCTCTTGAGGGTTTGTAAAAATCCTTAAAAGCATCCAGTGAAGCCGAGGAGAAAGAAAAACAGGCCTGGCAGGACAATATTATGATTATTGAGGATAATGCCAAAGAAGTAGACGAAGTACAAAAACTGTTGTTGATGATATGAACCAGGTCAAGTTGATAATTATTCAAGCTAAGCATTGGACAAAGGCTTCTAAAGATAAGTTAGTTGTCTTAACTGCCAATAACTCTGCTCTAATGGTCAAGGGCAAGAAGGAAAAGGAAGAGGCTGCAAATAAGGGATGGTAGAATTCCTTTGTTATTGCAGCTATCTAGATAAAATACGTTAGGTAGCAGCCCTTCAAGGTAGGTTGTTCGGAAGCCTTAAAGGATGTTGGTACTCAGGTAGACTCTGAACGTTTTCACAGACCTAACCCAGGAACTCCTCCCAACCTGGATGAAGACTTTAATGATGAGGAGGAGGGTTCTCAACAGTCCTCTATGGTCCCTGCTGATCATGCTGACCTACCTACTGCTGATCAAGATAAGATTAAGGAGTAGGAAAAGGAGAAGGTTTAGCTCCTTTTAGCCAGTTTATTTTTTCCTTTTCCTATATGTATTTTTCATTTCTTCTTTTTTCCTAATGTAATAATCTCTGTAACCATGCAATGATCAATTAAAAGATATATTTTTGCCCAATTTATTCCAGCTTCATGTGATGTTTATTTCTTATTAGTTGTTGTATTCAATATTATTTATGATGTTTGTTTTTATCAATCGTCCCCATAAACTTATACTTGTAAATTTCCAATTTTATGTAAAGAAGAAAGATATAATTTCTATTGAATCCGACTTACTCAGGCGGTGTAGAAATATTTTTGAGATTGGCCATGTCCCATTGACCGAGGAAGATCCAGTGAGGTTCCTCATCCCAGATGCCTCTGACCAGGTGAAGGAGCCTCATATTCATCTTCATTGCCTTTTGGATAGATCAGTGGGGAATAATGATGAGTACTATTAAATGATCGTGCAAATGCAAAAAGATCATGAACTTTCCAAAACATTACTTCATCCTGATTATGAGGCTAAGTACACGGCCTTGAGTGAAGGCTGGGGATTTGATAAAAAGTTTCAAGATATTTCCTTTTCCATGAATAAGAACAAATTGGCTTTTAATCAAGAACTAGAAAGAACCCAATTAATTTTTTCCCCTTTGGAGAAGGAAAATAATTCTCTAAGGAATAAGCTAGATAGTTTGAAGATATCAATTAACACTAGTCCAGATAAGTGGGTATCATTTTTGGAAACTAAAAACTCTAGGCTATTAAAAGAGCTGGAGGCCTTGTAGAAGAAGAAAACTAAGTCCATCTAATATTCTAGGCAAAGTATAGTTGTTTGGCTAACTATTGATGAAGATAGAACTAAGAAAAACTTAGTTGACCAAGCTTCAAAGATCAAAGAGAAGGACAAGGCCATCAGAGAGCTTCAGTGTGGATCGTCTGACTTTCCATTTCCATAAGCAACCTAAACCTGTTTGGACGACATTGACTCCTTTACTTACTTCTATAAGCACATGGATCATGCAAGAATAAGGGATATAAATGGGGTTGGATGAACCTATTGGCTTTGATGAAGATACCTAAGCATCATGATTAGTGGTATTAGCATGACTAAGGAATGTTGGAGTATCCTGATCCTCCTTTCTGAAATGATGTTAGTTGGATTCCTCCTCATGCCATTCCTCAAAATTTGATTAGAAAATACATTTGGGATTCCGGTTTTAATGGAGAAGTGGAGTATGTTTGTCACCAACATCTACTCGATCAGCTAAGAAGCAACACGCATAATAGGAGGAGATTTTTTAGATTTATGAATCATCCGAGTACCCTTGATGAACCTCCTGTTGGGATGAGCAAGGATGATGGAAAATTCCTAGTAGAATGGACATGTATTCTTTACTTTATTTATCTTTACTTTGTAATACGTATTCATTAGAATGAAATGAAGTTGGTTTTGATACTTTGCCTTCTTTATTTGAGCTTATGATTAATATTAATCTTATCGCTGACTAGGTAATATGTATAATGACTAGTTAGGTAGCTTTTTGACTAAATATCATGCTTAAATGTTGAAATCTTGAGTCGTGATTGAATATAATTTTAATGCCCTAGATTCTAATAATTCTCTAAGATAAAGTTGTGACTAGTTTTTTTGAACTAAGTTATAGCATTAGTTATCAGTGGCGATCAAGTGTATTAGCAATGTATTGTTATAACTGTGTTTTAATTTAGTTTGGTAAAACATATTATGTTTGACTTTGAATCTTACATGAAGTTTTACTAACTTCTTGTTCTTGATTTGTCGAACACGAAGTCATACATGAAGTTTTAAAGATTTTGACTTCTTATTCTTGTTCTTGATTTGGAAAAGTTTGAAAAATAACTTTTCTGAAGTTGAAAAAGTTCGAGTTTGAATAATAACTTTTCTCAAGTTGGAAAAGTTTGAAAAATAACTTTTATGAAGTTGGAAAAACTTGAATTTGAATAATAACTTTTTGAAGTTGAAAAAGTTTGAATTAAAATTGGATAATAACTTAAGTTTAAGTTGGTATCACACCATACTCTTAAAAACAAAACATAAAAAGGAAGTATAATGGTGAGAAACATGCAAATTGAATAAATTGAATAACTGATTACATCAAAAATGAAATTACTGGTAATATTTGCGGAGATGGTTGACGTTTCATGGTTCTTAAACTCTTTGCCTTCCAATGTTGCTAGGCGATATGTTCTTGGTCGGACAACTACCGAGATACGAAATGGACCATGTTAGCTAGGCTCCAACTTGTTATTTTTCTGAATCACTTTCTTGAGTACAAGATCTCCCTATTTCAAATTGGTAGGTTTGACCCTCCGATTGTAGAACCTAGCAGTCCTTTGTTGATAAGCAGTTATCCGAATTGAAGTATATTTTTTGACTTCTTCAACCATGTCTAGATCTAGTATCCTCATGGGATCACTATTAGGGAATCAAAAATCATCACCTTGTGAGTTGCCAAACCTATTTCAGTTGGTACTGTTAGCTCGCAACCGAAAGCGAGCATGTAAGGAGTCTCTCTTATCGCCATTCTTGGCATAGTACTGTGAGCCCAAAAAATGGTACGCATTTTATTAATACAATTTACCTTAACGTCATCCAGTCTTTCCTTTAATCCATTGATCAAAATTTTATTAGTGATCTCTATTTCACCATTGCATTGTGGATGTCCATGTAACGAATGTAGTTTCTAAATATTAGATCGGATGCAATACAGCTAAAACTCTGCATTATTAAACTCAGTACCATGATCAGGGATGAAAGTGTAGGACATTCTATAGTGACATATGATCTGCTTCTATATATACTGAAACATTATTTGGTAAGGCATATCGATCAAGGGCTTAGACTCCACCCATTTGGTGAATTAATCCAACGTGACAACTACGTACTTGAACCTTCCTTTGGTTGTCAACAATGGTCTAATCAAGTCTATTCCCAAAATAGAAAAGGGCCACGGAAATGTAATAGGATTTAGGGAAGCCCCTGGTTTTTTGTTAATAACATCAAACCTCTGACACTTGTCACACCTCTTGGTGAAGGAAGAACAATCTCCTTTCATTATTGGCCAATAGTAGCCTTGTATGGCTATCGTTTGCACCAAATATCTTCCAACCGAATTAGCACCACACACTACACAAAAATGTACGATTGTTCATGGATTTTGTCCTCGACCATTGGTTGTGGGTCGCTGATTTGGTTAGTGACCAAATCGGCGTGACCATCTTCAGTGGTCATGACCCAAATCCCTGACCACAACAATGGTCATGGATCTCAGGGGTCACGAAATATGGTCGCGAACACTAGTCTTGACCCATACACACACCTGGTTATGGCCTTGAGCCGTGACTCACTCTTTAATTTACGTAAATGTTCACGATGCGAGTTATGGCTCAAAGCTGTGATCAATCCTTCACCGTATGAAAATGGTCAGGGACATTATCGTGAACCATACTTTGATGTTCCAAAAATGGTCACCCCTTAGGCCGTGACCCCTTTTATGTGTGACAAAAAAATAAAGATGGTCATGGACTATGGTCGTGACCATTTTTAACAATGTTAAAAATACTTTGGCCAAAATTTTCTCTGTTTTGTAGACATTCTAAAATCTGCGTAATGTAAACCCCTCACGGCCATCATGCTAAATAATAAATTATAAAAGTGAGCATGGTCACGATGCCCCCTATTTGAGAGCACATCCATATTCTAAAATTTGGTCCATGCTCTCAAACTGAGGGTCCCGTGTCCATGCAGTCGATTCTTATTGAAAAACGCTGCTAATGCCGTTTAATACAAGATTAAACTGTATAAGCAACTCCGAGATGTTTGTTGAAGAAACCCTTTTCTTTTGAAAAAAAAACTTATAAACAACAAGATGTGTTTACAAAAACTTATGTACGAGAATAACCAAGACTTTGCAATCAGTTTTAAAACCAAGATAGTTTCAAAAATTCAGCACACTATAGAATGAGATGAGGGGATGAAGATAATCAGAACAAACAGTTTTTAACGTGGTAAAACCTCTCCCAATAGAGGAAACATCCACGGTGACTTCTAAGTCACGAAAGTAAAAATCCACTAACAACAAATAACAGTTACAAACAATACAACATACATGCACAAAAATCAACCTATTCTAAGTTTAGGAATATACCCCACTTGGTGTCCTTTTAACTTCTCATAGATCTGATTGTTGATGATGTTCTTCTAGTTTGATTACTTCCTTTTGCTTTAGCTTCCTTGCGTCGACTCAATAATCTTTGATCTTATTCACAACACTTCCAGTGTGGTAGTGTGTTAAGTGTTTTTGATGTGATTCCGATCAACATGCATGAACTCACACACACTTAGTTTTTACAGACAGTCCTAGAAAATTACATATAAAGACTATATGTTGTGATTTTCTTTTCTTTCTTTCTTACAGAACTTGAAACCTTTTTGACCTTTAAATATATCCCAGATTCCACGAAAATCTTGCTTCAAAATCGGTCAAGACCTTAATCAATCTCTGTTTTAAAAATATTTTTGAGATTGAAAATCTCCAAGTGTGAATCCAACTAGGTCAAGGTTAAGTTTCATAAGAATAGAAACCATAAAAAATTTTCAAAACTAAATCAGTAAAGATTTTCTTAAATCGAGAAAGAAACATGCAGATCTAGTGAAATATAACGTGGAAAGTGTAGATCTACAATTTCTATGAAGAAGAAATACAGATCTTCACAAAAATGTTTAAGTTGGTAATAAGATCACAGATCAAGAGGTTACAGCTTCAATATGAACAACCAAGTAACACCACTCTCTCTCAAACACTCAAGGTTGTGTTTGGGGTTGTGAATATACGAAGGTTTGAATCAGATTTGAAGTGTTTAGGGTTAGGGTTAGGGTTAGGATTAGGGTTTGGCTAACACAGTTTCCCTTTCTCTCTCTTCTCTCTTTTCTTTTCTCTCTTCTCTCTCACTTCTCTCTTCTCTCTATTTTTTCTCTCAAAAATGACGACTGCCAAAAGTCTTGAAAGGTTGAGAATTAGAGGGCTTATATAGGAGTGGAGGAAGGTTCTGGATAGTCGAAGGCAATCAAGGGCTGAGATTAGGTCTTCCTAATATTGACTTGATCCAAGGGTTATAATAAAGCGGTGGTTAAGTCGAAGTTGATTGGTCCACAGAGATAGCACATGGAAAGGTTTAAAAGACATGCAGGCCATCGATAAGGTTTGATCTAACAATCAGCAAACCACCAGCCAACCCTCTCTCATAAGAAACACAAAATGATACATCAGGAATGTGACAAGTGTTGGCATATAATTGGCTTGCAAACGCGCGTCAAAAATAATTATAGGCAGCACCCTGAAGTCTCTAGCGCATTTACATTCTACCCAATCAAACATTCCAATGAAAAATGAATTTTTCAAAATACCATATTAAACCCACAAAGTTTATAATCACACTTTTATTAATGAAAAAATTATTTTAAAAATGTTTAAAAATTCCCAAAAAATTATTAAAACAACATTTTAAGGGTAATTTAACACACAATCAATTTTAAGCAAAATATACACATGTATGCACTTCTAATGTGTGTAGTGTGATTCAATTTATACCTTCTTGGATCATTGAAGAGGATTAGAGAGATTAATTCTGAGGTTCTTTGGATTCTAGGTTAGACAACCAATTTTGTCACTATTTCCAAATTAGTTGAACACTTATACAGTATAGACTTAAGTAAGTCAAAGGTATAAGGTGCTTCAATCTTCCCCTTTGGAAATATGAGACAAAATCTCCTTTGAGTTAGTTTAAACTCTTAGGGAACCAAAAAAAATAAAACCTAGTCCTATACAAAAGATACTATCTACACATTTCCTAGAAAGTCCAAAATTACATAACTCAACTATTTACAAAATTTGTACACTAGAAATGGTAGACAATCAGTAGAAGAGATTCCTGCAAATATGCACACTAAGATCAAGCAGTTTAGATGAAATGTGAACAAAACATTGAACCCGTAAGACTCAAATTTCTCCCCCATTTTGTCTCAAATGGACAAAGGGTAAAAATTAAGGTCTTCATAGTTTAATCAGTACATACCATACCTATAGAATTACGCAAATACAGAAATCTATTATAGTCTAAAGGTTTAGTGAACATGTCTGCAAGTTGCACATCAGTAGGCAGGTAATGGATTTCTAACTCCTTAGTTTCAACAAGTTCGCGTATAAAATGATGTCTTATCTTAATATGCTTAGTTCGCGAGTGTTGAACCGGGTTTTTAGATATGTTAATAGCACTTTGATTGTCACAATACAATTGTAACTGATCTTCTTTAATCCCATAGTCGCTTAACATTTGTTTTATCCATAACAATTGAGC
Organism: Sambucus nigra; assembly: GCA_949130495.1. NCBI lineage: Eukaryota > Viridiplantae > Streptophyta > Magnoliopsida > Dipsacales > Adoxaceae > Sambucus > Sambucus nigra. The sequence goes on along the minus strand of OX422219.1, from coordinate 459,852,593 downwards.
ATAACAACTTCCAGCTGCTATATATTCGGACTCAGCCGTAGATAAAGATGTGAAATTCTATTTTTTGCTACTCCAACCTACTAAATTATTGCCGACATAATAACAGGCACCTGATGTACTTTTACTGTCATCAGTACAACTGGCCCAATCAGCATCAGTATACCCTATGATGGTACTGCAGGTATCATTAGTGTACCTAAGTCCAAGATTAAGAGTGCCCTTTATGTACTTTATTATACGTTTTACACACGATAAATGGCTCTCTTTAGGGTTATTCTGGTAACGAGCACACAGACATACATCATACATTATATCTGGTCGTGAGGCAGTTAGATAGAGTAGGCTACCAATCATACTACGATAAAGTGTGGAATCAACTGATTTTCCATATTCATCTTTACATAATTTAACAGTAGTACTCATAGGCGTTTTGGAAACTTTAGCATTATCTAAACCAAATTTCTTAACAAGATCTAAGGCATACTTAGTTTGAGAGACAAAAAGTCCATCAGAATTCAGTTTCACTTGAAATCCTAAGAAAAGTTGTAGCTCCCCCATAAGGGACATGTGAAACTCTTTATGCATAATAGCAGAAAAAGATTTGACTTCAGATGTTGAAGTAGACCCAAAGATGATGTCGTCTACATAGACTTGGGCTATAATAATGTTTTTGTCAAAATGTTTGACAAAGAGGGTCTGGTCATTTCCTCCTCTCTTAAAACCCTTATCCAACAAAAAGTTGGAAAGGCGTTCATACCAAGCTCGAGGAGCTTGTTTTAAGCCATACAAAGCCTTTTTTAGACGAAAGACATGGTCAGGGTATTTAGGGTCAATGAACCCTTTGGGTTGTTCTACATACGTTTCTTCGGACAGAATTCCATTGAGGAAGGCAGACTTGACATCCATTTGATAAAGTTTAAATTTTAACTGACATGCTATGGCGAAAAGAAGTGGAACAGATTCAAGACGAGTGACAGGGGAAAATGTCTCGTTAAAATCTATTCCTTCTATTTGTGAGTAACCTTGAGAAACTAGTCTAGCTTTGTTTCTAATGATTATCCCATTTTCATCAGATTTGTTCTTAAAGATCCAACGTGTGCCAATAACATTTTTGTTTTGAGGCCGCGGTACAAGATACCAGACATCGTGAATGACAAATTCTAAAAGTTCTTCCTGCATCGCAGAAATCCAGTTTGTGTCATTCAATGCTTCATTAACATTTTTCGATTCCACAAGGGAGACGAAACATGCATAATTAGCATAATTTCTTAACTGGGATCTAGTACGAACTGGCTCATTAGGATTACCAACCACGTTGTCAATGGGATGATCTTTAGAGACCCATCCAGTTACTTCTGGACTCCCAATAGGTAATGAGTATCTATTTCTGGTGAATCAGTTTTGAAATCATTTTCAGATTCAACCACAATAGGTGATTCAGATATCTAATTTTCGATAATAGTGTCGCTTACAATTACATTTATCGATTCCATAAGGGTCTTAGTACGCAGATTGTATATACGATAAGCACGACTATTTGGTGAGTAACCTAAAAAGATGGCTTTATCACCACGCGTCTCGAATTTAGACAAATGTTCTTTGTCTTTACAGACATAACACTGACTTCCTAAAGTTCTTAGATATTTCAGATTAGGCTTCTTACCGTACCACAACTCATAAGGGGTTTGTTTAGTGTTTTTCCTAAGGTAAACCCTATTAATGATATGACATGCAGTTCTAATAGATTCTAACCAGAAGTATTTAGGTAGATTTTTGGCATGCAACATGACACATGCCATCTCTTGAAGAGTTCGGTTGTTCCTTTCGGCAACACCGTTCTGCTGAGGAGTCTTAGGGGCACTGAATTCGTGTTTGTAACCATTGTAGTCACAATATTCAACTATTCCTGTGTCTATGAACTCTCCCCTCTATCGCTACGAATGCGATTGACTTGTGTGTCCTTCTCATTTTCAATTCTTAGTAAAATTTTCAAAAAATTCTGAAACGTGTCAGATTTATGTTTCAAGAAGGCAACCCAAGTGAATCGTGTGAAATCATTAACCATGAAAAGGATATAACTGTGTCCACAAAGACTAACAGTTCTAGAGAGACCAATAAGGTCCATATGGATGAGATCTAGAGGTCTATAGGTGATAATGTCTTTAACTTTTTTATGCGAAGTCTTAACTATTTTTCCTTCCTGGCAATGACCACAGACAACACTGGAAATAGGTTTAATTTTAGGAATTCCTCTAACAATCTCTTGACTAGACAATCTACCAAGGATATCATAACTTAGGTGACCCATACGATTATGCCAGATTTCATTGTCATCCATTCTGACAATGTTACAGGTTTCAGAACTAGTATTGACAGTATAACAATTGTCAGGTGTTCTAAATCCGGTAATAATGCATTCACCTTTATCATTTAGAATTTTACAATTGTTCTTTGAAAAGGTAACTGTATGGTCAGAGTCACAAAATTGTGATATACTTAGGAGGTTGGCTTTAAGGCCTTTAACTAATAGTACATTTTCAAGAGTAGGCATTCCCTCTTCTTTTAGGGTTCCTTTTCCTATGATCTGGGATGAAACTCCATCGCCAAAAACCACTTTCCCTCCATCAAATCTGGATTTGTTTAAGAGTTTGGTTTCATCTCCTGTCATATGTTTGGAGCATCCTGAATCTAAATACCAACCAGATGAAGTGTGTTCAGCTTTTAAGGCAGTGATAACAATGTTACACTTCATTTGGGGTAAAAGATCATCTTTTCTAACCCAAATAGCTCTTGTTTTAATTTTGCGCAAATTTGTCCTCATTTGATAAAATTTTCGAGAAGTAGATTTTTGTCGAAAAACATTTGGAGCAACAAACTGATTATTGTGGAAAATTTGAGCTTTTGGTTTAGGGAAGTTTCTGGGAGCCTTTCTCTTAAATGAACTCTTAGTTTTGGTCTTTCTATTGTTGTAGTTAGAGTTCTTGTCAGGTTGTCTAGGAAGGACATAATGGTTACGATTTTGCCTAGAATAGTTAAAGTTCTTGTAAACAGGAGTGTTGTACACAGGGGTGTTTAGACGCCTAGCATAACAACCTTCAAAGGAATGACCATAAATGTCACAGTAGGAGCAATATTGATTGCTTGAGGGATGAACTTCCTTAGGAAAACTTCTAAAGATGGGTTTAACAGGATTCCCTTCAGAATTCTTATTCCTAGGAGGTATGGTCTTAAAGGTAGATTCAGCCTTTCTGATCAAAGGATAGACGTATTTAGTCTTAAGTGCAGTGTCAGCCTTAGAATTACTAGACTCTCCAATGTCTTTATGTTATTGCTTTTGATCAAATTCCTTTTTAATAAAATGAAAGTCTGGACATGTTTCGATTGGTTTTTTGCCCCCAGGCACAAACTTAATAGGTTCAAGATTTGTAGTTTGTGGTTTATGCTTAGGGCAGAATCCAATACCGGTTATATCATCAGAATTGGTCTTGGAGTAAACAAAAAAGTCAGTAAAACAGTTCGAATTGTTTTCAAACTTAGAAAATTTTTTGAAAACAGTAGCTGTCTTTGTTTTTGCTTCCTCCAGTTCTAATAATGTTCCCTTGTATTTCATTTCCAGGGTTTCATTAGTTTTAGTCAACTCTTTTAACTTTTGATCAAAAGTTTCAATTTCAGATTGATGAGACAGACACTGGTTAGTGTACTCTTCGGCATTCAGCTTCACAATAAGACTTAGATCATCTAATTTCTTAGTCAGGTCTCTAACAGTCTTCCCCAGTCTAGTGCCTTTTTTGAGAGTTTTAGCATACAAAGTATGAATATCTGGGAGGTCATCTGTGTCTGAGTCCCTAAGTGAAATGTATGTAGTGACCCCTAACGATTCAGTTTTAGTACTCACGCACCCATTTACATCGTCGTTATCGAGATCACTTTGACTCACACACACGGAACTAGAGCTAGCAACATTTTCAGATAATAAAGCATCTAGGCCAGTCAAAGCAGTATTCACACAAGCAGGAGTAGGAGCATCATTATCACACACAGGCATATCATCATTGTAAATGATCTTAGCATAAAAGGACATGCAAGGGTCAAGTAAATTTGATGACTCAAGTTCTTCTTCATCAGAATCACTTGAATCATCCCAAGTTTTACAGACATTGGCTCTATTGTGTGTGTTGGTTTTATTCAGATTAACTCTACAATCGTGAGCAATGTGACCTAGTTTCCCACATCTAAAACATTCAATCTTTTTAAGGTCTCTACTGGGTCTGGATTTGTTGTCCTTAGGATGTTTGTCAAGACCTCTCTCATGAGGTTTGGGATTAGACACAGTTGGATAATTAGGCTTGCCTTGTTTAGATGCCTGTTTGTTTCTAAATTTAACAATTTTCTTAAATTGTTTTGACATTAAGGCAATCTAATTATCTAGTTTGTCTATATCACACTCCTCATCAGATTTACAGTTGGTCAGATTAGTCTCAAGCTTAGATATTTTAGAGGAAAAACTCAAGTTAGAGTTGGGCTATTTTCTTTGAGACTGATTTAATTGTTTCTTAAAGTCTAATTCCATTTCCACAGTCCTAAGTTTGCTACTGAGTAACTCAGGGGTAAGGTTTTGATCACTCGTTTCCTCAATAGCATACCTCTTGCTGTCAAACTTTTGTGGTAATGATCTTAGAATTTTAGAAACAATCTCATTCCTATCATATGTTATACCATTAGCATGCAACTTAGTAACTATATCAGTTAAGTTCATGTAAAAGTCGTCAAAAGACTCAGAGTCGGACATAATCAAAGAGTTGTACTGCTGGGTAAGCATTTGAGTTTTAGCAGCTTTCACTCTTGAGTCTCCTTCATGAGCAGTGATTAATGTGTCCCAAGCTTCCTTAGAAGTGGCACAAGATGAGATTCTTTTGAACTCATACTCATTAATAGACATAAAAATGGCATTCTTGCCTTTATTGTTATTTCGAGAAATAGTTTTCTCTTCTTGGGTAAACTCACTTAAGATTTTCTTTACCCTCTCATCACTTCCTTCAGTGGCTGGTTTAGTAGGATAAGTATATCCGTTTTCAATAATGTCCCAGACATCATCTCCTAAAGTCCCTTGGATGAAGGCAACCATTCTTACTTTCCAGTAAGAAAAGTTGTTTCCATCAAAGAGTGGAGGTCTGGACAGATTACCAAACCTTTCATTCTTCTCGTCCATAGTTAGGATTTTTCAGAAAACGATTTCAGAAACACAAGATCTTTTTTAAATAAAAGTTTACAGGGATCTGATACCAATTGAAAAACGTTGCTAATGCCGTTTAATACAAGATTAAACTGTATAAGCAACTCCGAGATGTTTGTTGAAGAAACCCTTTTCTTTTGAAAAAATAAACTTATAAACAACAAGATGTGTTTACAAAAACTTATGTACGAGAATAACCAAGACTTTGGAATCAGTTTTAAAACTAAGATAGTTTCAAAAATTCAGCACTCTATAGAATGAGATGAGGAGATGAAGATAATCAGAACAAACCGTTTTTAACGTGGTAAAACCTCTCCCAATAGAGGAAACATCCACGGTGACTTCTAAGTCACGAAAGTAAAAATCCACTAACAACAAATAACAGTTAAAAACAATACAACATACATGCACACAAATCAACCTATTCTAAGTTTAGTAATATACCCCACTTGGTGTCCTTCTAACTTCTCATAGATCTGATTGTTGATGATGTTCTTCCAGTTTGATAACTTCCTTTTGCTTTAGCTTCCTTGCGTCGACTCAATAATCTTTGATCTTATTCATAATACTTCCAGTGTGATAGTGTGTTAAGTGTTTGTGATGTGATTCCTATCAACATGCATGAACTCACACACACTTAGTTTTTACAGACAGTCCTAGAAAATTACATATAAAGACTATATGCTGTGATTTTCTTTTCTTTCTTTCTTACAGAACTTGAAACCTTTTTTACCTTTAAATATATCCCAGATTCCACGAAAATCTTGCTTCAAAATCGATCAAGACCTTAATCAATCTCTGTTTTAAAAATATTTTTGAGATTGAAAATCTCCAAGTGTGAATCCAACTAGGTCAAGGTTAAGTTTCATAAGAATAGAAACCATAAAACATTTTCAAAACTAAATCAGTAAAGATTTTTTTAAATCGAGAAAGAAACATGCAGATCTAGTGAAATATAACATTCAAAGTGTAGATCTACAATTTCTATGAAGAAGAAATACAGATCTTCCCAAAAATGTTTAAGTTGGTAATAAGATCACAGATCAAGAGGTTACAGCTTCAATATGACCAACCAAGTAACACAACTCTCTCTCAAACACTCAAGGTTGTGTTTGGGGTTGTGAATATACGAAGGTTTGAATCAGATTTGAAGTGTTTAGGGTTAGGGTTAGGGTTAGGATTAGGGTTTGGCTAACACAGTTTCCCTTTCTCTCTCTTCTCTCTTTTCTTTTCTCTCTTCTCTCTCACTTCTCTCTTCTCTCTATTTTTTCTCTCAAAAATGACGACTGCCAAAAGTCTTGAAAGGTTGAGAATTAGAGGGCTTATATAGGAGTGGAGGAAGGTTCTGGATAGTCGAAGGCAATCAAGGGCTGAGATTAGGTCTTCCTAATATTGACTTGATCCAAGGGTTATAATAAAGCGGTGGTTAAGTCGAAGTTGATTGGTCCACAGAGATAGCACATGGATAGGTTTAAAAGACATGCAGGCCATCGATAAGGTTTGATCTAACGATCAGCAAACCACCAGCCAACCCTCTCTCATAACAAACACGAAATGATACATCAGGAATATGACAAGTGTTGGCATATAATTGGCTTGCAAACGCGCGTCAAAAATAATTACAGGCAGCACCCTGAAGTCTCTAGCGCATTTACATTCTACCCAATCAAACATTCCAATGAAAAATGAATTTTTCAAAATACCATATTAACCGCACAAAGTTATAATCACACTTTTATTAATGAAAACATTATTTTAAAAATGTTTAAAAATTTTAAAAATTCCCAAAAAATTATTAAAACAACATTTTAAGCGGAATTTAACACACAATCAATTTTAAGCAAAATATGCACATGTATGCACTTCTAATGTGTGTAGTGTGATTCAATTTATACCTTCTTGGATCATTGAAGAGGATTAGAGAGATTAATTCTGAGGTTCTTTAGATTCTAGGTTAGACAACCAATTTTGTCACTATTTCCAAATTACTTGAACACTTATACAGTAAAGACTTAAGTAAGTCAAAGGTATACGGTAATTTTTCATATTTCTAGACTTAGGCTTAAAACATGGTGTTAAAAGGTGAAAACTCGAAACAGCCCCCGAACGGCTCCGTGGGTGGCATCAACACCTCCCACGGGACCATATTAACTCGTAGGAACTGACCCCGCATCCGCGGGTCTCCCGGTTTGAGAATACGAAGGTAATTTGCGTATTTCTAGACTTAGGCTTAAAAATATGGCGTTAGAAGGTGAAAACTCAAAACAGCCCCCGAACGGCTCCGTGGGTGGGACCAACACCTCCCACGGGACCAACGTAACTCGTAGGAACTGACCCCACAACCGTGGGTCACCCCATTTGAGAATACGATGGTAATTTGCGTATTTCTAGACTTAGGCTTAAAACGTGGCGTTAGAAGGTGAAAACTCGAAACAGCCCCCGAACGGCCCCGTGGGTGGCACCAACACCTCCCATGGGACGAACGTAACTGGTAGGAACTGGCCCAGCAGCCACGGGTCTCCTGGTTTGAGAATACGACGGTAATTTGCGTATTTCTAGACTTAGGCTTAAAACATGGCGTTAGAAGGTGAAAACTCGAAACAGCCCCCGAACGGCCCCGTGGGTGGCACCAACACCTCCCACGGGAACAACGCAACTAGTAGGAACTGACCCCGCAGCCGCGGGTCTCCCGGTTTGAGAATACGATGGTAATTTGTGTATTTCTAGACTTAAGCAAAATATTGCGTTAGAGGGTGAAAACTCGAAACATCCCCCGAACGGCCCCGTGGGTAGCACCAACACCTCCCACGGGACCAACGTAACTCATAGGAACTGACCACGCAGCTGCGGGTCTTTCGGTTTGAGAATACGACAGTAATTTGCTTATTTCTAGACTTAGGCTTAAAAACATGGCGTTATAGGGTGAAAACTCGAAACAGCCCCCGAACGGCCCCGTGGGTGGCACCAACACCTCCCACGGGATCAATATAACTCGTAGGAACTGACCCCGTAGTCACGGGTCTCCCGGTTTGAGAATACGATGATAATTTGCGTATTTTTAGACTTAGACTTAAAAACGTGGCGTTAGAGGGTGAAAACTCGAAACAACCGCCGAACGGCCCCGTGGGTGGCATCATCACCTCCCACGAGACCAATGTAACTCATAGGAACTGACCCCACAGCCGTGGGTCTCCGGGTTTGATAATACAATGATAATTTGAATATTTCTAGACTTAGGCTTAAAAACATGACGTTAGAGGGTGAAAACTCGAAACAACCCCCGAACTGCCCCGTGGGTGGAACCAACACTTCCCACGGGACCAATGTAACTCGTAGGAACTTACCACGCAACCGCGAGACTCCCGGTTTGAGAATACGAAGATAATTTGCGTATTTCTAGACTTAGGCATAAAAGCATGGCGTTAGAGGGTGAAAGCTCGAAACATCCCCCAAACGGCCCCGTGGGTGGCACCAACACCACCCACGGGAGCAATGTAACTCGAAGGAACTGACCCCGTAGCCGAGATTCTCCCGGTTAGAGAATACGACGGTAATTTGCGTATTTCTAGACTTAAGGAAAACGTGGCGTTTAAAGGTGAAAACTCGAAACAGCCCCCAAACGGCCCCGTGGGTGGGACCAACACCTCCCACGGGACCAACGTAACTCGTAGGAACTGACCCCGCAACCGCGGGTCTCTCGGTTTGAGAATACGATGGTAATTTGCGTAATTCTAGACTTAAGCTTAAAACGTGGCGTTAGAAGGTGAAAACTCGAAACAGCCCCCGAACGGCCCCGTGGGTGGCACCAACACCTCCCACGGGACCAACGTAACTCGTAGGAACTGACCCCGCAGTTGCGGGTCTCCCGGTTTGAGAATACGACGGTAATTTGCGTATTTCTAGACTTAAGCTTAAAACATGGCGTTAGAAGGTGAAAACTCGAAACAACCCTCGAACGGCCCGGTGGGTGGGACCAATAACTCCCACGAGACCAACATAACTCGTAGGAACTGACCCCGCAGCGACGGGTCTCCCGGTTTGAGAAGACGATAGTAATTTGCTTATTTCTAGACTTAGGCTTAAAAACATGGCGTTAGAGGGTGAAAACTCAAAACAGCCCCCGAACGGCCCCGTGGGTGGCACCAACACCTCCCACGGGACCAATGTAACTGGTAGGAACTGACCCCGCAGTCGCGAGTCTACCGGTTTGAGAATATGACGATAATTTGCGTATTTCTAGGCATAGGCTTAAAAACATGGCGTTAGAGGGTGAAAACTCGAAACAACCGCTGAACGACCCCGTGGGTGGCACCATCACCTCCTACGAGACCAATGTAACTCGTAGGAATTGACCCCACAGCCGTGGGTCTCCCGGTTTGAGAATACGATGATAATATGCATATTTCTAGACTTAGGCTTAAAAACATGACGTTAGAGGGTGAAAACTCGAAACAACTCCCGAACTGCCCCGTGGGTGGAACCAACACCTCCCACGGGACCAATGTAACTCGTAGAAACTTACCGTGCAACCGCGACCCTCCCGGTATGAGAATACGACGATAATTTGCGTATTTCTAGACTTAGGCTTAAAAACATGGCGTTAGAAGGTGAAAACTCGAAACATCCCCCGAACGGCCCCGTGGGTGGCACCAACACCACCCACGGGACCAATGTAACTCGTAAGAACTGACCCCGCAGCCGAGGGTCTCCCGGTTTGAGAATACGACGGTAATTTGCATATTTCTAGACTTAAGCAAAACATGGCGTTAAAAGGTGAAAACTTGACACAGCCCCCGAACGGCCCCGTGGGTGGCACCAACACCTCCCACGGGACCAACGTAGCTCGTAGGAACTGACCCCGCAACCGCGGGTCTCCCGGTTTGTGAGTACTATGATAATTTGCGTATTTCTAGACTTAGGGTTAAAAACATGACGTTAGTGGGTGAAAAGTCGAAACAGCTCTCGAACGGCCCCGTGGGTGGCACCAACACCTCCCACGGGACCAATGTAGCTCGTAGGATCTGACCCCGCAGCCGCGGGTCTCTCGGTTTGAGAGTAATACGGTAATTTGCATATTTCTAGACTTAGGCTTAAAAACATGACGTTAGAGGGTGAAAACTCGAAACAGCCCCCGAACGGCCCCGTGGATGGCACCAACACCTCCCACGGGACCAACGTAGCTCGTAGGAGCTGACCCCGCAGCCGCGGGTCTCCCGATTTGAGAGTACGACGGTAATTTGCGTATTTCTAGTCTTAGGCTTTAAAACAGGACGTTAGAGGGTGAATACTCGAAACAGCCCCCGAACGGGCCCGTGGGTGGGACCAACACCTCCCACGGGACCAACGCAACTCGTAGGAACTGACCCCGCAGCCGCGGGTCTCCCGATTTGAGAGTACAACGATAATTTGCGTATTTCTAGACTTAGGCTTAAAACGTGGCGTTAAAAGGTAAAAACTCAAAACAGCCCCCGAACGGCCTCTTGGGTGGCACCAACACCTCCCATGGGACCAACGTAACTCGTAGGAACTGACCCCGTAGCCGCGAGTCTCCCGGTTTGATAATACGATGGTAATTTGCGTATTTCTAGACTTAGGCTTAAAACATGGCGTTATAAGGTGAAAACACGAAATAGCCCCCGAACGGCCCCGTGGGTGGCACCAACACCTCCCACGAAACCAACGTAACTCGTAGGAACTGACCCCGCGGCCGCGCGTCTCCCGGTTTGAGAATACGACGGTAATTTACGTATTTCTAGACATAGGCTTAAAAACATGGCGTTAGAAGGTGAAAACTCGAAACAGCCCTCGAACGGCCCGGTGGGTGGGACCAATAACTCCCACGAGACCAACATAACTCGTAGGAACTGACCCCACAGCCACACGTCTCCCAGTTTGAGAATACGACACTAATTTGCTTATTTCTAGACTCAGGCTTAAAAACATAGCGTTAGAGGGTGAAAACTCGAAACAGGCCCCGAACGGCCCCGTGGGTGGCACCAACACCTCCCACGGGACCAATGTAACTCGTAGGAACTGACCCCGCAGTCGCGGGTCTCCCGGTTTGAGAATACGACGGTAATTTACATATTTCTAGACTTAGGCTTAAAAACATGGCGTTAAAGGGTGAAAACTCGAAACAATCGCCGAACAGCCCCGTGGGTGGCACCATCACCTCCCATGAGACCAATGTAACTCGTAGGAACTGACCCCACAGCCGTGGGTCTCTCGGTTTGAGAATACGGCTGTAATTTGCTTATTTCTAGACTTAGGCTTAAAAACATGACGTTAGAGGGTGAAAACTCGAAACAGCCCCCGAACGGCCCCGTGGGTGGCACCAACACCTCCCACGGGACCAACGTTACTCATAGGAACTAACCCCGCAGCCGCGGGTCTCCCGATTTGAGAATACGACAATAATTTGCGTATTTCTAGACTTAGGCTTAGAAACATGGCCTTAGAGGGTGAAAACTCGAAACAGCCCCCGAAAGGCCCCGTGGGTGGCACTTAAACCACCCACGGGACCAATGTAACTCGTAGGAATAGACCCCGCAGCCGAGGGTCTCCCGTTTTGAGAATACGACGGTGATTTGTGTATTTCTAGACATAAGTAAAACATGGCGTTAAAAGGTGAAAACTCGAAACAGCCCCCGAACGGCCTTGTGGGTGGCACCAACACCTCCCACGAGACCAACGTAACTCGTAAGAACTGACCCCGCAGCTGCGGGTCTCCCAGTTTGAGAGTACTACGATAGTTTGCGTATTTCTAGACTTAAGCAAAACATTTTGTTAGAGGGTGAAAACCCGAAACAACCCCCGAACGGCCCCGTGTGTGGCACCAACACCCCCCACGGGACCAACGTAACTCGAAGGAACTGACCCCGCAGTCGCGGGTCTCCCGACTTGAGAATGCGATGATAATTTGTGTATTTCTAGACTTGGGCTTAAAAACAGGGCGTTAAAGGGTGAAAACTCGAAACAGCCCCCGAACGGCCCCGTGGGTGGCACCAACACCACCCACGGGACCAACGTAACTCGTAGGAACTGACCCCGCAGCCGCGGGTCTCCCGGTTTGAGAATACGATGGTAATTTGCGTATTTCTAGACTTAACCAAAATATGGCGTTAAAAGGTGAAAACTCGAAACAGCCCCTAAATGGCCCAGTGGGTGGCACCAACACCTCCCACGAAACCAAAGTAACTCGTAGGAACTCAACCCCACAGCCGTGGGTCTCCCGGTTTGAGAGTACTACGGTAATTTGCGTATTTCTAGACTTAGGCTTAAAAACACGACGTTAGAGGGTGAAAACTCGAAACAGCCCCCGAACGGCCCCGTGGGTGGCACCAACACCTCCCACGGGACCAACGTAACTCGTAGGAACTGACCCCGCAGTCGCGGGTCTTCCGGTTTGAGAATACGAAGGTAATTTGCGTATTTCTAGACTTAGGCTTAAAACATGGCGTTAAAAGATGAAAAATCGAAACAGCCCCCGAACGGCTCCGTGTGTGGCACCAACACCTCCCACGAGACCAACGTAACTCGTAGGAACTGACCCCGCAGCCGCGGGTCTCCCGGTTTGAGAATACGATGGTAATTTACGTATTTCTAGACTTAGGCTTAACAACATGGCGTTAGAAGATGAAAACTCGAAACAGCCCCCGAACAGCTCCGTGGGTGGGACCAGCACCTCCCACGGGACCAACGTAACTCGTAGAAACTGACCCCGCAGCCGCGGATCTCCCGGTTTGAGAATACAACGGTAATTTGCGTATTTCTAGACTTAGGCTTAAAACATGGCGTTAGAAGGTGAAAACTCGAAAGAGCTCCCGAACGGCCCCGTGGGTGGCACCGACAGCCGCGGGTCTCCCAGTTTGAGATTACGACGATAATTTTTGTATTTCTAGACTTAAGCAAAATATGGCGTTAGAGGTAAAACGCAAAATAGCCCCCGAACGGCCCCGTGGGTGGTACCAACACCTCCCACGGGACCAATGTAACTCGTAGGAAGTGACCCCGCCGCCACGGGTCTCCCGATTTGAGAGTACTACGGTAATTCCCATATTTCTAGACTTAGGCTTAAAAACATGACGTTAGAGGGTGAAAACTCAAAACAGCCCCCGAACGGCCCCGTGGGTGGCACCAACACCTCCCACGGGACCAACGTAACTCGTAGGAACTGACCCCGCAGCCGCGAGTCTCCCGGTTTGAGAATACGACGGTAATTTGCCTATTTCTAGACTTAGGCTTAAAAACATAGCGTTAGAAGATGAAAACTCGAAATAGCCACCGAACGGCCCTGTGGTTGGGACCAACACCTCCCACGGGACCAACGTAACTCATAGGAACTAACCCCGCAGCCGCGGGTCTCCCGGTTTGAGAATACGATAATAATTTGAGTATTTCTAGACTTAGGCTTAGAAACATGGCGTTAGAGGGTGAAAACTCGAAACAGCCCCCGAACGGCTCCGTGGGTGGCATCCACACCACCAACGGGACCAATGTAACTCGTAGGTACAGACCCCGCAGCCGAGGGTCTCCCGGTTTGAGAATACGACGGTAATTTGTGTATTTCTAGACATAAGTAAAACATGGCGTTAAAAGGAGAAAACTCGAAATAGCCCCCGAACGGCCCCGTGGGTGGCACCAACAACTCCCACGGGACCAACGTAACTCGTAGGAACTGACCCCGCAGCTGCGGGTCTCCCGATTTGAGAGTACTACGATAATTTGCATATTTCTAGACTTAAGCAAGACATTTCGTTAGAGGGTGAAAACCCGAAACAGCCCCCGAACAGCCCCGTGTGTGGCACCAACATCTCCCAAGGGACCAACGTAACTCGAAGGAACTGACCCCACAGCCGCGGGTCTCCCGATTTGAGAATACGACGATAATTTGCGTATTTCTAGACTTAGCCATAAAAACAGGGCGTTAGAGGGTGAAAACTCGAAATAGCCCCCGAACGGCCCCGTGGGTGGCACCAACACCACCCACGGGACCAACGTAACTCGTAGGAACTGACCCCGCAGCCGTGGGTCTCTCGGCTTCAGAATACAAAGTTAATTTGCGTATTTCTAGACTTAAGAAAAAACATGGCGTTAGAGGGTAAAAATCCAAAACAGCCCCCGAACGGCCCCGTGGGTGGCACCAACACCTCCCACGGGACCAACGTAAGTCGTAGGAACTGACCCCGCAGCCGCGGGTCTCTCGGTTTGTGAGTACTATGGTAATTTGCGTATTTCTAGAGTTAGGCCTAAAAACATGACGTTAGAGGGTGAAAACTCGAAACAGCCCCCGAACGGCCCCGTGGGTGGCACCAACACCTCCCACGGGACCAACGTAACTCGTAGGAACTGATCCCGCAGTTGCGGGTCTCCCGGTTTGAGAGTACGAAGGTAATTTGCATATTTCTAGACTTAGGTTTAAAAACATGATGTTAGAAGGTGTAAACTCGAAACAACCCCCGAACAGCCCCGTGGGTGGCACCAACACCTCCCACGGGACCAACGTAACTCGTAGGAACTGACCCCGCAGTCACGGGTCTCCCAGTTTGAGAATACGACGGTAATTTGCGTATTTCTAGACTTAGGCTTAAAACATGGCGTTAAAAGGTAAAAACTCGAAACAGCCCCCGAACGGCTCCGTGGGTGGCACCAACACCTCCCACGGGACCAACGTAACTCGTAGGAACTGACCCCGCAGCCGTGGGTCTCCCGGTTTGAGAATACGACGGTAATTTGCGTTTTTCTAGACTTAAGCAAAACATTGCGTTAGAGGGTGAAAACTCAAAACAGCCACCGAACGGCCTCGTGGGTGGAACCAACACCTCCAACGGGACCGATGTAACTCATAGGAACTGACCCCGCAGTCGTGGGTCTCCCAGTTTGAGAATACGAAGATAATTTATGTATTTCTAGACTTAGGCTTAACAACATGGCGTTAGAAGGTAAAAACTCGAAACAGCCCCCGAACGGCCCCGTGGGTGGGACCAGCACCTTCCACGGGACCAACGTAACTCGTAGGAACTGACCCCGCAGCCGCGGGTCTCCCAGTTTGAGATTACGACGGTAATTTGCGTATTTCTAGACTTAGGCTTAAAACATGGCGTTAGAAGGTGAAAACTCCAAACATCCCCCGAACGGCCCCGTGGGTGGCACCAACAGCCGCGGGTCTCCCGGTTTGAGAATACGATGGTAATTTGTGTATTTATAGACTTAAGAAAAACATGGCGTTAGAGGGAAAACTCGAAATCTCCCCCAAACGGCCCCGTGGGTGGCACCAACACCTCCCACGGGACAAACGTAACTCGTAGGAACTGACCCCGCAATCGCGAGTCTCCCGGTTTGAGAATACGGTTGTAATTTGCTTATTTCTAGACTTAGGCTTAAAAACATGGCGTTAGAGGGTGAAAACTCGAAACAGCCCCCGAACGGCCCTGTGGGTGGCACCAACACCTCCCACGGGACCAACGTAACTCGTAGGAACTGACCCCGCATCCACGGGTCTCCCGGTTTGAGAATACGGCTGTAATTTGCTTATTTCTAGACTTAGGCTTAAAAACATGATGTTAGAGGGTGAAAACTCGAAGCATCCCCCGAACGGCCCCGTGGGTGGCACCAACACCTCCCACGGGACCAACGTAACTCGTACGAACTGACCCCGCAACCGCGGGTCTCCCGATTTGAGAATACGATGATAATTTGCATATTTCTAGACTTACGCTTAAAAACATGGCCTTAGAGGGTGAAAACTCGAAACAACCCATGAACGGCCCCGTGGGTGGCACCATCACCTCCCACGAGACCAATGTAACTCGTAGGAACTGATCACGCAATCGCGGGACTCACGGATTGAGAATACGATGGTAATTTGCATATTTTTAGGCTCGGGCTTAAAAACATGGCGTTAGAGGGTAAAAATCCAAAACAGCCCCCGAACGGCGTCGTGGGTGGCGCCGACACCTCCCGCGGGACCAATGTAACTCGTAGGAACTGACCCCACAGCCGCGGGACTCCCGATTTAAGAATACGACGATAATTTTTATATTTCTACTTGGATATTGATAATTTTAACTGATATATGCAATTTTTCAGCTTGATTAAATTTTTTGTAAAACTACTTGGTTACTGATATTTTTTTTTATGTATCCTATCATTTGTAGGATTTTTGCACGCGGATCAAACGAAGGAGGCAATGGTCTACAGCATATAGATTGTTTATATGTTGTGGACAATCAGGATTTTGTCAGCCATGTGGGCTTTTATTGTTTAGTTTTATGGTCGTGCAGGCTTTTATAATTTGATTGTTGAATTTTATGACCGTGCAGGCTTTATAATAAGTAGGTTTTACATTTACAGGTTTTGGAATGTCAAGAAAATAGAGGAAACTCTGCCCAATTTTTTTTTTTGTCTGTGAATTATTAAGATGTGTAATACTTATAAGTTTGTATATATATTTGTTTATTAACAACGTTCTCGATTCGCAATTTTTGATTTTTTTTATTGTTTTGCCAATAATAAATATTTGTAACACCTCGTACGCGTCAAACGTTACACGTATCAACTGATGGTGCACTCACAAGACCCCCAGTTTTAGGATTGGGCCAAAAAAATACATTTTTTTTTAAATTATAGTTAAATATGGTCATGGACTTTGTCCATGACCATTTTTATTTTTTCGTCACGCATAAAAATGGTCTCGGCCAAAGTCCGCGACTATTTTTTTCGTCACGGTTGTGGGTCACGGACTTGGACCGCGACCATTTTTTTTTATTTTTTTGTCACGATTGTGGGTCGCGGACTTTGGCCGCGACAAATTTGTTACGATTGTGGGTCACGAATTAGGACCGCGACCAATTTTTTTAATATTTTTTTGTCACGGTAATGAGTCGCGGACTTTGGTCGCGACCAATTTGTCACGGTTGTGGGTCACGGATAAGGGCCGCGACCATTTTTTAAAAAAAAAATTTGTCACGGTTGTGGGTCGCGGACTTTGGCCACGACCAATTTGTCACGGTTGTGGGTCATGGATGAGGGACGCGACCTATCACGACATGGGTCACGGCCTAAGTCTGCGACCATCTGCCGTGACCCATCTCGGCCGTGACCATTTTTTGGTCACGGACTTGGGCCGCGACCCACGAAAATGGTCACACCCGAAATGGTCACGGCCCAAGTCCGTGACCCACAGCTTTGGTCAGGGATTTTGTCCATGACCAATCGCTAGTTTTGGTGTAGTGCCAACTGCCACCATTTCTGCACTTCGAGTAGAATACCTTCTTTACTTTTTAAAAAGCACAAATAAAAGTATCGTTGACTATGAAATCTTTAATCTTTAGATTTGATAAATCTACCATAATAAGTTTGGACTCAGGATCAACTTTGCAAGAATTCTTAGTATCCTCGACATTTACTAAATCACAATAGAATACGGTTTATCTGAAATCTAAGTAATTGAGTTCTAGGATTTTTTGGATTATCCCATAATAGGTTAGCACCGTATTCTTTGGATTTTTATTGATTTTGCTAGCGATACATGTGGTCAAGGCTGAAGTTGATGTTCCACTATTTTGTGTCAAAAGCTTTTCCTCATATGGATATGAAATGAAATCAAAACCGTTGGTGCATAGTTTCTTAAACTCTTTCGCACGATAACTTGGGCCTTTTGCTAGGCGTGAAAGCCTAGAAGAGATATCACCTCTTTTTAGAAGATTCATTTATTAATGAATTTTCATTAGAGCATGTTTTTATCACATATGAATAAATAAATCTACACATAAGATGTGAAATTTACCTCTTTTGATACTCATGCCCTAAAATCAGTTGTCGTGAAATTTCTCCTTTGATTTTGGGCAATTTCATTCTCGTACTTCCTACGAGTAAATTGTAGAGTTTAGATAAAAAAAATATAAAATACATATAGTCAAAGAAGAAGTATTTAGTAGATATTCATTCTCTCCAGTCTTCTTGATCTTGTGATTCAAAGACATAACGAGTTGTTTGCTTGTATTATATTTTTGAGTTTCACCTCCTTAGGGTTCCCAAATGATAATTCGGCTTCAAAATTGGCAGGTTCCTCAATCACTCCTACTACATGAGGATTGAACCTCCTCACCTCTTGTTCTGGCATATATTCCTCCCACCGTATAATGATGATTCGATAGTTACGTATTCTTTAGCAATTGACCCTCCAACATACCGTGTATTCTTTAGGTAATCTTTGAAGATTTTCATCAAGAGCTCAAAAGGATATATCCAATGATACCTAACAGGACTACATAATAAAGCTTCATCACATAAATGCACGAGCAAGTGAATGCTAATATCAAAGAATGACGGGGGAAAATATTTCTCTAATACACAAACTACCTCATCTAAAGTTGATTTTGCAGCTTTAATGTTCCTTCTACTTACCACTTTTGCACAAAATAGGGTAAAAGACAAACTGGTTTGTACAATTGCCCAGCGGAAATCTTTGTGTTTAGATAAGTAATGCCGAAATAACAGAGGGATTAATTGGATTATTACATACCAGTCGTGAGACTCACACTATTTTAAGTCATTTTCTTGGTAGCTTACTACCCTATATAAATTACCATAATAACCCATTGGAATCTTCAAGTTAAACAACGTGTCTAAGAGGATCTTATTCTCACTAGTAGTCAAAATGAAATGCAATCGGAGGGGTAGAAATTCATCATGTTGTAGTATTATTTCTTAACGAGAGTTTCTTCTTTCGCTTCATATCCTCTAGATCTCGGAGGTCCCTCTATCCATCTTTGGAATGAGATCCACCCATACACGTCCCTATCAAATGTTCTATAATATTCTTCTCTGTGTGCATCACATAAATTACATTCCCTACACGATGATCTTTCTAATATGACAAATAAACAGTACTGATCGCCTGGACCATGGTTTTGCTTTACTAGGGTCATTAGGATCTCCCCTTGCTTTATGCTTCAGGTTTACAAACTTGGGGTGTTTGCCTACGTACCTATTCCCCACAGTCGTATCCATCGCCTTCTCCTCAATATACTGACCAAAAAGTCGAGCAGGTGCCATCCGATGCTCTTGACCAATAGGATAAAAGCTTGACTTGTCATTCCAAAAAGGGTGACAGGTCGAAAAAAATCTAAAATGGCCCTTGTAACTCATATTACTGCTAGGTTTTACACAAGTGTCTGCAGTTTGCTCCCAACATATAGGACATCCATAATAACTATGAGCATTACAACCATATAATGTCCCATAAGCAGGAAGGCCATGGATCGCCCACATCACCATTACTTTAAGTGTGAACTTTTCACCCTCGCCGTCATGCCTTTATCCCACAACACTTTAAGTTATTCGATTAATGTGGCTAAGAATATATCAATATCATCTCTTGGAGCCTTCGATCCGAGTATGCATAAAGATAATAATGTGAACTCCTTTCTCATGCATAGTGTTGGAGGGATACTTAAAGGCGTTATGAGAACTGGCCAATAACTCTAACTACTAATTAAATTACCGAAAGGGTTAAACCCATTGATTGAGATTACAAGATGAACGTTGCACCGTTCCTTTGAAAATTCATGGTGTCATGCGTTCGAATTTTTTCAGAGAAGTGAATCAATCGAATGACGCATCAGATTCCCACCCACCTTACATCGAGCATGCCATGTCATGGCCTATGCTATCCAAGGTACAGTAAAAAACCATTTTGACCATGGCCAAAGTGGAAAATACTTCAAAACCTTTTGTGGTACTTGCGATCTCTTTTGATAATTTGTAGATTTGTCATTTACCTTCTCACAAATGACATATATAAGCTCACTTCATACTGGACATTCATCCTTCTCTCTTTGCTCGTTGTTGTACAATATGCAATCACACTTACATGCATGCATAGATTTGTATTTCAATCCCAAAATCTTCAACCTCTTATTCATCGTAAGATAATTGTCTGGTAACGTGATCTCTTTTGGGAGAAATTCTTTAGTCCACTTAAGAATTTTGGTTACATTGTTCCTAGATAAACCAAAATGACTTTTCAAATTATGAATACTAGTCATTGCGTATTATATCGAGTGATCTTCATCACAATATTTATACAATGATCTACCTGCATCGACTTTCAACCGTGTATATTCTCAGTCTCCTAGTATTTCAGTATTAAATTGTTCATTATTCACATTATTTTTTGCCACAGGTTGGTGATTTTTGTCGTGGTTGAATCCGTAAGCATCATCAATTAGGTCAGTAAATGGAAAAAATGCTGGCGAATCATTTAACACTTTAACTCATTGGTGTTACATTACGCGGTCAGTTACAAATAATTCTTCATGAACAGAAGGTACATGTTTTTTACCACAGTATGTCCATTTGTTATAATCTTGAAAAATTCCCCACTTTATCAAATGTAATTCAACATCGTCTAAAGATTTGTATTTTTCGTTGATACAATGGGTGCACGGACACGAAATCTTCTAACTTTTAAGGTTCTTAAAAGTGGAGCTAATGAATTCTTGAACTCCTTTAGCGTAACTATTAGCTATTCGTTTAGTCTCCCCCATCCACTCTGTGATTTATGGAAAATCCGTTTAATAATCTTCAAATTACAGTCCTGTGTTAACATGATAAAATAAATATCATGTTGCATAAATATCATTTTGCATAGTAAAGCACTAATATATTGTCAAAGGAAAGCACTAATACAGTGTCAACAACGCACCAATCAATCAAACTATGCAATAACTAAAATACAAGAACACACCAATCAACGATACTAGAGAACCACCTAAACTCAAATTAAATAAATTTGTCTAGAGATATTATTATAACATAAGAAAAATATTACAATATCTTCATCAAACGATAAACTAGCCAAATGGTAAAAGAGTTTAAATAATTTTTCAACAAATTCCCTTCTCCACTATCGACGTGTACTGGAGCATCTTCATTATCGACATATACTTTATCAACTAGGATCTGGAACTTATCCTCCTGCAAAGGCTGATTATGTACTAAAGTTCCTACTTGAGTGGAGATGAGCGTGCACACCCTAACAATAAATTTATCGCTCAGGCCCTTCATATAGTATTTCTCACCATAGTCGGCGTGGGTTATTGACGATGATCCAAGAAATATGGCATGCTGAGGTGTTGAGAAGGGGAATGTGGAAGGGGTATTCGACATCTGTGAGGGGAATGGAGAAGGAGGAAAATTTTGAGGAGGTAAGGGGAAATTGGGATACATTGGGGGATGCAGGGTCATACGACTAGTTAAAAGGGACATAATTTGTGAAGTTTATCATGCATGCCTCCCAATTCATTTTGAAGCCCCATTATATCCCCTTCAGTTCTAGAATGACTTTCATCATTGGATGAGAAATGCTTATTAACATAAAAAGCTCGTCCACGAAAGGTGAGGTGTGTTTGAATCTTGTTTTTAACATATATGACCCCAAACATCTCATCCTCCCTATATGGTACTTTTCCAAGGTCTTTGTAAGGGCATCATTATCAATTTCGTCGAACGGGCTTGAAACTGACTCACTACTGATAGAATCTATCGATTCTAGAGTCTTGGCCAAGTGAAAAGAGAATTTATTATATTTGTCTCGTCTTGCATGCACGTATAAGTTGGCCCTATTCGGTGTCTTTCCTTCATCTAGGATGCCTATTATCTTGGTTGACAACTCATTCTTTAAACTTCATAAGATTTCGAACCAAGTCAGTGGACATAAGTTTTTTTGGCCCTATTTTTCTTGTTTTTCTCCCTTTGCAGCATTTTTGAGTCCTTTGCCTCATTTTCCAAAAAATTGTTCCATTTACCAACTAACATCTTAATGTTCCAAGGGACTTTGTCTTTGAGCACAAAAATGTTGAAACTCGAGCTCCCTTAGGGAAAATCTTTTACCTAAGGTTTCTCCGATATGGTCGGAGTTGTTCAGCAACTCGAGAAAGCCTTATTTTTTAGTTTGTGAAAATGAAAATCGTTTATTGAGTTGCTCGGAGATGTCATGTTTAATAGCTTTATTTACGAGGTTCCAATTATCAACTCCTCCCACTCCCACATTTATTTTTGCCAAGAACAAACACTGGGCTTTAAATTGTTGAACGTGATTCTTATCCCCTATAAGGTTATTTCCCAATAGAGAGAACCTAATGGGATTCTTCTCAACATACCCGACAGTTTCAGGAGCATTGGGTGTGTGTGTTGGATTAATGGGAGTACCTTGCCTACTGCATCTCGGAGTAGGGGAATGAACTGTTAGTGCAATCAAGTAATGCTCACTAATTGGTGATGAGAATTCTCCTTGTGTTAGTATCACGTCCTTAGCTGGAGCGTTATTTCCATAACTATCGAATATTATCTAATAGGGTAAGCAAGGTCAGTGTTGTATCAGGATTCTGTACGCAAAATATATATTGTACAGCTTCATCTTAACATTCTGTTAGGGGAAACAAAATATGATTAAACAAGTACTCTTGCTGGAGATGAACTCCATGATTTACAAGGTAGTTAAATTATTCAATCTTCCTATTCCCATACCAATAAATCGGAGTACCCTCTGAATGAGGATCGTTCATCATAAAGGAAGGAATGTTGTCCAATTACAACCTTTCAAACTCTTGTTTCCATTTATTATCGTCGTGCACTACACCAAAATGGCCAAATTGTCACCTTTCAGTCGGTCACCCTTGTCAAGGTCATTGACCGTGACAAAAAACACGCGTTTTATGTCACGGTCATTGACCTTGACATGACCGTGACAAAGAATTGTCACGGTCATTGACCGTGACAAGGCCGTGACAAATTTACTTGTCACGGAATTGTCACGGTCAATGACCATGACAATTCTTTAAATACTTGTCACGGTCAATGACCTTGACACGATCGTGACAATGTTTGCAGCAAAAACCCTATCCCCCTTCTTTTATCCCTACCGCCGTTCCCTCCCTCTCTCTCTCTCTCGACGCTGCTCTCTCTCTCTCTCTACTTTCAGGTCGATTTTCTCTCTCTCTCTCTCTCTCTTCCATTTATATATATGTTTGTGTGTATATATATGTGTGTATGTGTGTATATATATGTGTGTATGTGTGTATATATATGTAAATTAGAAAAGAAAATTATACTTGCAATGTGGTATTAATGGATCTTAAGCGTACCAAAGTTAATAATTGATACTTTGATAATGGGTGATCTCATCATATGAGAATAGAAATGTCGTTTTTCTCTAGTATTGAGAAGCATTAGGGTGGATCGATGAATTTTGGAAATTGAAAGAAATCGAGTGTTAGTGTAAAACCAGATACCAAGTTTTGTGGAATATGTTAAAAAGGAAAAAAATGAAAAGTCCTCACAAGAAACTAAATAAGATAAATTCTTCTAAGACTTTAGAGTTAGTACATATTGATCTTAAGGGTCCCTATAAACTAAGAGTTTAAGAGGCAAGTGATATTGTTTTGTGATTGTGGATGATTTCTTTAGGTTCACTTTTCTTGGAATTTTGAGGGAGAAGAATGACTCCTATGGTGTGATTGTTTAAATATGAAAGGAAATCCAAAATAAACAATCGCTCCCAAAAATATTGGATAACAATTTATTTTCATTCAAAATAAATAATTGATAATAGTTGGATAATAATTGGATAATAATTGATATTTTCATTCAAAATAAATATTTCATTCGAAAATATTGGATAATAATTGATATTTTCATTTAAATTGATAATAATTTTATTCATGAAATTAATTCAATTAGGTAAAACCCTAGATAATTTTTTAACAGAATTTGATAATATTATATAAAGTTTAGTAAATTCACAAAATGTTGCCAAATGTATGTTTTTAGGAATATCATTAGTTATTTTCGTGCCCAACTATGTAGAATCCATGCACATGCATGTTGTTAGAAAGTCTTGAATTTAATTCTCACTTTAATTTGTAGAATCTCTGTACTTGGTTGGATTTATCCCTTTATGATAATGAAATTTATGCTCCAATTATAATTATCTCATGTCATAATTTTATTGATAAACAATAAATGTAGTTGTCACGGTCGTGGTGGTGGGGGGGGGGTGGGGTGGGGTGTGTGTGTGTATGTGTGTGTGCGCGTAGGTGTGTGCGTGGCGGGGGGAGAGGGAGGGGGTGGGGTATGTGTGTATGTGTGTGTATGGTGGTGTGTGGTGGGGGAGGGGGGTAGTGGGGGTGGGGTGTGGTGGGGGACGGGGGTAGTGGAGGTGGGGTGTGGTGGGGGTGGAATTTTCTAACTAAAAATATGATAATATTTTGTTATAATTTGTTAAAACTATGTAAACCTTAGTATGAATGCAAGGTTAGTGATAGTTAGAATTGTGTAAATGTTAGAAAAGTTCTTGAATTCATATGTTAAATTTAATTATATAAATATTTAATTCATATGTTAAATGTTAGTGTAATTCATATGTTAAAAGTTCTAGAATTCATACTTTAATTGTTAGTTTAATTGATGAAATGTTGGGTTGGTTAGTTTTAAAAGTGGCATGACGTGTGCGTGTGTGTGGTGGGGGTGGGGTAGGGGTGTGTGTGTGTACTATTAACATTTTTTTTTATCTGTACTAATAACATTTTTTTACAGCAAAAATGTCTCCTTAAGATATTAAGGCGAAGATGATGATGCTGTTTATGATGATGTCGTCTGGGCTCGGTGGTAGCGGAGACGACGAGGGCTCCTCCGCCCCTAGGCTCCCCAAATATGGAAAATTTGGGATTACCGTCGAGAACAAGTCGGAGCTATTAGCGAGATCCCTCGAGCTGCTAAAGACGGTCATCGGCCCGGGGTTTATGAGTTGGAAGGAGGTGCCATATGAGCTCAAGTTAGCTGTTTGGGCGGCATTACAGGTAATATTTTAATTGCTTCATCCCCACTCTGCTAAGGATTATATTTTAAGCTGAAGGTATGTTTTTGTCCAGTATAAAGAAGCGAATTCATTACTTTTTACTCGCTAGCCAAGTGCCGACCAACACATCCATCTTTATTATTCCTAATGGATATACCCTTTCTCCTAAGAACCATATGATAGAACTTTGATACGGTTCTAGCTTACTGTCTCATAGACCTAGGCTCTAGAAATAGTTGTAGAACATTACGTCTATCGAACTCTTATTTTCGACCAAAATGCTTGCCACTCAACCGTGGTGAAATCTACAAGTGATGACTAACAGATCATCGTGAGGATAAATTACCCCACTTAAATCATTTTTGGAGAAGTCGGTCGCCAATATATCTTTGTTGACTTTCCTAGTTTGACCATCACTATTATCGGACATGTCAATCTACCTGATAGTAAGAGACGCTTTAGTTTCATTAGATACGCTTTATTTTCGGCAAGTCTATCTTCTCCAACGGCGCCTCCTCCTATAATAAAATGACAATCAAAGGAAATCATCCCGACACCTATCTCTGGTTCATCAGGCTTCTTTGGAATGTCGGTATCATCCTCACAATAATTATTGCGTGCCCTTTTGGTGTCATTTTTTCATCTGTCGGGTGACTTGGATCTTCACCTCGCATCTCGACTACCATTGCGATAAACAAATTTAGCTAAATTTCCTCATCGAATAAAAACCTCAACTTCATTCTTGAGGGCGATAAAACTATCAATAGTATGTTCATGATCTCTATTAAAATCACAGTATTTGGACTTATCCCTCTTATTGGGAGGTGACCCAAATTTTCGAGACTAGTTCAAATCTTTGTTGCCCCTGATTTTCTCCAGGATGTGATGGACACCTTTAGTGAGTGGAGTATGCTCGTCATACTTCTTGATCCTATCAACCTTCTTATCATTTTGATCTTTTTTGAATGAATTATTCTTCTGACATCCAGCTTTGATCTCCGGCACTTCTTTTACTGCCATAACTTCCATGGCGTTCAAAATCTTTCTAGCCTTAGCCATCAGTTCTTTCATAGTTTTGGGTGGATTTTTAACTAGAGGATAGTAAATATCCTTAGCCAGTAATCCATTCATCAAGGTTGCAATGGCTGTTTTTTCTTCATAATACAGTACTTCTAGTTTCTCACTATTAAAACGTGTGATATACTCCCAGGTACTTTCCCCAGGTTTTTGGCATACAGTTATGAGGTGAGTAACACTCTTGATGTCTTAGGCCATAAGAAAAAGTTATAATTGAACAATTCAACTAATTAATGGAAACTAGAAAAATTACCTCTGGCATATTTTTGTACCGTATTTGAGTTAGAACATTAATGGAACTAGAGAACACCCTACACCTCATCCCATCGGGGGCCAAATAGATATCGGTAATATCTTGATACTATTCAATGTGGAGGACTAGAGCACTTTTCCCATCATATTTAGGAGTGACAAGCGGTGGCTTGAATTTGGAAGGTGTAGGGTAATCCACAATAGTCTGGATAAAAGGTGAGATTTTAACAAAACTTTTTTGCAAAGGATATATTGTTTTGGCCATTTCTCCCAATCGATCTTCCAATCGATGCATGGATCCCTTCCCGGAATGTTCCTATGATTTGGATTTGGAAGAAGTAGATTTTATGGTTTTACTGTGCATATGTACTGACTTCCTTTCCTAAGAAGCCTACTTGGCACACATAGAGCCCTTTATGCTAGCTCTGGATCTCATGGATACAACCATTTTCTCGTGGTGATGTTCCTGCTCCTTGTGATAACCTATGGTTGCTTGGGGACCAAAATGATCAAAAGAAGATTCCCTATTTAGCCTCTCCAACACGCTTGGCCTCTCCTTAGAAAAAGTTCTACCATCATCATAATCCGTTGATTAGAATAACAATGTTGCTCCAGGACGGTATGACATGTCATGAGAAGATCGAGAATGATAACTCTTGTTATTCCTAGATGGTGGATGTGGCATATCTCTCTTGGAATTAGAGGATTTGTCTTTCATTTTACGAGCCAATTATCTGACTGACTCTTGCATGGCTTCTTATCTTTTAGCCAAGTTGAGTAAAATTCTCTAGAGATTCGTCTCACTAAGGGGAGCAGATATATCTGGATTGTTGCCTACTGTTGTCAGGATGCTTTTCGAAACAGTGGTTATTCTTCAAGACAAAGAATAAATAAAGAATCGTAATAGGTAGAGAACGATGACAAGAAGTCGTTCCCATAGACAACACCAATCTGTTGATGTCTAAAAATGGAGTGGGTCCAATTTTATAATAATGGATAAATAATAAGATCAATCTCAGCAAACACACAAGAGGCAAAGATTTTTAAAGCGGTTCAACTGTTAAAATCCTACTTCCACTATTGGTATTATTATTAATATTTACACTAGATTAGTATGGTGTGCTTGAGATTGGTTGAGTCATCCCCTTGAGATAAGGGAGATTATATATTAATAGTGGTCTGAAACCCTAGAGATGGAATGCCTTAATATTTTCAGGCATTTACATCTGTATACAATAAATGAGACTTTTTACATTCAGTACTGGTCGGCCTTCCATCCGAGTAACTTTTATTATTCTTGATGGTTCACATTCTGGAAGTTGGTTGCCATTCTAGCCGACTAAGTACCTCTGATACCGATCAAGATAGCTGAATGGCCACCTAGGATGACAAGTGTCTATTGTTCATTGGTCCACGTAGGAGAGTAATGTTTACATACAACATGGATATTTGCTTAGGAACTCTTAAAATATAAGATTTTGGTGATCTATTTAACTAAAAATAAGTGTATAGGTGGGTTCCTTGTTTGGACTTCATTTATAAGGCATCCCATGTATGGATTCTAGTCTAGTTTGGAGTAAGAAATTAGGGGCATTGGGAGTCCTAGTAGGTATTATGTGGAAGGTTCTACAGAGATTCTCCCATGTAATGAACAATAGTGATTCCAAGACAACTAGGAACCTGGATGTGGGGATATTATATATTACTATGTATTTATATATCGAATGGTATTGTGGTATCTAAAAAATGAATAAATCTTACGCGTGTATGTTGTATGTAGTGTTAAGTGTTTATCGATAGACTTAATATATTTTTTATGTTCAGTGAGTAGTAATTCCTTTATAGAATAGTGGACATAGTACGTTAAGGTTACGATGAACATGGAGGGCTAACATTTCCATCGTTAAAGGTGAGGTGGAATATTCTTAGAAGTAAGTGTTTGAAGGGGGCAGCATCAGGCCTAAGTGAGTTGCATATAATACTACATAAGTAATTTGGTTATTTTTCTTATTTTATGTGGCGTAACGTCTTATCTCCTAAAAATAATTTTTAAGGTGTTCATAAATAAGAGCAGTAAGGTTGAGCATATGGAGTAGCAAATCATGTTATTAAGTAATGATTTATCCATAGCATTGGATTTACTTTCATTTAAGTCTTTTATATAATAGATACTCTCCCGTTACTATTTATTTTAAAGACATTTTTGTAGGTTGTAGAGACTTTTGATTTCTTTATTGGCTAGGTTTGAGAGATTGAGTATTGTATAGACCAAGTTATAAATTGATTCAGATGGAGACTCTTCTTATTATCTTAATTTTATTTGTTCTCATCATTCATATTAATGTTATGAATGGTTTAATTTATTATACAATTTAATTATCGTTGATCACGGGAATAATATCAATTATTTGATGCACTCCTATTTTCGGCATATCAAACTAGCCGTCTGACACGTGGAAATTATACGGTGTTACATATAACAAGGAACAAAATGTAATTATTTAATTTCCTTCCAAACATAAATATGAAAACCCCATATTACACCCCATAATGTATTATTGTCTCCATTTAAATATAATTAATTTCATTGAATAATTATAATTTTACTCCAATTTAATTATCTAAAAATTACTGAAATAATAAGAACTTGTATGCAAAGTTTGCTAGAACATATAATGATTCATCGCGTAAAGCATTAAATTCAATTCGCCATTTATAATTTTTCATAGACATCTTGTTTATTCCTTGATCTTAAACATAAATTACATTATACTCAACAAGACATGAATCCAATAGTTAGGTTTACTGGTATATAAGTTTATCAAGGGGTGTCACAATCCATGATATTTCATGGATGTGAATTTCTCTAGGATATGATGTTAGACATGGCCACGTAATAATTGTCTAGCATGCGAATAATTAAGCCCAATAAAATAAATTTCACCCATAATAATCAAAGTAATAATTATGTGAACAATTTAATCCCCATCGTCCCTGGGATTAAGAACCCATGAATCATTTGCAAACTTTGTGAGATTGTGAAAGCCTATTATAATCAACACCTGGACTTGAATGTAACTTGTGTTCCTATCCAACACATCTACGGTGTATCGGTAAAATCCTTTTTGGACTATCATACAAGCTCCTAAACCATCAAACATGTTCCCATAGCCAAGATAAATTATTAATATTATACACACAATTTTTCCGATAGGATGCGAAATCCCTATATATGTCGTAAATTGTTTAATTGTAGTAGAACCGCAATTCTGATATTCAATGATCAGGATGGACCTAACTCACCGGAATTCCATCTATGTTAAATTGGCCGATATTCATACAACATAGTTAAACAAATATAAGACATTTTCACATATATGATTCTTATTTTAAAATGAACCTAAAACTATTTTATTAAAAAATATTAGGCATGTATCGTTTTAGGTAATAAACCCTAATATTCACATCCATGTAATATAGCTTGATCTATAGATCACATGATACAACTGAAATCAAACAAGTTGACTTATGCCTTGTTGATGTAAAATATTATATTGCTTCTAATTATTTAATCACAGATAAATATAAATGAGACAAAGAATTTTAAAGTGGTTCGGCCTTATAAGAATGGCCTACGTCCACTGTTTCTGTTATTGCCAAGTGTTTTGGAGTTCTCGATATGTAATTCTATCAAGAAAATTCGGTCCCTTTGAATGAGGGTGATACAATGTATTTATGGCCCTTGGGTTGTACATGTGAAAGGGTAAAAAATCAATCCCCTTTAAGAATATACGTCTGTATGATAAGCATTCAATGAATAGTTGAACTGTTGATTATCTGGCAATCAATGCTGTGGCCGAGATGCAGCTCGGACCGCCTTAGTTGCTCGTTGTTCAGGAGTTCCTCGGAGTGTTGGAGTTCCTCGGAGTACACTTGCTGCTCGGAGTGAGTATGACTTGGTCGGGGAAATAAACTTCCTCGTTGCTATTGTGCCACGTAGATTGACAAGTGTCTTCTTATTATTCGTCTATATCAGCATACTAATTTTGGTATCAACAGAAACCCCCAATGTTTCATATTTCGAACTTTGAGGAATATGGAACATTCTTTCTCGGTATATGGCAATATTAAATGACCTTCCTGGTTTTTAGGAGCATTTCCAAATTCGCAGAATTCTGCCTTTTTGAATTTTTATAAACGCTTCGATCTTCGCGCACTTTTTGTCCTTTTAGCCTCGGTAGCGTAATAGTTTCTTTTTTGTAATCATTTCTTTCTCCGTTTCCCAAGGCAAAGTATTTAAGCTTCATAGGCAATCCCACCGTCTTCTACCTTTTCCAATTTCTGCTTTCGAGCTTTCCATAGTCTTTCTCTCTCTTGTGTGTTCATCCCTTTCTTCGTTCGTTGTTAACAGATCTCCTTTTTCCTGTAAGATCTTCTTCCTTCTTTTTCATTTCTTTTATTCATCATGGTTTATGTTATTGAATCTCTTGAGAAATTCCATTCTGATTTTTCTATTCCATCTTGGGTAACTCTGGAGGATCTTTCTGAGCCTTTAGATTATTTTCTTTTGGCTGAGGGACATTGGTTCCCCAGCCTCTTTATTGCTGAATGTGGATTTTCTTTTCCACCAAACCCTTTGTGCTTAGAGTTCTGTCATTATTTCGATGTTGTCCCAGCAAAAATAGCCCCCAACACGTGGAGAATAGTTAATGGGGTGTATAGGTTAAATCAAACTCATGGAACCCGTATAGGAATTCCTGAGATTATGTATTGTTATAGATGGGCTGTTCTAGACAATGTTTTTTATTTAAAAACTAGATTTTTGAATAGGGCCTTAGTAGTCAACCTCCCTGATGCCAATAGGGATTATTTTGAACATGGGGTACTTATCAAAAACTGGCAACACGCTCCTTTAATTGGAGATGAAGTATATCAAGGCCCTAGATGCCCTCCATATGGCAACAGGATAGGTTATTTTCATTTTATTTCATTTTTGAAATTATGATTTCATTATGTTTGATAAAATGTGTGACTGATAATTCACTATGTATTTGTTTGCAGTTGACAGTAAGAGAAAAACTCCAAAAGAAGCTGACATTAATATCAAACATTTGAAACTTATCTGGAGTTTGCATCAGAAAGTTGCAGACGAACATATTAGGTCTGCTTCATACTTGTTACAGTATAGGAGTTATACAACCTCTTTCACTGCTCGTCCTGTGGTCAGCACTAGTGATCCAGTGTCAGTTCCTGAGGATTCTTCACCAGACTCTCATATTCCTTTGAGTCAGAAAATGGGCAAAAGAAGAGTTCCTTCTATCTTTGAGGAGACTACCTCTGCTGGAGATGGAAAAAGAAGCAAGAATGACGTCCCAAAGGGGACAAAGAAAGTAGATGTTGCCCCTTCTGTTGCTCCTCAGAAGGCTGCCGAGAAGCCCCCAGTGGCTCCGAGCAAGAAAGATGCACCTGTGGAAGTGGTCACCATCTCCCCAACCAAAAGCTCTTCTTTGGTTGAAACTGTTGAAATGCCACCGAGGAGACTGAAGAAATCCTCCTCGGTCAATTTGGTTGAAACCATTCCCCAGCTCCAAGTTAGTGGAGCTGGTGTTCCAACTATTATTCCTCCGAGCTCAGCTATGAGGTCGGTGAAGACTTGGACCATTCCTGAAGTCCATGGAATTGAGGAGAATATGTCTAGGGATATGCTCACAGCCCTCGCTACTCGTCACATTGCCTCAGTAAGTTTTTCTTATTCTGAATTTTCTTTCTTTCCATCAATACCTGTATTTCTTTGCTGACTTATCGTTATCTCCTTTTTTCAGCTGGTGAGTTGCTTTAATACCATTCTGAAGAATGATGAAGCGATCAAGGCTTCTAGCTCCTCGTCCGGAGTGGAGGATGCTTTACTAGGTTTGGCCCAGTCTTTGAAGGATTCCCGTCAAAAGAATGACAAGGATAGAGCTGATTGGGAGAAGAAATTGGCTGCAGTTGAGACAAAGAAAGTGCAGTTGGAAAATAAAGTGAAAGGTTTGGAGGGAGAGAAAGAGAAGTATGACGAGAAGCTCAAGAGTTTTGGGGAGCTTGAAAATAAGATGAAAATGGCAGAAGAAGAATTATCCCTTCTGCGAGGAGTGAATCGCCAGAAGGAGGAGGTGGAAGCTAAGTTGAAGGCCACCGAGGATCTTCTATGTGAGAAGCTCTCCTCGGAGAAAATAAAAACAAAAGTGGCGGTGAAAAAATCTTTCCGTACTGGTTGGGACAAAGGGTGGAACAGGGGGTAGCAGCAATAATGACCCAGGTCCAGTATGGGAGTTTGAAATACTTTCGAGATGGTTGGGTGGCTTCCCTGCAATAATTGAAGGTTAATGAGGACTCAGAACTGTTTCAACAGCATCTCCCTGGTCCTCCCCCAAATATTGAAGATGAAGAAGAGGACGAAGCTGCCTCCAAAGAATCTTCAATGGCAGTGGGTGATCCAATCCTTACTCAGCCTACCGACGAGGAGCTTTCATCTCTTCCTGCTCCTCCCAAACAAGTTCCAGCTTTAGCCGACCAACTCATTGTTCCAACCGAGCAACCAAGCTCCTCATCCCAGCCTCCCGAGAAAGTCTTGGGAGACAAGGAAAAGGTGTGAAGTTGTTTGGTATTTATTTTTCTTTTGTCACTTGTAATCTGTACTCTGAACATTGTACTCCTTTCTATGATGCAATAAAAATCATCTTTTTTGTTCCTTTATGTTGTTGATGTTCTGTCTGCTTTTTTATTAACTCTTGCCTTCTCTTCTTTACTAGTTTTTGGCTAGAATGGAATTGTTGTCTACCCATGACACAACTCTGCTTCGACAATGTAATGATTATTTTAAGGCTGGCCACACTGACTTGGACGATTCCCAGATTGTAGAGATTCTTGGTCGAGATGTTTCATACCAAGCACTGGAGGCATATCAATACCTGAAATGTCTTCTTAATTGTGTTGTAACCAACAATGTGGCTTATTACGAAATAATTGAAGACTTGCAAGGTACTCTCGATGAACTTCAACAGCAGTATAAAGAGTCTTCAGCTCTTTTGCATGAAGGGTATGAGAAGAAACTCAAACAACTTAGTGATGAAAAAGGCTACGACAAGATGCTTGTTGGCTATGAAGTGAGAGAGAGAACATTGAAAGCAGATGTCGAAGGGATCAGGAAAATCGCTGAGCTATTGGAACAAGAAAACAACAATCTACAAAAAGAACTAGCTCAGCTGAGGTTTGCTGCTTCATCTTCCACTGCCTTGGTACCGGTCACCGATAAAGGATTCTCATTTTTAGAAGTGGAAAATGCCAAGTTGCGAGAAGAGTTAGAGGCTTTAAGAAGAGCTGGGCCTTCTACTGCTACTCGGGGACGAGGAAGAGGTTCTCGTGGACGAGGAAGAGTTGCTCAGAATGTTGTCGAGGAACAAAGTACTCAACCTGCTCGGAGAGGATCAAGAGTTCTTCGTCGTACTATTGAAGAATCTCGTACTCAATCAGCGTTGGAAAACCAAGCATTCCAATTGACGGGAAAAAATCAAGCCTTGTCTGAACTGTCCAAGAAAGTCCAAACTTTGGAGGGTCAACCTGCTGCGACGAAGTCTGCTTTGGATCATAAGGATATTTTTGCCAGAAACCTTCATGAGCAGTTAGAGAGACTAATTTTCCAATTTCATAAACAACCTCGTGAATTCTGGATGGCAGGCTACAATGAGGCCCTTTTTTACTTGAATGATCGTATTGAAAATGCTAATAATGAAGGCTAAAAACAGGGATGGTTGAACGCACTGGATGTATTGAAACTAGAGCAAGGTCATTATTTATGGGATTACCATGATCCTGGGCTGCTCGATCTACCAATTCCGCCCTTCAAGCTTGACATGAGATGGATCCCTGCTCGGGCCATTCCTCGTTGTTTGATCTCCAAGTATCTTGGTGACTATTCCCTTCATTCACATGCAGGATTATCTCGTCCTGAGAATTTACTGGATACACCTTCAATAATGAATGTCAGAATGCTTCGAGATCTTAACTTCATTAATTCTCCCCTTTGCCTGGAAGATCCTCCTGCTGGCGAGGAGCCTATTTCAAAAGCAGAAGGGAAAAAACCAATAGAATAGGAAATTATGATGTAATAATTAGTACACAATTTAATGTCAATGTAATAAATTTGTGTAATTCATTTTGAATTTAATGAAAGAGTTTCATTTTTGTTCGCAAATTCGTATTGCTATTGTCTTGTATTTGTCAAACACTTTATATTTGTGCTTGCATAACAATATTGTGTGGTTCATCGACCAAAAAAGTTACAAGTATCAGTAAGGTTGCTCGATCACTTAATAATAAAGTAATGAGTATAAAAATGTTTAAAATTTTTCCAACCAACCAAGGTTGTTAAATTGTGCTCGTCGACCAATTACAGTTAGTGAGTTTTTATCCCCGACTAACCATACTTGGTACAATTTGGAATATTTTCTCCTCGTCGACCAACTACAGTTAGTGGGTTTTTATCCCCGACCAACCATACTTGGTTCAGTTTGGAGTATTTTGTTCCTCGAGGAACTTTTGTATTTTCTGTAATAATCTTACCTCCCGACCAACATTAGTTGGCATTTGAGAGCATATCTTGTTTCCTAACCAACCGAGATTGGCATTTTTAGGAGTATTGTTCTCGCCCTTTTACCAACCGGAGTTGGTCTGAGTTCGAACTATCATGTCCACTTGCCTTTTTACCAAAATTGGTCTGAGCGAGTGTCAGCCTCCTAACCAAAGGAGTAGGGTTTCCTAACCAACCGGAGCTGGTATTTTTAGGAATGTCATGTTCTCACCCTTTTACCAACCGGAATTGGTCTGAGTTCGAACTATCATGTCCACTCGCCCTTTTACCAACCGGAGTTGGTCTGAGCTAGTGTACGCCTCCTAACCAAAGGAGTATGGTTTGTTCTCGCCCTTTTACCAACCGGAGTTGGTCTGAGCTTGAACTATCGTGTTGTTTTTACTGTCGAGCAGCGTAGTGTTATACACAAGTATTGCCCGAAAAACTTTCAATAAAAAGAGAGAAGATGGCGAAATATTGTCGTTTTATTCATATTGATGGAACTGCTTTACATTTTACATCACTGATAATACTTGCGTAGGTGTTCAGCATTCCATGCATTCTTAAATTCCTCTCTTTCTAGAGTTTCTATTCGGTAAGTTCCTGGTCGAACAACTTCTGTAACTCGGTAAGGTCCATGCCAGTTTCCTTCCAACTTATTGTGCTTCTGAATGACTTTCTTTAGCACGTAATCTCCTTCTTTTAAGTCGCATTTCTTCACCCTCTTGTTGTAGAATAGGACTGTTCGTTGTTGATAAGCAGCATTCCTAATGGCTGCCTCTTCTCTAACCTCCTCGAGCATGTCCAAATCTAATCTCCTCATTAAGTCGCTGACTGGGGAATTGAAATTCAGCACTCTGTGTGTTGGAAGACCCAACTCGGCAGGTATTACGGCCTCACTTCTAAATGCCAGAATATATGGTGATTCTCCAGTTGCTGCTCGGGGAGTTGTTCGGTAAGCCCACAATACTGACCATAGCTCATTAATTCAATTAGCTTTAGCCTCATTTAGCCTCTTCTTCGAACCATTGAGTAATTTTATGTTCATCACTTCAGTCTGTCCATTGCTTTGAGGATGGCCTGGTGCTGAATGAACCTTCAAAATGTTTGACTGATGACAATAAGCGGTAAACTCCTCGTTATCAAATTCTGTTCTATGGTCTGTGATGAAGGCATGAGGGAGACCATATCGGTAGATGATGTTCTTCTAAACAAATTGGTACACCTTCTCGTAGGTCATATCAATCAGAAGCTCAGTTTCTACCCACTTAGTAAAATAATCCACCGCGACGACGAGGTACTTGAATCTTCCTCGGGTCGTCGGCAGTGGTCCAACCAAATTAATTCCCCACATGGCAAATGGCCAAGGGGAAGTTATGGGTGTCAACAATGCTTGTGGAGTTCGTCGGATGGAGGAAAAACGTTGGCATTTATCACATCTCTTAGCATAAGCTATACAATCAGCCCTCATCGTTGGCCAGTAGTATCCCTGCGTCATCACCCTTTGCAAAAGTGTTCGACCTTCTACATGGGCTCCACAGGACCCTTCATGGATCTCTTCAATCAATTATTTTACCTTGGAGGGATGTACACATCTTTGCAAACGTTCCATAATTCCTCGTCTATACAAAACACCATTAGTTAGTACATACCGAGAAGCTTTAAACTTCAATTTCTTGGCAGCGAGCTTATCCTCCGATAATCCTCCCTCCTCAATATATGCCCTGATGGGATCCATCCAAGATGGTCCTAAATCAAGGTTAAAAATATTCATCGTCAGATCTTCATCTATGCTCCGACTTTCTAATACTTCAATTGGTATCGTTCTTCGCAGCTCGGTACGAGTAGCTGATGCTAGTCGGGCCAGTGCGTCTGCTCGTGCATTCTCCATTCTTGGTATTCTGATCAACTGAATGGCATCAAATTCTGCCAACAACTTCATCACCATTGCATGATACTTGACCATTAATTCTCCTTTAACTGCATATGTTCTCATCATCTGATTCACAATTAATTGAGAGTCACTGAATACCATCACTTGTTGTGCTTCCATAATTTTTGCTAAATTAAGGCCTGTTATCATGGCCTCATATTCATCCTCATTATTGGAGGCTTTGAATTGGAATCGCAGGGCATATTCCATGTCAATATCGTCTGGGGTGTTCAAAACAATCCCTGCTCCACAACCTGCTGTGCAAGATGACCCATCTACATATAATCTCCATATAGGTAACTCATCTTCAAATTTCTTATCTGACAGAGTTCCTCTATGAAATATTTGTTGTTTCCTTTCATCCTCCCTTGGTATTTCTCGCTCTTCGTCGACCATTTCTTCTCGCCCTCTTACCAACCGGAGTTGGTCTGAGCTCGAATTTGATGATCCTTCTACATCCACAAGCCCTTTTACCAACCGGAGTTGGTCTGAGCTTGTGTTTGTTGATCCTGTAACATCCACAGGTTGATCAGCGAGTAACTTTTGTTCCTCGGGGGTATCAGGATATGTAAATTCCGCTATAAAGTCTGTTATAGCCTGCCCTTTTAGTGATGATCTGGGTTCATACACAATATCATATTCACCGAGCTCTATTGCCCAGTACATCAATCTCCCTGATTTTTCTGGCTTATGAAGGGCTTGTCTCAATGGCATGTCGGTATACACGAAGATGGTATGGGCCTGGAAATATGGCCTCATTCTTCTACTTTCTTCAATTAATGCCAATGCCAATTTTTCCAGCTTTGGGTACTTGATCTCTGCACCTCAGAAAGCTTTACTTGTGTAATAAATTGGTTTCTGGACTCCATTCTCCATTCTGATCAATGCCGAGCTGACCGCATTCTCTGATACTGCCAGGTACAAGTACAACTTTTCTCCCATTACTGGCCTGGACAACAGTGGAGGTGCTCCCAAATATTTCTTCAAGACTTGAAAGGCTTTTCACATTCATCATTCCACTCGAAAGTTTTTCTAAGTGTTTTGAAGAATGGGAGGCATCTATCAGTTGCTCAGGATACAAATCTGTTGAGCGCTGCAACTCGTCCTGTAAGACTCTGCACCTCTTTCTTCGTCGTTGGAGATCACAACCCTAAAAGAGCTTTGATCTTTTCTGGATTCGCCTCAATGCCTT
Source organism: Sambucus nigra (assembly GCA_949130495.1). Taxonomy (NCBI): domain Eukaryota; kingdom Viridiplantae; phylum Streptophyta; class Magnoliopsida; order Dipsacales; family Adoxaceae; genus Sambucus; species Sambucus nigra. The sequence goes on along the minus strand of OX422219.1, from coordinate 459,814,437 downwards.
GCTGATTGACAATGTACCCGAGGAACATTCCTTCTCGTACTCCAAATGTGCACTTCGTCGGGTTGAGCTTCATTTGGTATTAATCCAGTTGATCAAAGGTCTGACCTAAGTCAACTAGATGATCAGCAGCTTTCTTGCTCTTTGTTAGCATATCATCGACATAGACTTCCATATTGCAACTGATTTGCACGGCAAAAACCTTGTTCATCAGCCGCTGGTATGTCGCTCCTGCATTTTTCAAACCAAAAGGCATAACATTATAACAATAAGTTCCCCTAGGGGTAATAAAAGAAATACTTTCCCTGTCTTCAGGTTTCATTTTGATCTGGTTGTAGCCAGAGTAAGCATCCATGAAGCTGAGCAGCTCGTGTCCCGAGGTAGCATCCACTAGTTGATCAATTCTGGGCAATGGAAAGTGATCCTTTGGGCATGCCTTGTTGAGATCGGTGAAATCAACACACATTCTCCATTTATTGTTTTTCTTCTTTACCATCACCACATTTGCTAACCAGTCTGGATATTTCACATCTTCAATGAATTGGGCTTTCTGGAGCTTCTCGACCTCCTCTTGTATAGCTTGATTCTTCTCAGGACTAAATACTCTTCTTCTCTGCTTTACAGGCTTGATCTCCTTATTCGCATTGAGCTCATGACATAAGAAGTTTGGATCTATTCCTGGCATGTCTTCATGACTCCATGCAAAAGTTTTCTTTTTGTTTCTCAAGAAAGTTATCAACTCCTGTTTTATTGAAGCATCCAACGTCGAACCTATCTGGGTTATTCGTTCAGGGTGCTCGTCGTCCAGAATAACATTTTCTGTAGATTCCACCACCTGTCCTTTTACAAGTTGGGATTCATCTCTGGGATCCAGTGTTTTAATTTTTGTACCTTCATCCACCTGGTAGGTAGTAGTCTTTTTCCTTGACTCTTCAATCTCCTCTTGCTCGGCAGATGAATAATAGCATTCCCGAGCTACTTTTTGATCACCTTTCACAACTCCTACTCCAAAATTTGTTGGGAATTTTAAACACTGATGTACTGTAGATAGAACTGCTTCGAACTTCTTCAAACCAACTCTTCCCATGATGATGTTGTAAGCTGATTGCACATTCTTATCCATCACAAAGAAGCGTATTCTTTCTGTTCGACAAGCAGGCCAAATTCTAATGAATATATCCAACTTGATCGTCCCAACTGGAAAAACTTTCTCGCCAGCAAAACCCATGAGAGGTCTGTGATAAGGCTCCAATTGAGATAATTTTAAATTTAAACTGTCAAAGCATGAGTAGAACATGATGTCTGCCGAACTACCGTTATCTACCAGAACCCTTGAAATCACTACTTCTTTCATCCTCATTTTGATCACCAAAGGGTCGTCGTGAGGGTAAAGAACACCTGCAAGGTCATTTTTTGAAAAACCAATGACCAGCTTCTCTTTGTTTATCTTCCTCGGGCGATCTTCCTCAGCCAAATTTATCCGTTGAATGTATGAGCAAGCCTGAGCCTCACCGAGGTAAGCTTTTCTTTCTACGGTAAGATCTCCTCCTCCTGCATCTCCGCCTGTAATAACATTACAATCAAATGTTCCAAAACGTATTGAAAATACCTCGCGTTCTGGTTGCCTTGGCCTTTTGGGAAGATCGGGGTCATCCTCTGTATCATCTTCATGATCCCTTTTCCTGTTTTCTTCTGCCCGACGAGGAAATCTGGATCTCTCTCTTGCTCAGTCTTCATTTCCTCTTTCATTTCTATGATCAACATACCTTGACAACTTTCCTCGTCTAATGAGCGTTTCAATCTCGTTCTGGAGGGCTATGCAATTTTTAGTCATATGACCATGATCCTTACGAAACTCGTAATATTTATCTTTATTTCTTTTGTCAGGGTCTGACCTCAGTTTCTTTGGCCACCTTACTTCCTCGTTATTCCTGATTTCCTCCAAGACATGATTAAAACCCATTTTCAAAGGAGTATAATTATCGAATTTCTTCAGGACTTCCCATGACGACTTATTATTCTTGGATTGCTTGCCACCGCCATTGCCCTTATGCTCTTTCTTCTTAGATTTGTCGTCTTCCACTTTGGTTTCTTTATCCATATTCTTCTTCACAGCCATAGCTTCCTCGGCATTCATGATTTTGGTCGCTTTTGCCATCAACTCTGACATAATTGTAGGTGGATCTTTGGCCAAAGTGTAATACAACTTGTTAGGCAACAACCCACTCATTAAGGCGGTGATTGCTGTTTTTTCTTCATAATCTATGACTTCTAGCTTCTCGTTATTGAAACGAGATACGTAATCTCTAATACTCTCACCAGATTTTTGTCTAACACTTAACAAGTGTGCTACTCGTTTTACTGGCTTTGCTCCAAAATAGAAATTGCCGATGAACAACTAGGCCAATTGAAAGAAAGTTGAAATCTTACCCCGAGGAAGATTGTTGTACCATATCTGGGCAGATCCAGTAAGAGTTCCTGAGAATGCTCTGCATCTCATCTCGTCGGGGATAGCATAAATGTCGGCAGCAGCTTGATATTGCTCTATGTGCAGAACAGGGTTTGTCTTTCCATCATATTTGGGGGTTACCACGGGTACTTTAAATTTCGACGGTGTAGGAAAATCCACAATGGCCTGTACAAAAGGTGTCCCTTGAACAAAAGTTCGTTGTATGGGGTTCTTTGCCTTAGCCATTTCTCCCAATCTATCCTCCAACCACTGAATGGAACCTTTCCACGCATTATTTCCTTCCTCGGGCTTATTAGTTAGAGCAATTGATTGTTCTGACGTGGCCTCTTGAGATCTATCTTGATGAGCAACTGGTCGTGATTGTGCTGATCCTTCTCTTAGATCTTATGGTTGTCGAAAACTTCTCGACATGGTTTTAGGTGGACTCCTATTCCTCCTAGGGCCTAATCAAATGAAAGAAGACACCCTACTCAGTCTTTCCAAGGCACTGGGTCTCTCTGGAGAGAGAGAGTGATACGTTGCTCAGTATCTGTAGCCCGTATTGATGAAGTTCGCCCAGGTTGATAAGAGAAATCATCAGATTCCTCATTACGATACGCATCTGTACGCCTGGATCGTGAAGAAAGTAAATAGGTTTGCCTTTGACCACTTCGTTGTCCCGAATGTGCAGGTGCATCGCCATGAAGGGTTTGTATGAGTTGCCGCATTATCTCTTGCATGGCAGTTTGTCCTTGACCCAGATTCGTCATAATTCCAGCCAGATCTGGAGGTGCAGAGGGATTTGGAAGATTTCCAGCGTTTCGATTGCTGGATTCTGGATTATCTGCCATTGATGATGAATGATTTTTGGTGAAAAATGATAACAACAGTTGTTTCCCACAAACGGCGCCAATCTGTTGATGTAAAAAATTAGATTGCTTCTAATTATTTAATCACAGATAAATATAAATGAGACAAAGACTTTTAAAGTGGTTCAGCCTTATAAGAATGGCCTACGTCCACTGTTTCTGTTATTGCCAAGTGTTTTGGAGTTCTCGATATGTAATTATATCAAGAAAATCCGGTCCCTTTGAATGAGGGTGATACAATGTATTTATAGCCCTTGGGTTGTACATGTGAAAGGGTAAACAATTAATGCCCTTTAAGAATATATGTGTGTATGATAAGCATTCAATGAATAGTTGAACTGTTGATTATCTGGTAATCAATGCTGTGGCCGAGATGCAACTCGGACCGCCTTAGTTGCTCGTCATTCAGGAGTTCCTCGGAGTGTTGGAGTTCCTCGGAGTACACTTGCTGCTCGGAGTGAGTATGACTTGGTCGGGGAAATAAACTTCCTCGTTGCTATTGTGCCACGTAGATTGACACATGTCTTCTTATTATTCGTCTATATCAGCATACTAATTTTGGTATCAACATGCCTAATGATCGAGACGAAAGATCATTAAAGTGAAAAATAATAACTTGAATGTGTACTTGAGATACCAACCTACCCTTTTATATTAAACGACACCTTTATGTAGAAGTCTTTTTAAGATTTACTTTGGATGAAAGGTGTGATATTAGGGTCAAGGACAAGATTCCAGGCTTATTATTTTTCATATTAGTCTAAGTATTCTTATATGACTTTGACCCAATATTCATCTAGTAAGGCCTTCTTCACGTTTTTAGGTTCACTGCTTGAAGTATAACAAAGATAGTTAAGTTAGTCCGAGTTTAGCACATGTTCTCATACATTCATTAGGACTTCCACTGAACTTTCTCTTATAATGGTCATTTCAAACCCATAAATGAATGCCAATAACCTATTCAACTACTCGGGGTGGGGTGGCCAAGTGCTCACGTACTTATTTGTTTTGTTTTTTTCTTTTCCTAAATATGGAAAAATAGAAAAATTGTTTTCACAGTCATCCTCTTTAAATGAAAATTAGTCCTCATTAATAGCAATATAAGTGGACTAGATCATCTCTTGTGAAGCATAATTGTAAACACGTAAGGCACGATAATTATTATACTAGCCTAAAAAGATCCATTCATCAACCCTTAAATGAAGGTTAGTTAGATACTCTCAATTTTTAAAAATGTAGGATTGTATCCAGATACTAAAAAATGATTTGATTATAGACTCCATGCCTTCCCAAATCCGACGATGACTTTCGTTTGTACCATATATTATATAGACCCATTTCATGGAGTGACATGTCATGTTGACCTCCTCATCCCGAAACCTCTTGCATACATCATTGCCTATCATCATCAATATAGCCATTCGTAGGATATTTTTGTTCTTTCATTCAACAATTTCTTTTTGTAGAGGTGTTATAGGGGACGAAAATTCATTATGTATCCCTACCTTATCATGCCATTAATTTTCTGGATTTGTGAAAGGGGTTAAAAATTCATTGTCACTAGGAACTCCAATGACAGTATATGATTTCCCAATTTGAACCTTTTTACATTAGGAAATGAAGAAGTCCTTAACATCAGATTTTTGACACAATAGTCCTATAGGCTATATGTGTGACTTTAGAGATGTCATCTACAATCAGTTGGACATATGTTTTTCATATTATTCTCTTCATAATTATTAGACCCGTAAGTTAGATGTGTAAGTTCTCTAAAAGACACGAGGTAGAATCACATCAAACTTCCTATATGAGTTTAACATTTGTTTTCTCAGTTGTAAAGCACAAAATATACATTATGAATATGATTTAAAAGGATATAGGTCACTGAAAAGCTGAATCCTAGAAAATTTTCCAAGTTCTCTCTAGTTCACGTGACCCAATATCTTATGTCAAAAAACCATCACATCATTGTTATCATTATTACAAACAACGGTAAAATATAAAATTTATGGTGTAAAAATTCTTTGTAGTCTATAAACTTTTCAAAATTCATTTAGCTTTAGACTCAATCAATCAAAATTGATTTAAGGTGAAAAAGACATTGTGGTGATCATTTCATATTTGACATATGCTCAGAAAATTATACTAGAATTCATCTACTAGAATGACGTTGTCTAGTCTGGGAAAAAAGGATATATCAATCGACCAATTTCCCATCTCACTAGAATTACTAGCATGCCAAAACAAGACCAAATTGGTTTTGTTCTCAATGAACTTTGAAAAAACCTATTTATTCTAGGTCATGTTCATAAAACACCCGCTACTGAATATCATCGTAAAGTATTTTTTTCAATAAAAGTTGTATGATAAGACATCTGTAATCTTTCTTCGTATCTCCGAAGAGTTGCGCCTTAAGCTTGTCTTGGGTCTTGGCATCCTTGCTCATCTTTTTCAAACTCGTCCTAACATCATTCCCTGTTGAAATATTTTCAATAATAGACGATATAGTTCTAGATTTCTCAACAAGCTAACCAAAATCACTCTTGAAGAATGAAACTTCTTCGGACTAGGGTTTCTAGGTCAATTTGAAGATTATTCATAGATTACACATAATTCCCTCAAATTTCATTTTTTGTGAAAATGTTTTCAGTTAAACACAAAACGAGGACCTTTTTTTCCTTCGTTTTAATACTTTTGTTCACATTGGGTGGAGAGGACTCCTTAAGAATTTTATTTTCTTAGGAAGATTTGACAAGTGTGGTCTTGGGATTTAGGGAGGGTAAAGCCTCAAATTTGTTGACACAAAACGAGGACCTTTTTTTCCTTCGTTTTAATACTTTTGTTCACATTGGGTGGAGAGGACTCCTTAAGAATTTTGTTTTCTTAGGAAGATTTGACAAGCGTGGTCTTGTGATTTAGGGAGGGTAAAGCCTCAAATTTGTTGAGATAAGTACCACTTTGGTTATAACAATATTATATTTGAGATAAAATCATTTGTTGCAACTTCTTAGAAAAATCTTCCATACGCGCCTTCACACCTTCAGTGGAGACGAAATATTTTTAAAAGGATATAATTGAATTAAAACAGTCAACAGATTTCTTACAATCATCTAGCTCAATTTCCAAACCACTTATTTTCTCTTGTAAATCATTTTGTTCTTGACTATTATAAAAAAATAGTTTTTTTTTTCTTATTGTGACTCATTGAGATTTGGCCTTGCATATGTCAAATCTTTTGTTTTCAGGCATTAATTTCCTTTTCGGAGTTTCTTAATTTCATGGAATCTTTTAACAAGTTTTTATTATTAATTAGAATTTTTAGCAATTTTTTTGTCATAAGCATATTTTACATCACGATAGTAATCATCTCTTCATTTATCAATTGAATATTAACAAGAAGATAAATAGTCAATCTTGGGGGGGCATTTACCACCATGGAATGATTTCACTATCTTTAATTTGACATGTCGTGATATAAAGAGACTGAAATAACATACATACCACATAAAACTTCATCATTTTTAACACTAGTATTATTCATGATCATATTATACATCTCTATACTATTCTAAAATACAAAAACAAGCATTAAGCATTCCTAATCAACCAGGATAGCCACATAATTATTGTCTCAAATGATCTATCGAAAATTTGTTGACACCCATTTATGTGACAACCTATATTTCCATCACGCCTCTCCCTCTCCTTTACTTTTATGACTCCCCCCCCTTCATATCTCTTCATATGTGCAATAATAATTGTGAAACGGGGGCCAGCTCAACTACTTTGACACTACTTACAGGTATAAATCTCCCCCAAGCCCCTCACACCAGTTGGTTCGATGATTACAGGTGTTCACGCAACCTCAACTCTTAGGCATGATGACGTCGGCAACATTTAAAGCAACTGGGATGCTGTGGAGGTCACCATCGACCTTTTACCTGCTCATATGCATGCCTGGTTTTAGGATGTTGTGGGTTCGATTCGGTTCTTGATTTGGTGGCAAAAAAGGGAAAGAATTGAATTTGGGAATTAGAAAGGTTTGTTGATGTTTATGTTGTTGCTCGGTGAGTTTGTGTTGTGTGAAGAATTCATCAAATGTGTCCATGGGTTGGGTTCCAAATTGTTGAGTTTCTTCATTAAATGGTTGTTTGGATTTAAATGATTTGACGGGTAATGATGATATACTTCTTTTCTGAAGAAAATGGGACAACTCAGAGCTTTACTTTAGTAACACGCTGGAGTGACTTCGTAGGCTTGCTCCAGTCACCATTTTTCGTCTCAAGTTAGTCAGTTGGTAAAAGACCAATATACTATTCATACATTTTATTGAGATCCTGGGTTTGTTGTTATATTTAGTAAACGTGTTACTTCTTGAATGTTATATGTTTGTGAAAATGTTCGACTCAAATTGACAGGATATTATTTTTTTTTTTTTTTTATGAAACGGGAAATTAAATAAGTAGCACAAGACCATAGAGATTATAACAAAGTTGCACAAAGGCGACATCAAACAAAACCTAAAGATCACATGAACAATACTCATCTCCGCGTAGGGAGAAACAAAGAAAAATTAGTTGCCAGTATTTCCATTCATTTGGCTTCCCGATTTCTCTTCTTCAATTAGCTTCTTCAGAGGGTCGGGAGATACCAGAATAGTGCAAAATTCTTCAGCGCAGGTCTTAGCAAACTTGGCGAGCTAGTCGGCACATGTGTTGGCTTATCTAGGTATGTACTAAACGGTTAAGTTCAACTTTTCTTTCATGTCGCGGCAATACAGGACGATGGTTGAGTGAGGGTGATTCTCCCAGTCTCCTTCATTGATCATATCCACGACATTCTTGCAGTCAAATTCGATTGTAGCATTGATCCAGCCCTTTTCCTTTGCCATGATGGTTCCATAGAATATGCCTTCGAGCTCTGCCCGTAACGGAGTAGCTCCAATAATCTTCCCAAAGAAGCCAGTGATCCATCCTCCTTTGTGATTGTGCACAATGCCTCCAAATGTTCCCACTTTCGTATTATAATCCCACCCGTCGTCCGTATTAATCTTCACAGAACCTGCACAAGGACACGACCAATTAATAAGATATTTAATTTGGCAGATTTCTTGCCGTATCAATTTAGGATGTGCCTGAACCACCTCATGGGCAAAGTTAACACTAATCTCGACGATCCTCGAGGGTGTAGTGAGTTTTTCTTCAAAAATCAAAAGATTCCTAGATTTCCAGAGATGCCATAAGGTGGAGATGAAAAGGGTGGTTGATAATACGCAAATATTACATATTTCATCCGTCGAACCTACGCATTTTAGCCCCCTCGGGCGCCTTAATCTCTATATTTAAGCCCGTTAACAAGACAACCTCGGTTTATATTGTTAACATGTTATATGAGGTATAATTGGGCTTTTGTAGGTATTTAGGTACCAAGTATGGAGTTCGGACGCATTCCGGTGAAGTTCCGTACATAATCGCACGTTCAAGGGTAATACGATCATTTCAAAGTTGGGAACCTGGACCGACATCTACACGAAAGTTGTAGCCCTCCTCGTAAGCTTCGCGTGGGCATAAACGGTGCACAATTTTGATTCATAATGAAGAAGTTACGGCGTTTCTACCGGAAGGAAAAATAATGAACTAAAAGAGGGAAGAAGAGAAGGAAAGGAATGCAAAAGACTGCTGCCTAGGTTCTGCCCTGCTTGATCGATCGATCGATCAAAAGGATCTATTGATCGATCCTTCAGTATTTTGCCATTATTTCAATGATCGATCGATCGACCAAAGGGGTCGATCGATCGATCCCCTGTTTTCTGCAGATATTTTGCTTTCTTTTCTTTTATACCAACTTACTATATAAGTCAATTTGTTGTAATATCAGATGGTTAGTTTTAGAATACATTTTAGGTTAGGGTTTGGTTTGGAGAGATCATTTTCTCTTCTTCTTGGGGTGACAACCAATTGGTTTTGTAAGATTGAACTTTTCACCTCATTTACCATTAATATAGTTTTGTTCTTCATTTTTCCTTGCTTTGTAGAATAATTTCCATGCTTTCTTAATTAGATTAATTGCTTTATTACTTGCTTTCCTAGTGTAAGAGGGTAGTGAGACTGGGGTCTATGAATAACTGGAAAGGGTGAGGCGTGACCCACTCCAATGGACACTGTCTGCAAGTCTTCAAGGTCTCCTGGTGCAACTTCTGAAGAAAACTTCTCTTTCTGGTAACAATGGAACTCAAGCTTCAACTCACTCCATGCAAGAAGATGAACTTTCACAGCAAAAATAGTAATTTTCTCAAGGGAAACACCTGAGAGTGATGGCTGTCAGTGGGGAGTGAAGGAACAAGGCACTCAACACTAAGAGAATGAGCAGGGAGAGAATACTAGGTAGGTCTGGTGATATTTTAGCAGAGTAACAGTGCAATTTTTCTTTTTTTTTCTTTTGACCTTGCCCAGGGGTCTATTTATACATGGGCGTAAGGGGTGAGCTGGCGATTTTGGGCGCCAAAATTGAGAGAGTTGGTGGGGAACAATGTCTGAAGTGTACCATTTGTCCCTACCTGCAGGCAGCTGCCTGTCCCCTCTGCAGGTGCCACCTGGCGCCGACCAAAACTCAAAAAGCACATATGTCCCCTAATGGAGACAAAATAGCAGATTTTGGTAGTTATCTTTTGAAACGGTAACTTGTGGTGCAATTTTGCAAATCTTTGAGAGAGGAGACCTTAAGGCCTCACTCCCTCTAAAAAGTGTTATTTTTCTTGAGAGGGACCTCGAGGACCCCCTCTTCTGGAAAAGTCATTTTTCTTGTAAAGAGTTTATTTCTTGTGCGTAGCCTCAAGTGGCTTCTGGGTCTTCCTACTAGTATTCTCTCAATCCTATAGTGCTAAGTGGTTGAGCTTGCTCAACATACCTTTTCCCTCAGCCGCCAAGCCAAAACTCCCAGGAGGTCCCGACGCGCCTGTTCGAGCCCTGCTTGCTCGACTAGGCAACCTGTGCAAGAAAGTAAAGTGTTAGTGCTGTTGTTCATTTAGAGCTTGCTGTTTCATGATGAAAACTCCTGTAGCAGCACTTCTCGAATAATATTTCTGCAGTGACCCCTGCAGTGGCGCTGACGCTTGAAGCGGTGCCGACCCTTGTCCTGGCGCCGTTGCTCGGAGTGGCGCTGATACTGTGAGGCGGCGCCGACCCTTGTTGCGGCGCCGACGCTCGAAGTGGCGTTGACGCTTGAAGTGGTGCTGACGCCCGAGGTAGCACTGATGCTTGAATCGACGCTGACATGTGAGGCGGCGCCGACCCTTGTCCCGGCGCCGACGCTCGAAGTGGCACCGACGCTCGAAGTGGCGCTGACGCGTGAGGCGGTGCCGACCCTTGTCCCGGCGCCGACGCTCGAAGTGGAGCCGACGCTCGAAGTGGCGCTGACGCGTGAGGCGGCGCCGACCCTTGTCCTGGCGCTGATGTTCGAAATGGTGCCGACGCTCGGAATGGCGCTGAGGCTTGAGGTAGCGCTGATGCTTGAACCGGCGCTGACAAGTGAGGCGGCGCCGACCCTTGTTGCGGCACCGACGATCGAAGTGGAGCTAATGCCTGAGGTAGCGCTGAGGCTTGAATCCGCGCTGATAGGTGGGGCGGCGCCGACCCTTGTTGCGGCATCGACCCTTGTTGTGGCGCCGACGCTCGAAGTGGCGCCGACCCTTGTTGCGGTGCCGACGCTCGAAGTGGCGCCGACGCTCGAAGTGGCGCTGACGCCTGAGGTAGCGCTGAGGCTTGAATTCGCGCTGACAGGTGAGGCGGCGCCGACCCTTGTTGTGGCACCGACGCTCGAAGCGGCGCCGACCCTTGTTGTGGCGCCGACTCTCGAAGTGGCGCCGACCCTTGTTGCGGTGCCGACGCTCGAAGTGGCGCTGATGCCTGAGGTAGCGCTGAGGCTTGAATTCGCGCTGACAGGTGAGGCGGCGCCGACCCTTGTTGCGGCACCGACGCTCGAAGCGGCGCCGACCCTTGTTGTGGCGCCGACGCTCCAAGTGGCGCCGACCCTTGTTGCGGTGCCGACGCTCGAAGTGGCGCTGACGCCTGAGGTAGCGCTGAGGCTTGAATCCGCGCTGACAAGTGAGGCGGCGCCGACCCTTATTGCGGCGCCGACGCTCGAAGTGGCGCCGACCCTCGAAGTGGCGCCGACGCTCGAAGTGGCGTTGACGCCTGAGGTAGCGCTGATGCTTGAACCGGCGCTGACATGTGAGGCGGCGCCGACCCTTGTTGCGGGGCGCCGACGCTCGAAGTGGCGCCGACGCTTGAAGTGGCGCTGACGCCCGAAGTGGCGTTGACGCCTGAGGTAGCGCTGACCCTTGCGGTGGCGTAGGGACTCGCCGCGGTGCTGACACTTGCGGTGGCCTTTGGACTTCTGGGTGACCTCGTGGGTACCTCTCGGATGTTATTTAATAAAAAAAGCATATTTATTTTATTTTGCTTTTTTTCTGTTTATAACACCCTTCTACATTAGCCCCTCGTGCAAAGATTTTTTGGTTGGGTAGACCAAAAAAACTTTGTACGCTATAAATCTGGTTTCAACAATTGTATATATATTTATATATATATATATATTTTCTGAGGGATCCTAGGATCATTAAATTCTGTGGCCCTTTATCCGAGGTATTTAATTTTTTGAGAACCCACGCGTCAGTGTGGGAACTGTCATCCCATCATTTGGAAAAAAAGATCATCAGCTTTTTGCCTTCCTGCACGTTTTCCCATTTTGGTGCAAAAAGCATAAGCCCCTTATCTTGGGGTCTTCCATCTTCTTCAACAAAACATAAGCATCTTTGGGTTTGTAGTGAGAGAAAGTGAGGAAGGGATTTCTAAGACACCATAGCCACCCATCTCCTCATTTTTGCTCTAGCCTTTCCAATCATCGTAGCCTCTCATTCATGGATCCTAATCCAAGCAACACTTCCTCAAATGTAAACCCTTCCAAAACCTCCATGGTTTTAAGTTCTATACCTTCTTCCTTGCCCATTTCAGCATTTCCGGCCGTCTCTGTTACCACCGCGGGCGCCTCCGTGCTACCCGCCCTCTTTCCGGCGGACGGAGGTTCAAGAACCCTCATGGGTTCCTCACAACTTCTTTCCGTGGACCGTAGTCAGATCTCGGGTATCTCAAGCAGCGGGGTTCAATTGGAGATGGGTACCTCGACCGCCCCATTTGTCATTGCTGTCGACAAGTGGGTATCCCAAACGGACCTCTCGTCCGGAGTCCTCTCGCCCATTGTCCTAGGTTCCGATGAGCAAGTCAGTCGCATTGGGGGTGATGCTTCAACCTCGGTTCGCGGATTTTTTCCATTTGATTTAGGTGTGGGTATCTCGAGCAGCGTTAGCGGCGAGAGCCCGGGGCGGACGGTTCTCTCGTCTGCGGGTCTCTCGCCCGTTGACTTGGGCTCCGCTAAGCAAATCGATCGCGTTGGGGGAGATGTCTCGATTCACGAAATTTATCCCTTAAATTTGAATAAGGGTATCTCGTGCAGCGCTGATGACGAGGGCCCGGGGCGAACGGTCCTCTCGTCCGCGGGTCTCGCGCCTGTTGACTTGGGCTCCAACGAGCAAATTAGTTGCGTTGGGAGGGGGGTCTCGAACGAAATTTATCCCTTAAATTTGGATAAGGGTATCTCGCGCAGCGCTGACGACGAGGGCCCGGGGCGGACAATCCTCTCGTCCGCGGGTCTCTCGCCTGTTGACTTGGGCTCCGACGAGCAAATTAGTTGCATTGAGAGGGGGGTTTCGACGCCTGGTCTGGTGCACATGGGTCTCTCGCCCCTGCAAGGGGGTGTCTCGGGAGGTATTAGTGCTGACGCAAGCATATCGACCTCAGGTATTTCGATGCCTTTCACCCTTTCTGAAATGGGGGTTTCCACTTATGGCAGCACGGTGACTTCTCGTCAACGGTCGGAGGTCTCGCGACTTGGCCTCGCATCTACGGGTCTCTCGTTCGTGGAAGGGGGTGTCTCGACATTTCGTCACCTCAGGGGTTCCGTGACCCAGGGTGTCTCAACGACTATTGGTGTTACGGAGAGCATGCCACTGCCCAGGGGCTCTTCCTATGATTATGATGGGGTTTCTGCCTCCCCCTCTTTTTTTACGAGAGGGGGCCCCCCGGGTCCTTCGCTCGGAGTCCCCACTGAGGTGAGTTCTTTTCTTGAGCCACTGGCTCTGGGTGGTTCATCAGGTACGCCTACTTCCTCTCAGGCATGGAAGGATTATATGCACATTCGTCAAGGGCGGGACTTCGGTATTTATCGCCGTGCTCCCTTTTTTGGCCCTGCTGACAGTTTCATGACTTCACTTTCCGACTTTGGGGAAAAAATTTCGGGTGTTGTTCTCGATCGGTCTCATGTGGGGTTAACTGAGTCTGCTGATCTTCCTATTATTTCTCCGGATTCAATTCTCCGAATCCGAGTTGACCGAGGCGACTTTCCCTATTCCAACGTTGAGGTTAAAACCCCCGGAGGACCTACAGAGGAGTGGGCCAGTTGGGTTGACTATGTTCTGAGCGTTCCTGATTACGTGGTTATTCTCAGGGAGGTGGGGCTCTTCACCGCCGTCAGCAGTCTGAAGTCCTGCACCCTCTTTAAACACGGTACTTCGCTCAATCTCTTATTGTCCCGGTGGAGTATGGAGTCTCACACCTTTGTCACGGGCTGGGGGGAATTTACTGTTACTCTCGAGGATATATGTGAGTTGTACGCCCTTCCTTTCTTTGGGCAACAGGTCTTCACTGATGACTGCGAGGACTCCCTAGAGCAGGATTTGGTGGGGGAGTTACGGTCATCTCTCGGGGAGTGCTCGAGATATGTGGCCATAAATGTAACGGGTCATTCCAAGCATTCCTTTGCCAAATGGCAAAGATATTGGTTCAGAGACTTTGAGCAGTTGCCAAAGGGGGAGACTTCTCGTCCAGCGCCCAGATCCCAGGATGGTCCTAAGCTTCGCTCTCCTGCACATTTAGCCGCTTTCCTTGTTACGTTCCTGACTCGGTTCCTTCTTCCAGGTAAGCCTGAAGACTGTCCCCGCGAACTTCTTTTTAGGTTTGCTGTGCGATTATCTCGCGGTAGACCAGTACCCATAGCTGCCCTGACCTTGGGTTCTCTTTACACCTGGATAGACCGAGCACACATAGATGTAGAGAGGTCCTGCGGTCGGTATGATGTTGCTAATCATGTCAACGGCCCTTTCTTGATGGCCTTTTTGTTTGAGCATTTCCCCCACTTTACTTCAGGGGCTCACGCTTGTCATAGCGACGCTGCGAGGCTTCTTCGGTAGCATAAGAAAACTCCCAAGCAGTCTTTGGGAATGTTGATTGATGATATCGAGGAATTTTAGTTTCGGCCTTATACCAAGCGCCCAGGGGGTACTTTCAGCTGGCTTTCTTTCCCTGGTGATGGCGGAACCTTCTATTGTCCTTCCGCAGTGGGGTCTGTTTCCACGTGTCCCCATATTAATGTGATGATGATGCTCTTACCATGTCACCTTCCTTCTTGGACCGAGTTAGGTCCCCGTGCTGAATTTTACCATTCCGAGAGGGCAAAACGACAGTTTGGTTATGATCAGGGTGTCCACACTCCTCCTCTTCCTACCTACAGCAGTCATTCTGAGGCATTCTCCGAGGCGTGCGCGAGCTTTACTCTTCAGGGGTTATTCCGCAGGGTCAGTGGTTTGGGTGGTCTCTATGTGCCTACCAGTGATTATTAGCCTTCATTCACTTCATCCTGGTTCCTTCTTTGGCAGCAGCAGGTTCGTCTTATTCAAGAATGTGTAGTTGGCCCTCCTCATGAGACTAACCCCATTAAATATACCAGAGCTCAGTTTTTGGTCAGGCGAACGCAGAAAGAGCCTTGGTTTCTCAGTACCACCTCTACGCCACCCTTGGAGCAGGCCATCCCTATTTTAGTGAAACCTCTCTTTGACGAGTCACTTCCGCCTCCGTCGACTAAGCTTCCCCCTGTGAAGTCTAAAAGCCAACCAAAAAGCAAAGGGAAGGCGGGCACCTCTACTACTAGCAAAAGGAAGCATCCTGACACCGATATTTCCAATTTTGTTCCTGCTACTACTGCTTCTCCTCCTTCTTCTCCTGTGAGGACCCGGGCTGCGAAGAAAAAGAAAGGAAGTAGCGCTGGCATAGCTGCTTCCTCTACGGTGGACCAAGGTTACTCCTCACCGAGCCTTACTTCTCAGGAGACGCGGGTCGCGTCCATTCTTATTGCAGAAGGTACTATATCACAGCCTCCTTTACTTAGTGGAACCAGTTCTCGCGGAGTTCTTTCATCTCCCTCCCCTTCATTGGAAGAGGAACTAGTTGATTATGGAAGCACCCCTTCCTATGACGACCATAGTTCGTCTTCGGGTGATATGGGCGGCCTGGGTTTCCATAGCGAAAGCACTACTGACACTTATACTTTGTTATCAGTCTCCAGAGAGTCTTCTAGCGATGATGAGGCCTCCCGTTCTCCTGGGGGGGTCAGCCCCACCCATCTCCCTTATAGCCAGACTACGCGCCCCGTTACTGTAAGCGTTCTCCCTTCACTTGTCTATATATATTTTTTTTTGCATACGATTTTCTTTCTTCCCTTCATCATATATATGTATATATTTTCATTTAAATCATTCTGTTATATTTGTGCAGGCCACTTCCATCGAGGCAGGTGGTTCTCCTCTTCCCCCACTACGACCGACGCCCTTTCAGCGGGAGAGGAACTCCATCCTCATTTCCTCCCGGGGATTGTTTAGAGAGGTTTTCTGTTTCCTCAGTTCATTTAACATCTGTTGTAATTTATTCATCTCCTAACTGCCTTTTGGTTGCGTATACTGTCGCTTCCTCGCAGCTTTCGTCCGTGCATTTTACCGTCACTCGGACCACTCCTGTGGCTTCCCCTTCTCCTCAGGTATGCCTCGTTATTTTAAGAACTTTCATTGCGTCATTTCCTTTTGTATTCCTTCTTCTATTTTTTTTTTATTTACCCATTTATCATGCGTAGAGAGCTGTGTCTTCGGGCGTTGCCACATCGTCCTCTCTTGTCTCAGCGGCGGGTACTTCTGCAGTTGAGCCCCTGGAGGCCTCTTCATCTGAGATAGTACTTATTTTTTTTTGAATATTTGTCTCCTCTCAGCAGGAGTCTTAATGGCTCTTGGATTTTCTTCTTAGGAAGGGGCTCCTCCCTTAGCTGGCGTTATCGCCCCGGGTTTGTCCTCTTCGGGGAGAATTTCTATCCCTAGGGTCCGCGTATCTATGGATGGTAGATCTTTGGTTCAGGCGATTTCTCGTGGCCCAATATTTACCGTGGCCTCCACCAGTGAGCCCACACTTCAGGTCAGTCCTTTCTGTTGAAGCAATGGGATCTCCTTTTCCTCGAACATGCAGTAAACAACGCATTTTCATTCTTTGCAGGCCATCAGTACAGCCCCTACTGCGCAGACCGTCTTTTTCCGCGCTTCCCCCTTAGATGGGGTTCAGGTATTCTTTTATTTTCTTAGTTCTATTTTCTTATCTGTCCAGTCTGTGCTTATCGTAGCCCTCTTTTACTTTGTTGCAGTTATCCCTTGGCGCTGTTTCGAGTGCGGCTCCTGCCACTACCGTTTCAGCAGCCCCTATACAAGGGCTGGTTTGTCCTGTCGTTGCGCCTCTTCAGGTAGCTATCCCTACGGTGCCTGAGGTTGAGGTAGCTTCTTCGGAAGTATTGGTTACCGAGGCAACCTCTTCTGGAGCATCAATCAGTGTTGTTGCCCCTACGGGGGCCCCTGCTCCTCCTTCTATGACCGTTGCGGAGGGCATTGTTCAGGTACTGTGTATAAGACTGGCATACCCCCTCTTTTTACTATTCCCCTTTTCTTTTCTTCTTGCGTATACTGTGCAAGCATTCCTATAATACCCTTGTCTCATTGTTTCCAGGTGTGTGAGGATACTCCGGTGACTGTGGAGTCTGGCAGCGGGGCAGCTATGAGAGAGGTATTAGACTGGCATACCCCCTCTTTTTACTATTCCCCTTTTCTTTTCTTCTTGCGTATACTGTGCAAGCATTCCTATAACACCCTTGTCTCATTGTTTCCAGGTGTGTGAGGATACTCCGGTGACTGTGGAGTCTGGCAGCGGGGCAGCTGTGAGAGAGGTATTAGACTGGCATACCCCCTCTTTTTACTATTCCCCTTTTCTTTTCTTCTTGCGTATACTGTGCAAGCATTCCTATAACACCCTTGTCTCATTGTTTCCAGGTGTGTGAGGATACTCCGGTGACTGTAGAGTCTGGCAGCGGGGCAGCTGTGAGAGAGGTACTAGACTGGCGTACCCCCTCTTTTTACTATTCCCCTTTTCTTTTCTTCTTGCGTATACTGTGCAAGCATTCCTATAACACCCTTGTCTCATTGTTTCCAGGTGTATGAGGATACTCCGATGACTGTGGAGACTGGTAGTGGGGCAGCTGTGAGAGAGGTACTAGACTGGCGTACCCCCTCTTTTTACTATTCCCCTTTTCTTTTCTTCTTGCGTATACTGTGCAAGCATTCCTATAACACCCTTGTCTCATTGTTTCCAGGTGTATGAGGATACTCCGATGACTGTGGAGACTGGTAGTGGGGCAGCTGTGAGAGAGGTACTAGACTGGCGTACCCCCTCTTTTTACTATTCCCCTTTTCTTTTCTTCTTGCGTATACTGTGCAAGCATTCCTATAACACCCTTGTCTCATTGTTTCCAGGTGTATGAGGATACTCCGATGACTGTGGAGACTGGTAGTGGGGCAGCTGTGAGAGAGGTACTAGACTGGCGTACCCCCTCTTTTTACTATTCCCCTTTTCTTTTCTTCTTGCGTATACTGTGCAAGCATTCCTATAACACCCTTGTCTCATTGTTTCCAGGTGTATGAGGATACTCCGATGACTGTGGAGACTGGTAGTGGGGCAGCTGTGAGAGAGGTACTAGACTGGCGTACCCCCTCTTTTTACTATTCCCCTTTTCTTTTCTTCTTGCGTATACTGTGCAAGCATTCCTATAACACCCTTGTCTCATTGTTTCCAGGTGTATGAGGATACTCCGATGACTGTGGAGACTGGTAGTGGGGCAAGTGCGGAGGGAGATCACAGTTCTGGGTTCACTCCTTTAGTCGGTGATGCTGATTCTGGTGGGGAGTCTTCTTTTCTTCCCTCTGAGGCGGGGTCTCGCCACTCCGAGGGCGATGATGAAACAGAGGACGCTGCGACTATTTCTAGTAGGCTATGGCGTGAGGAGCTACCAGGCCGCTTCAGGGTACACAAGCGTCAGCTCTTGGATCTCATCTTGGAGCACCATCCCGAGACGTTTACTTCTCAGAGTATACTCCAGGTTGACAGTCTTACGGCCTTCAACCTGAGGGCTCTTGCCAGCCATGTTCATGAGTTCTTGGCTACCTCCCCTGCTAAGCTGACTAGCTCTTCTATCTTGCTATTCTTGGATGCTCTCCGCGACTTACAGCAGTTCTATCATTTTCGTTTGGATTGGCTTGACGCAGGGGTTCGCCCCTTCCTGAGTGTTCCTTTCCGGAAGATAGTGAGGTTTCACACGTCCCGGCAGTCCAGGGTTGAGCAACGACACGCTGAGGCTACGAGGATCCGGAATCAGATCGCCCTACTGCAGGTGAAGCTTGCCAGACTTGAGTCTGGCGATGAGGAGGATGATGCTAAATCTGTCAGGTTGGAGGAAGAGTTTCTGCGGGAGGCTGGTCCGTCATATGCTGGCGCCATTGCGCGCGATGATTTATTTTTTGTGGTTTCTAGCCAATAGGCTACCTCTTGTTTTGTAGTGCTCAGAATTCTATATGTACATCACTTATCTTATCATTCATGTATGAGACACTTTGTTTCTTCTGCACTTTCTTTTTCTTTTGTTCTCCCTTTATGCTGTGGGTGTTTGTTTTACATGACTTGCTCTAATTTCTGTGAGCCTTTAGTCTACTGGTGGCTACCCCATATACTGCGGGGTATTTGCATTGATATGAAAAGTTATGTATTATCATTTTGTACACATTTTTTTTTTTGAAAATACACCTCTTGTAACTGTGAGGTGTTGGCATGTGACTTTCTTGGGTTGCCCCTCCTGTCTGTGGGGGTATTCCTACATATTACTGCTTATAGTCATAGAGGCTGGGTTGGGGAGGAGGGTGACCCCCACCCCTTTCCGGAAGCCTGATTTTATTATAAAACTGTATTAATTTATGTCTGGGGGGACTTTGCTCAGTATACTTTCTCTTAGGATGGACTTACCTCCCAAGTGTAGTGAACAAAGTTCCCGACCTCTTTTTTTTTTTTTTTTACTCTCTTCTAACTTAATAGGGAGCGTATATGTATGTATAAATGAGTAAGCAAAGTAAACGTCAAAATGACCAAAAACGTTGCTATTTCATTTCTTTTACTTTTGTCTATCGTTTACAGTGTAGGATTGCTTCAAAAAAAATAAAAAAACTTTTCTGGTGTAGGAGCAATCCTTGACATCCGTTGCCGACATGCAAAATACAAACAAAACTTGTTAGTTGCCACTAAGCATAGTACCTCTTCAGCCACTTGCAGTTGATGGACTGGAGGCAATCACTCTTAGGTTCTGATATCTGGCAGTAGCCCGACTTCCCCACTCCTCTGACAACAAAAGGGCCTTCCCAGTTAGGTTTGAATTTGGACGCCGACATGCTACGGAGATGGTGGGTTGATGCTCGTAGGACTAGATCTCCCACCTGGAATTCCCTAGGCTTAACCAAATTTTCATAGGCCCTGGACAGTTGCTGAGTGTAGACTTTGAAGTTCTCTCTCGCCTTGTCCCTGTGCTCATCTAGTGCCTCCAGCTGCACATGCCTAGGGTCTGGAATGAGCCCATTGCTAAGAGAAATTCTGGCCGAAGGTACCGCCAGTTCCACTGGTAGGACAGCTTCGGTCCCATACACTAGAGAGAAGGGAGTGAAACCTGTTGGCTTTCTCTTCTAAGTACGATAGGCCCATAACACCATAGGCAGCTTCTCATCCCATGCCCCCGGCATGTCTTCTAGCATCTTTTTCAGAATATTTATCAGGGTCTTATTAGTAGCTTCCGCTTGGCCATTGCCCTTGGGGTAGGATATGGTTGAGCTACTATGCACAATCTTATACTTGTCCGTGAGGAGGGCCATCTCTTTGCATACAAATTGCTTCCCATTATCCGTTAGGATCATTTTGGGTATACCAAACCTACATATGATATACTCTTTTATAAACTGGGTTACCACTTGGGCAGTGACCCTCCTTAAAGGGATGGCCTCCGCCCATTTGGTATACAATTCTGTAGCTACAATGATAAAGGTCTTGCCATGAGATGCTGGGGCGATCTTACCCACCAGGTCGAACGCCCATGTGTGGAAGGGATAGGGGGTTGCCAAGCTTTGTAGGCTGACGGAGGGAGCGTGCACCATGTTTCCGTGCACCTGGCATGCTCTACACTTTTTCACGTATCCAATGGAGTCAGCCTCCATGGTCGGCCAGTAGTATCCCAACGTCATCAGCTGATCATACATCTTGGCGCCTCCCATGTGGGAGGGCTCATGAGCTTCTTTCAGCACCTTTTCCACTTCCTCTTTGGCTACACACCTTAACGCCTTCTCATTATACCCTTTCCTATACAGCTCTCCTTTGACCAAGTAGAAACGTGCTACCCTTTTTCTAAGGTAGATTTCATCCGCTCTCTCGGCGGGCAGCTCCCCATTCTTCAGATATGCTAGGTACGGCTGTCTCCAATCTTCGAAGGCTTCCACGAAGTTAGCTTCCGTCGGCTGATCAAAATTAGCTTGGCACTTTAGACAACTTTGCTGCAAGCGGGCCGCTTCTACGCTCATAGAGGGCCAAAAATACCCGCTTCGCTGCAGTCTTCTGTAAAGGGGGATATCTGTATCTCCACAGTACCTCTGGTGCATTTCTATTAACCTCTCTTTGGCTTCCTGCTCCCCTACGCACCGTGCCAGAAACCCTCCGGGACTCTTGAAGTAGAGAGTTCCCTGCAGCACATGATAGTTGGCTAACTCCAAAATTTTCATTGCCCCTTCTCTGGTTTCCGGTTGCCTCTCCACCAAACGCCTCCAGTCTTCCGGCTCGTCACTTGGGAATAGGGACTTTACGGTAGTAGGCACTGTTCTCTGCCTAACGGTGATGGTTGCTTCTGACTCCTCCATGTCCAACTTTTGTGCTATGGTGGCGAGCGCGTCAGGGTGCCTGTTCATCGTTCGCGCTTGCCTCTCCACAGTTACTTCCAAGAATTGTCTCAGCAGTCGTTGGATGATGTGTCTGTACGGCGCTAAGTTGGCATGTTTAAGGGAAAACTCTCCATTGACCTGCCTTACTACCAGATTGGAGTCTCCTCGTATACACAGTACCCTGATCCCTCTTCTGAGCGCTTCCAACATCCCTAGAATGAGGGCTTCGTACTCAGCTTCATTATTTGAGCATTTAAAATCTAACTTGAAAGAGAGGGTAATCTTCTCCTTCCCATCTGACAGTATGACGCCAGCCCCACCTGTTCCTTGTGCACTAGAACCATCAAATTCCATAAACCATTTCTTCACCTCCTCCGCCATGCATGCTTGGAAACTTTCTCCGGGTAGCTCTTCACTAGGTGGTTCGAAAACCCCACTCGGGAAGTGGGCCAGCAGATCTGCTACCGCCTGGCTCTTGATGGCTTTAGGTACTACGCACTTTAGATCATACTCTGACAAAATCAAAAACCACCTTGTTGCTCGTCCCACGAGTATAGTCCGCGCGAGGAGGTACTTGATGGGATCACACTTAGTGATTATGTGAATGGTGAAGGCTAAAAGGTAGTGTCTCAACTTCTGGGCTACAAATACCAGCGCCAGGCAGTGCCTCTCAACGCTGGTGTATCTCGATTCTGTCCTGGATATTACTCTTGATAGGTAGTAAACCGGCCTTTCCATTCCTTCCTTCTCTTGCGCCAAGAGGGCCCCTATCGACCTCTCTGTAGAAGTGAGGTAGAGCAGCAGTGGCGCTCCGGCTTCGGGGGGAATCATTGTGGACGGAGAGGCTAGGATTTCTTTAATCTTTTTGAACGCACTCTCTTGCCTCTCTCCCCAAACCCACTTGGCTTTGTCTTTTAGTAGAGGCGCGAACGGATGAGTTACTTCTGCCAACGCAGGTATAAACCTCCGCAGGTAAGATACCTTTCCCAGGAAGCTCTTAAGTTGTCTCTGACTCTTGGGCGGTGGCATCATCACAATGGCTTTCATCTTCTCTGCATCCACTTGCACCCCTTGTCTATTTACCAAAAAACCTAAGAATTTCCCTGCAGTAACCCCAAAGGCACACTTTGAGGGGTTCATTCTCATCTTATACCGACGACACCTCTCGAATACTCTCCTGAGATCTTGAATGTGCTTGCTTTCTTTCCTAGACTTCACCACCAAATCATCCACATAGAATTCTAGTATGTCATGAAATAAGTCGTGAAAGATTGCCATCATGGTCCGCTGGTATGTGGCCCCAGCGTTCTTCAATCCGAAGGGCATGACTGTATAGTGAAAGTTCCCTAACGGCGTGCGGAAGGCAGTCTTCTCTGCGTCGGCGGGGTCCATCTTAATCTGGTTATATCCAACATACCCGTCCATGAAGCTATACATCTCATGTCCCGCGGTGGAATCCACTAAGCTGTCTATGCTGGGTAGTGGGAATTCATCCTTAGGACACGCCCTATTCAAGTCGCGAAAGTCTACACAGATCCTGATTTAGGTCTTGTCTTTCTTTGCCACTGGCACTATGCTGGACAGCCATATGGGGTGCTGAATAGGCTTGATGAACCCTGCCGCTAACAATTTCTCCACCTCAGCCTTTATTTTTAAATCAAGGTCTGCTTTATATGTGCGTGTGGCTTGCCTTACCGGAAGGGCGTTGGGAAGGATGTTCAATCTATGAGAGATCACTTCTGCGTCTATTCCCGGCATCTCCGTGTACTTCCAAGAAAATACATCAGTGAACTCCTTAAGTAGCTCAATGAGCTCTTCCCTCTGCTTCGGTTCCAGGCACTTGGAAATTAGGATGGGTCTACTCTCGCCCTCTTCCGACCCCAACTTGATTTCCTCTAACTCCTGCAGCTGCTCTCTGGGTCCGTCTTGCATGCACTCCGGCGCCTCTTCTGGTTCTTCCACATGCTCAACAATATGGGATTCATCAACAATAAAACACTCGGGCGCCGGGTCGATGCTCTCATCCCAGAACATCGCCCGCGCAGACCGTTATAAACGGTAGATGACTTTTCCATTGGGCAAAACCACTTTCTTGCAAGTTCGAGGAGGCCTAGCTACCTCCTCTACCTTCCTCTTGCCTTTTTCTATGTGGGGAATTATTCTTTCCCCTAGACGATCATGAACGGATTTTTTCTGCGGGACCCTTCCCTCAGCTATCTCGCTTCCCTCAGCTATCTCGCTTCCTGCCACCTGGCGCCGACCAAAACTCAAAAAGC
The DNA here is from genome assembly GCA_949130495.1 of Sambucus nigra. Lineage (NCBI taxonomy): Eukaryota > Viridiplantae > Streptophyta > Magnoliopsida > Dipsacales > Adoxaceae > Sambucus > Sambucus nigra. Next base: position 459,790,635 of record OX422219.1, on the reverse strand, counting down.
ACATATGTCCCCTAATGGAGACAAAATAGCAGATTTTGGTAGTTATCTTTTGAAACGGTAACTTGTGGTGCAATTTTGCAAATCTTTGAGAGAGGAGACCTTAAGGCCTCACTCCCTCTAAAAAGTGTTATTTTTCTTGAGAGGGACCTCGAGGACCCCCTCTTCTGGAAAAGTCATTTTTCTTGTAAAGAGTTTATTTCTTGTGCGTAGCCTCGAGTGGCTTCTGGGTCTTCCTACTAGTATTCTCTCAATCCTATAGTGCTAAGTGGTTGAGCTTGCTCAACATACCTTGTCCCTCAGCCGCCAAGCCAAAACTCCCAGGAGGTCCCGACGCGCCTGTTCGAGCCCTGCTTGCTCGACTAGGCAACCTGTGCAAGAAAGTAAAGTGTTAGTGCTGTTGTTCATTTAGAGCCTGCTGTTTCATGATGAAAACTCCTGTAGCAGCACTTCTCGAATAATATTTCTGCAGTGACCCCTGCAGTGGCGCTGACGCTTGAAGCGGCGCCGACCCTTGTCCTGGCGCCGTTGCTCGGAGTGGCGCTGATGCTGTGATGCGGCGCCGACCCTTGTTGCGGCGCCGACGCTCGAAGTGGCGTTGACGCTTGAAGTGGTGCTGACGCCCGAGGTAGCGCTGATGCTTGAATCGACGCTGACATGTGAGGCGGCGCCGACCCTTGTCCCGGCGCCGACGCTCGAAGTGGCACCGACGCTCGAAGTGGCGCTGACGCGTGAGGCGGCGCCGACCCTTGTCCCGGCGCCGACGCTCGAAGTGGCGCCGACGCTCGAAGTGGCGCTGACGCGTGAGGCGGCGCCGACCCTTGTCCTGGCGCCGATGTTCGAAATAGTGCCGACGCTCGGAATGGCGCTGACGCTTGAGGTAGCGCTGATGCTTGAACCGGCGCTGACAAGTGAGGCGGCGCCGACCCTTGTTGCGGCGCCGACGATCGAAGTGGCGCTGACGCCTGAGGTAGCGCTGAGGCTTGAATCCGCGCTGACAGGTGGGGCGGCGCCGACCCTTGTTGCGGCATCGACCCTTGTTGTGGCGCCGACGCTCGAAGTGGCGCCGACCCTTGTTGCGGTGCCGACGCTCGAAATGGCGCCGACGCTCGAAGTGGCGCTGACGCCTGAGGTAGCACTGAGGCTTGAATTCGCGCTGACAGGTGAGGCGGCGCCGACCCTTGTTGCGGCACCGACGCTCGAAGCGGCGCCGACCCTTGTTGTGGCGCCGACGCTCGAAGTGGCGCCGACCCTTGTTGTGGTGCCGACGCTCGAAGTGGCGCCGACGCTCGAAGTGGCGCTGACGCCTGAGGTAGCGCTGAGGCTTGAATTCGCGCTGACAGGTGAGGCGGCGCCGACCCTTGTTGCGGCACCGATGCTCGAAGCGGCGCCGACCCTTGTTGTGGCGCCGACGCTCGAAGTGGCGCCGACCCTTGTTGCGGTGCCGACGCTCGAAGTGGCACCGACGCTCGAAGTGGCGTCGACGCCTGAGGTAGCGCTGATGCTTGAACCGGCGCTGACATGTGAGGCGGCGCCGACCCTTGTTGCGGGGCGCCGACGCTCGAAGTGGCGCCGACGCTTGAAGTGGCGCTGACTCCCGAAGTGGCGTTGACGCCTGAGGTAGCGCTGACCCTTGCGGTGGCGTAGGGACTCGCCGCGGTGCTGACACTTGCGGTGGCCTTTGGACTTCTGGGTGACCTCGCGGGTACCTCTCAGATGTTATTTAATAAAAAAAGCATATTAATTTTATTTTGCTTTTTTTCTGTTTATAACACCCTTCTACACCTAGTTTAATTAGTATAAATTAGCTTAGTTCATTATGTGCCCTTAGATAAATAGGGTCGGGATGTCGTTCCTCCATTAACGGGACCCGATCTCTGAAAATTAGGTTTTTTGTAAAATTGCGTTTAATTGAACCCGTGAGAATTAAAGTTGGATTATTATTCGTTTAACTTTCATTTTCATGCAACGTTAGTGTTTATAGCGATAATCCGAGTCTAATCCGCGTGCGACCATTTTCGGATTAAATGTTTAATCTCGCAACTTTGGCTTAAATTCCTTATTGTGTGATGTTTATGTCTAATTGATAATGCTCGATTAAATTTCTCTCGAGCTGGAATTTTGATTATTAGTTGTTTCGAGCTGTATGGATGGATGATATCCCGAACCTCTCTTTACTTTTATTTAGACTGAACTTATTCTTTTCTTTTATTTCCTAGCACAAGTCACCTTTTTACACATTTATTCCTAGATTAATAATCTGTTACGATCTATCAAACTTTCTCTATGGATTCGATACCCGACTTATCGCTATACTCACCAGTTGAGTGTAGTCGTAATTTAGGTTTCTTTTGTATTATCGTGGTGAAACTAAAACAACAATCGACATTTGATGCGCCGCTTTTCACGCGCGCGGATCAAAATGGCTCCCTTGCGCTGGGTGAGGTTTGGAAGAAGGGTGCATTCCATTCGGCGACAATGGCAGACTTACTGAGACTTCTACACTACATCAACGTCCACTCATTTATGGTGACGAACAACCAATCAGAGGTTCGTCAAAATCATGCAACATTGATCCACGCCATGCTTCATGATTTGGGCGATATTAGTTTGCCCAAAATATTTTTGGAGGCGATGCTCGCGACAATAAAGGAGACTGCCTGGAGATTTTCACTTCCTTTTCCTACTCTCATCACGAGAATTTGTACTTCTCATGGTTGCCCATAATATGAAGCTGATCGCAAGAATGATCCACTAGGGCTTCTCACAAAGGACAATATCTCGAAGATGTTGAATCATGCTTGAGGGGAGCTGGGGAACAAGAGACAGAGGGCAGATGCGACTGACAGGGCAGCAGCGACTGACATGGCAGCGGAGGAGGTAGCAATTAGAGGGATGGAGCAGGGTAAGGGTTCTAACGTGCCACACACATATTATGATGCCCGCTTTGCGGTATTTCAGGCCGTGCAGGACCAGCGCTGGGAGGAGACCCAACTTAGGTGGGCTACATGGGAGTCCCGCTTGAACCAGTAGCAGGTTGAGCAGCGACAGTATCAGGCCGAGCAGCGGAAGGAATGGGCCGAGCAGAGGCAGGCTAGAGCGCAGCACAAGCATGAGTACCGAATGATGCAGCGGATGATGAGAGATCTTTATTTGCAGATGCATGATTCGGACACAGCGCTACCTCCTTATTTTCAGGACCCTTCTGATCCTAGTGGTTCCGGCCACTAAGTTACTGTTGTACAGGGTCATTTTTGGCATTTCTGGGTCGGATAGTATGTTGTATTTTTTATTTTATTTTTATTTCTTTCTATTTTAGTTGTATTGTATTAAGTTGTTTTGTATGGAACTTATGGAATGAGAAATGAAAATGTAGTTTGCGGTTGTTTATTGGATTTTTATGTGTGTGACCTTCCATTTTATAAAATCAAAAAGTTCACCATCAATTTATCTAGTATTTTCACTTCGGCCCCTCTATATTGTGGTGACTTGTGACATAGCTTCTTTTCACTTAATACATCAGTACATATTTTTCCTATGCTTTGTACTAACTTGTTTTGCAGATTCATTTGGACTTGTACTTATGGAGATTGCTCCCAATGTGGGTAATATCATTCTTTTCCTATCTTTGTGTTGTGTTCTTTAATGGACGCATTGGGGACAATGCAACATTTAAGTTAGGGGGTGTTGAATATTTTATCCATTTCATTGTTTAGTCCTTGAATTTGGCTATAATTTAGTTCAAACCATGCTTTGGTTAAAAATTTGAAAATTTTCAAAAATATTTTCTTTCTTTTTTCTCATTCTTTGGGAATTTTGCCCTTGTTTTCGATGATTAATTTTAATAATTGCCCGATCCATTAGACAATTCAACGATGCATGTTCTCGATTTTAGAAGTTATTAGACTTTAGTCCTTAAATCATTAATATTATGAATAACTTCATGAATTAAACTTTATCCCATGAGCACATGCATTTTTCTTGTTATATTGATTTGGTTTAAGATTTTTATAACTCGGTAAGCTTTTGTTGCATTGTATATACTTACACCGAGTGAGATTAGAGACTTATCTTCATTTGTGAGTGTATACACTATTCTTTCCTCTTTAAAAATATTACAGTCATTGGTAATCTCTTTATTCTTTCATTGACCGTTCATTAATTGAGTTCATATATGAAATGCGTTACTTGAGCAAGATTTTCATATATTGTTTTGACTCGAGAATTGCATAAACTTTGTGAAATGATCATAGTACATCTTTGTATATCACTCATATGACCTTGACCTCACCTTTTATATGTTCCCTAGTCAACCCATTTGAGCCTAAATACTAGCCTTTCGTTTCAGTACCCCAAATCCCATATCCAACTCCAAATTGGAGTTTTATACCATACATATTACCGTACATACCCTTGTTTGAATTGTTGCTTAGGATTGAATGATATTGTTGTGTATTGTGGTTGCAATTTGAGCATGAAAAGAGTGAGAAAAGAAGAAAGTGTAGTGAAAAAGAGAAAGTTGAAAACAAAAGAAAAAAAGTGAGAAAAGCAAAAGAAAGAGAAAGTTGCATATATTGTTTGTTGTGGTTCAATAATCTTTGATTACTTTCGGTTGTTATATTTAATGCTTGTTTGGAAATCATTTCTTCAATTTTGAAATTGCCCACTTTTTTCCATTATCCCGAGTTTCATCCCCAAACACTTTTGAATACATATATACATCCCTTTCATTTTTTACCCTATCCTAGCCTACATTACAACCCGAATAAAGTCCTATGTGATCTTAAGTAGATGTAATTCAAAGGTTTCAATAGTTTTCATAATCTGTGAAAATGCATTTCGCCTCTTTTATATGCCCGATATCCTTTCATTGAGATTACAGTTTTTATTTCCTAGATAGCGTTCTTCAATTGTGACATGTGTGTGGCCTAGTTTCCATTTATATTTAATCTCTATGCCCGCATGTTCCGTGTGTTAGCTCCTTGTTTCGAGTGAATTCGCTTGATGAGTGTAATGCCCATAAGGATCGAATGTATGCATGCTTTAATTTTTAGTATCCGATTTATTTAAATTTTTGCCAAATCATATTTTGCGTGTACTCACTCCCCTCCCACTTGTTAAAGTTTCAATTCATTGAGGTGCATTCTATAATGTTAATAACTACGGACTTTTCACGTGAATTTGTTTGCTATGCTAATAACATGTTGATATCTTATCCGTATTGTTGAGTTTGTCGCATAAGATTGGGAATATTTTGAGGAAACTTTTTGATGTTTGTGGGCATCATCCTTGAAAACCCTCACGAGATGACACTCGTCCACTAGAGTGACCTAGGGGTTTAACGACTTATTGCATGTGCTAAATACAACCGTTCGCCCGCGAAAGTGTCCTTATCTTTTTATTGCTTTTATACCATACTTTTGTACTTATCCTGCTTTTGGTTTACTTGTTATTCTTATTGCATCCTATTTCATTGCTAGGGACTAGCAACGTGTAAGTTAGGGGTGTGATAATACTCAAATATTGCGTAATTCATCCTTCGAACCTACGCATTTTAGCCCCCTCGGGCAACTTAATCTCTATATTTAAGCCCGTTAACCAGAAAAGCTCGATTTATATTGTTAACATACTATAAGAGGTATAATTGGGCTTTTGTAGGTATTTAGGTACCAAGTATGGAGTTCGGACACATTCCGGAGAAGTTTCGTGTGAAATCGTACATTCAAGGGCAATCCGGTCATTTTATAGTTGGGAACCTGGCCCGACTTCACGAAAGTTGTAACCCTCCTCGCAAGCTTCGCGTGTCCATGAATGGTGCGCAATTTAGATTCATAACGAAGAAGTTACGGCGTTTCTAGCGGAATGAAAAATAATGAACCAAAACAGGGGAGAAGAGAAGGAAAGGAATGCAAAGGGCTACTGCCTAAGTTCTGCCCTGCTTGATCGATTCAGTATTTTTCAATTATTTCAATGATCGATCGATCAACCAAAGGGGTTGATCGATCGATCCCCTATTTTCTGCAGATATTTTTCTTTCTTTTCTTTCTTCTTTTCTTTTATACCAACTTACTATATAAGCCAATTTTGTTGTAATATCAGATGGTTAGTTTTAGAATACATTTTAGGTTAGGGTTTGGTTTGGAGAGTTCATTCTCTCTTCTTCTTGGGGTGACAACCAATTGGTTTTGTAAGATTGAACTTTCCATCTCATTTACCATTAATATAGTTTTGTTCTTCATTTTTCCTTGCTTTGTAGATTAATTTTCATGCTTTCTTAATTAGTTTAATTTCTTTATTACTTGCTTTCCTAGTTTAATTAGTATAAATTAGCTTAGTTCATTATGTTCCCTTAGATAAATGCGGCCGGGATGTCGTTCCACCATTAACGGGCCCCGAGCTCCAAAAATTAGGTTTTGTGTAAAATTGCATTTAATTGAACCCGCGCGAATTAAAGTCGGATTATTATGCGTTTAACTTACATTGTCATGCAACGTTAGTGTTTATAGTGATAATCCGAGTTTAATCCGTGTGCGACCATTTTCGGATTAAATGTTTAATCTCGCAACTTTGGCTTAAATTCCTTATTGTGTGATGTTTATGTTTAATTGATAATGCTCGATTAAATTGCTCTCGAGCTGGAATTCTGATTATTAGTTGTTTCGAGCCATATGGATGGATGATATCCCGACCCTCGCTTTACTTTTATTTAGACTTAACTTATTCTTTTCTTTTATTTCCTAGCACACATCACCTTTTTACACTTTTATTCCTGGATTAATAATCTTTTACGATCTATCAAACTTTATATGTGGATTCGATACCCGACTTACCGCTATACTCACCAGTTGAGTGTAGTCGTAATTTAGGTTTCTTTTGTATTATCGCGGTGAAACTAAAACAACTATTGGCGTTTGAAACTCGCCGCTTTTCACGCGCGCTAATTAGTGGTGTAATCTTTTTCGAGACCATTATCAATTATCCACTCCATGAAGCTGTTATGTTCGTGTCTGATTGTATCCTTCCTGGACCCGAGGTGCCCCCAGGTTTGCTTTGCAATGGGGCAATTCTAGAAAACGTGCTCCATGTCTTCAATCTGCCCATAGTGTTTTCACCCTGGCTCATCAGTTATACCTTTGTCCATGCGATGCTAATTAGTGAGGAGTTTTTCGTGAAGGGTAGTCCATAGAAAAATTTTGAGTTTTTGAGGTATCTTTTGAGTCCATATCAGGTTCCATTTATTGTGATCATGAATGTTGAGGTCCCTGCCTATGCATTCCTTGTAGCAGGAGCTTATAGTGAACTTCTAATTATTATTCGGTATCCAGATAGGTTTATCCTCATGTGGTGCGACTCTGGGGATATCGGTATTAATTACTATAGTAACCTCCGCATGGTGAATCCGGTGTGCGATGGCGATGGGGTCCCAAGCCCCATCATGGTTAAGCAGGGTATTCACGTTTGGGAACTCTTCCATGCTAATTCCTGTGGGTGGGGTGAGGGTGGTGTCCCCGCACCACCAGTCAGTAAAAATATTGGTGGCGTTACCATTACCAATATTCCATTTGATGTTCTTCTCGAGCATGCCCTTATTATTGTAGATACCGCGCCAAATGTGGGAGGCTTTATTCTTCTCATGCCACCTTCTAGAGTTAGGATTTTTGATATATTTCCTCCTCATGATTTTAACGCATAGGGCATCCTTGTCATTCATAAGTCTCCATCCTAACTTGGTAATGGTGGCCTTATTATTGTGGGACGTTTTCCTAAGTCCCAATCCACCTAAGGCTTTGGGCCGATAAACCAAGTCCCACTTAAGTGAATGGAATTTCTTTCGGTTGTCATTGTCTCCCCATAAGAAATTTCAGTTGATTTTGTCAATATCCACACAAATGTTAACGGGATAGGGGATAGTTTGCATGTTATACGTAGGGATCGCATAAGTGGTGGATTGGATCAGCGTAGCTCTGCCGACTATGGAGAGTAAGTTAGTTTTCCACCCCGCAAGTTTCTTCCTCATTTTATCTAATGTATCCTGAAATAAACTGTTGGTTATACGTCCATGAATGAGGGGGGTTCCCAGGTACTTACCAAATCATTTTTGACATCCATGCCACAGATGTGGCCCAAATCCATGGCCTCCCTCCTAGGGACATTAGGGGACACAAAAACTTTTGATTTGGAGAAATTTATGGATTGGCCGGAAGCGCGACAGAAGTCATAAAGGGACTCCATGACCGTATAATAGGAAGAAGTCGTCGCTTCAGTGAAGAGAATGAGGTCGTTAGCAAAAAATAGGTGGGATATAAGCAGGCCCCCGGGGAGGCCCGTATACCCTTCCAATCCTTCTCATTCACTTTCTTGGAGATGTTGTACGAGAGACATTCCATGAAAAGAACAAAAAGGTAAGGGGAGAGTGGGTCTCCTTCGCGTAAGCCCCTTAAAGGATTTAGTTGGGGGAGGGGTCTCCCATTCCACAAAATGGAAGTGGAGGTAGACGTCACACAACTCATAATGAGGCTGATAATATTGGCCCTAAAATCAAAGTCATGAAGCACCTTACTGATGAATTCCCAGCTCACCTTGTCGTAGACTTTCTCCAGATCAATCTTGAAAATCATGCCGCCTTTTTTCCCTTTCTTATTCTGGAGAGTATGCAGGATTTCTTGGGTGATTATAATGTTGTCCGTTGGTTACCTACTGGGGAGAAATCTAGCTTGATAGGTCTTATAAGTTTCATAAGGGTGGGTCTAATTCTATTGACGATGACTTTTGAGAGAATTTTATGGGTCACATTATAGAGAGTGATGGCCCGGAATTGACTAATGTTTTCCGGGTTATCAATATTAGGTATGAGGGTTATGTGGCTAGTGTTTATTTTAGTCAGGATTCTTTTCTCATTAAAACAAGAATTAACAAAGTCCTTGAGAGTCGGGGAAGTAATATCCCAATATTTTTGGAAGAATTTGGGTTGGATCCCATTAGGCCCGGGGGCTTTAAATGGTTGCATATTGAAGAGAGCATTTTTGTCTTCCCACATAGCCACCTCACAGTCCATTCTACTTTTATCCATGTTAGTAATCTTAGGAAGCAAATTAGTGTCAAAAGCGTTATCGAGATCCGGGTTAGACGGGGCCGAGAATAGATTTATTTAGTAGTCGTTAATATGGTCACTTATACTACTAGGATCATCAACCCAATTACCATCAATAAACAATCTATCAATTTTGTTCCTTCTTCGTCTTATGATAGTAGAAGTATGAAATTTTTTTGTATTTTTATCACCCTCTTTTAGCCACTGGATTCTCGTTTTTTGTTTCCTAATTAATTCCTCCTCATATAGGATATTGTTATATTCGGCTCTAATCTTGTTTTCAATGATATCCATGTTATGGGAAAATTTGTACTCTTGAGAAATTTGAATCCCTTTTAGTCGATTAAGTAGTTTTCTCTTATTTTTTGAAAATATTGCCATAAACATTTTGATTCCAATCTTTGGCGTTTTGCAGACAAGTGTTAATATTTTTTTTCCACGTTATAGGTGTTGTGCCAACTAAGAGAAACAAGATCATCAAAATATTCTCTTTCAATCCAACTAGCAAGGCGTCTAAAGGGTTTATAGGGACAAGTAGGAAAAAACTTACCTTCCGTGTGGATGAGCATCTGGCTGTGGTCAGAAGGAGTTCTAGGTAAGTTGTCCACCACTGCGTCCGGGAAGTTGATTCTCCAGTCTGCATTAGCAGGGGTTCTATCTAATCTGACCATGGTGTTCGTAAACCCCACCCTGTTGTTGGTCCAAGTGAATCTGGGGCCCGTGCTACCAAGCTCTAAAATTTTACAATTATCGATATTGTCCGCGAAGAAGGAACACTTGCTACTAGCGTTGTATTTAGAGAATCTCTTTTTTTCGCTGTTGTCGAGGTGGTCGTTGAAATCTCCGATAACAAGCCAAGGAACCTTAGAATCATCAGTAAATTTACAAAGGTTCTCCTAGAGGTTGCGTCTAAGACAGAGTAGGGGGCTGGCATACACAGCGGTGAGGAGCCAATCGTCATAATTTTTTCGAGTGACAAGGAGATGAATGGCTTTGTTGGTGACCACAATGGGCTTGAGAGAGACGAGGGGGTCTCGCCAAAACACCCAGATGCCGCCAACTTTTCCAGACGGGTCAGGATTTTCATTTTCATTGAAACCCAGATCTTCAAAGAAGGATCCCACGTCCCTAAGGGCGATTTGCATCTCAAGGAGGATGAGGACCTCAAGTGTGTACATGTTGTGGAGTTCCACGAGGGTGGGTTTGAAAAGGGGTTTCCCAGTGACCCTCACATTCCAGATAAGAATTTTCATTGATAACAGTTTGGGATGTAATGGTAGTGTCCCAGAGTTAGGCCAGACCAGATGGTTCTTTACCATCTCTTTCGTTGTTACCGTTGATGACACTATGGCCCATCTCTTCCCACATGCCAATACTGGTTACATCTGGATTCTCATCCGAACTTAGGCAATGTCCCACAGGGTTTTGACCACTATTACTTCTTCCATCTGCACATCTATCAGGAAGTTGGGTTCTCCTGTTTCCAGTAATTGGTGTTGGACTTGGATGTCCCCTATCATGGCTAGAGGGAGACTCCCCAGCATGGACTGTGGATTCATTTAGGCTTTTGGGAGGCAGTAGGGAGGAGACAATGGAGGTTGGTGTGTTAGTGATGTGAACTGGGGAGGCTGGGTTAAAATTTCCAGTAATTGAGTTTGTGTTTTTTCATAAATTAACAGAGAGGTATTGTTGTTATTTTGGGGTTTTGGTGCGAGGTTTGAAAATGAGGTTTGTGAGGCCAATTTCGTCAGACTGGACGAGTTATTTTTGGCGTCAGACTTTTATAGTAGGTAATGCATTTTTATTTCTAACCTCATATTACATGTGAATAGGTAGGGAACTAGTCACGCTGTCACCAGTAGCAGGTTTCCCCATATCCCGAACTCTCTTATTACGGTTTGTCATAGCGGTATCTAATAAAGTAGATAGGTACATTTCATTACATTTTTATGTCGGTATATTCGTTGGTACTGGGTTCTTATTAAGGGCTTCATTTTTGTAGTTGTTATTCCCATGCCTAATGTGAATAATACCACCCTGGGCTCTAGCATTACCCATGCTGCTTTGTCCTTTCTCTATTAAAACAATAAAGCGATTTGATGCCTTCTAACTTGAGTGGACTCCCTTATTTTGATGGCTGCCATACCCATTGTTTATTCCAATAGGCCTCCGGTTATTATGATTCACCATCATCCACATACCAAAGTCCGTGCGACTTTATCCGCCCACTTTCCTGCTGCTATCACCACTCGTGTCAATCCTAGTACTGCTGGTATCAATAGCGATATTACCATTAGGGACTTCCTTGCTCTTATTAATCTCCGGTTGGTGCTCCGATAAGCTTTTTGGGGATTTTCCTGTGGGACAGAATTCTTTTTGATGACCCACTTTATCGCATTTAAAGCAAATCGAAGGCAGGAATTCATACTCCACATCGTACTCCACTTCATTAATGAGGTAGTTTGGTATAAGTGGCTTTGAGATATCCACCACAATACAAATTCGGGCAAACTTACCTCTGTAGTTCTCAGATGAGTTTGTGTCAATCTTTATGGACTCTCCTATTAATTTCCCTATTTCGTGCAACACTCTTTCTTGGAAGAACTCCATTGGTAAACAAAGGAGTCTTACCCACAAGGCTGTGTGCTTTTCTGATGCTTTTCTTGGGTTGAAAAAAGGAACCCATTTCCTTACTGTAAGATAATGGTTGTTAATGACCCAAGGCCCATTTGTAAGAACATGGTTGTAATCACACTTCATATCAAATTTAAATAAGAAATGGCCTTCTTCTAGATCAATAACCTCATAATCTCCTTATAGGTTCCAAAGTGATGGTATTTTATTCATTAGTGCTTTCTAACCAATCACTTTGCCTAGAAGTCTGACAATAATACTATCATTTCAATTGCTTTGAAGTTTCTCCGGTCTTTTAGTTGGGATAATGAGCTCAGGCTTGAGAGGGTTAACAGTTTTAGGGTTAGAGTTGCGGTCTATATCGTGGAATTCGTTGTGAGAGATTTATGTCTCTTCTTCATCATCAGACCAACTTAGATTAGAAGTGATGATGCCTAAATCAGCACCACCAGGTTAGGTGTTCTCAAGCTCAACCTAAGAATAACAATGGCAGCACAGTTATGTAAAGAGGTGAGAGAATGAGTTGAGGAGAAGAGGAATCAACACAAAAATATAAGTGGTTCAGCCTAGATTGGCCTACGTCCACTGTGTGTGTGCAATCTCACTGCAATAAGGCACTAATGACCATGGATACAATCTCTCAAGCTTTTCTCTCTCTACTGTGTATCTAGACAGAGTTTTAGCTAGGGTTTTTATATCTGGATCCTTTTGCAAGGTAGAGGATGACCTCTATATATAGTACCTAGGGGGTGTACTGTACCCCCATGCATGCCATGAGCATGTGTGTGGTAACCTCACTAATGTAGGAGTGCCATCTATCACTATCACATGTAGAGAATGATGATGCAATATTCTCCCCACGTGTGGGGAATAATCTTGTTATAACTGATTTGTACCAACGTGTCCATATCTGAATGTCAGCAGGTGCTCGACTATCGTGTCTGGTGTATGACCTCGTCCTTGGTGAGGCCGTGGTTGGTGAGTCTTGATACCTGTTGATAGAAAGACTTTTGCGTATATATTGTCGTTGATTGAAAAGCCCTTTCTAATCAAAACCTTATGTACCTACAAAATATAACAATCTAAAGTGTAGAGGTAAGTAAGGGAGTCAATCCACTTTCTAGGGAGTAAAGCAAATGGAACAAATTCAAATGTAATTCACTATTTATTTTCTTTTCTTTTTCTTTTTTTTTTTCTTCTATTTTTGCTATTTTTATGTTTTTTTTCTTTTCTTTTTTTTTTCTTTTTTCTCTCACTTTTCAAACTAACACTTAAGACATTTACATTTGAAATCACACTCTTTTATTTGAAAATGATGATGGATGATATATGAAATGAGTGGGGAATGATGATGTGGGGAATATGGAAAAAGGGTAGAATATGGTAATGTCTTGGGTGAGTGAATGGTAAATGTGATATGGGGGGAAAGTGGTAGGTGTATGGATGAAAATCTAGTATTCGGGACAAATTTCAAGACACGCGTTTCTTACAACTCGAAAAAGATGTCATTCTCAGTGATCAACCAAAATTTTAGGAAAGAAAATGAGATCATACAACAATTAAGTGCGGACCCAAAAGAAGTTGAATCAACTTGTGACTCGGAGATTGTGTAAAACACTCAAAAGGGTGAAAGGCACAAATCTCACAAGCTAAAGTCTCTACTAGTGATCCTTAAGGTTCTCTTTAGAATTGTAGTACTCCTCAACTCTAACCGTAGTGACGTGATACGTGCGCAAATTTTGTTGAGTCTAGAAATTCATGGTGCAAAATGCCTTGTTATGTATTACATAAGCTATTTAGAAAAAATATTCTCTAGCTTGATTCCTAGACTTAGAAAGATGGATGATTGAAAATTCACATCAATGAGTGAGATGAAAGAAACTGCACGAAATTTTAAAAATCAGGTTCAAAAATCAAAAAATTTCAAAAGAGGTACAATTTTGATAAAATTCCCCATCTCTCTACTTGATTAGAGAGCTTTGTAGAGAGAGAGATGGAGGCGAAGAGCAGGTTGTAGGAGAGAGGGCAGGTCGCCGGCGGTGGGGTTCGCGGCTCAGGCGACGGTCGACGGAGAGGGGCAGGTCGGAGAGATAGGAGATGAGATCGGGTCTGAGTTAAAGGGGCTGCCGTGGGTTTTACGTCGACGGCGAGAGGCTGGAGGTGAGGTGGAGAGTGAGAGAGGTCGGAGCTCCGCTGAGGGGTCGGGTTTCGAGGAGCAGGGGATGGGTCTGAGGTCCGGTGACAGGGGAGCACCGACGTGAGGTCACCGGGATGAGAGTGGGAGAGTGCGCCGGAGTCGCGCTTGGGGTTGTCTTAGGACGCCGGGGCAGAAAGCAGGGGTGCAAGTGGGGCCTTTGGTAGGGATGGGAGCTAGAGAGATGGTGATGGTAGTGTGTTAATGGTGGGTGAGGAGAGAGGAAAGAGAAAGATGGGTTGTAGGTTGAAGATGGAGGGGGGTATTGGGTATAGTGAGGGTGTAGGGGGTTAGTGTGAGGGTGAGGGAGTGTTTAATAAAGGTTGTGTGTGTTAAATTTGGACCTTAAAATAACACTAACTAAAATAAAATTAATAAAAATAAACTAGAAACCTAAAAATAAAATTATATTCTAAAAATAAAATAAAGAATCAAATAAAAATAAAACAAAAATCCTAAAATGTAAAATCTAATAAACTAAACTAAACTCCTAAAATTAATCCTAATAAAATAGAATAAAATAAAACTAAAAATCAAAATAAAATTAAACTAATCCTAAAAAAAAAAAAAAAAAAAAAACTAAAACTAAAAATTTAATAAAATAAAATAAAATTATATTAATAAAAATAGAAATAAAATATAAAAATAGGAAATAAAACCTAAAAAATGCTAAATTAATCCTAAAATTAAAATGACTCAAACTAAAAATCTAAAAAATTAAAATAAAATAAAAAGGGAACAAACCAACACACACGGGTCTTGGGTGACGGTTTAGGGACAAGTTTAGGTTAGGATGGGTTAGGGTACGGGAGAGGTATTTGGGGTACAAGATAAGGGTATTTAGCTCCGTAAAATGCACAATTGCCTTGAAATACGCATTTGAACACCGCAACGTACATTAAACCTGCATATTGAACAATTAAGCACATAAGACCCATATTGTCGAGAAATAGCAACTAAAATACAACTATTTGGGGTATAAATAGTACAGTTTTGGGTGCTTATCACCTGTTCAGTCCGAGTGTTCCGTGTAGGTCTCGGCCTGATCCTAGCCGAGATAATGGACAGGGTCGGCCTGATATGAGGTTGAACTGGTGGCTTGATGAGGTTGTTGGTGACTTCCTGCAGGCTCGGCCTATTTATGGCCGAGGTTTCCATTTTAAGGCATATGCGAGTGTTGTATATCCTTATGATGTCCCTTGGAGAGGCTCATAGTAGTGTCGGCCTAGACCGACCTTGATCTGGCCGAGGGATGATATCGCGCATCCTAGGCATGCCCAATGTTGGCCATAATATCGACCGAGGTTGGTGTCTCTAGGCCGAGGTTACACTTGGGGCATATCAATCACCCCCCAGCCCTTATTCATATGTGAGATCAAGTGACTAGGGGATTACTACACCTCCGAGACCTGTCTGTTACGAGCCATTACTGGCTTGACACTTGTCCAATGCTGGAATATGCTTGCTTGGTTAGCGTGTGCTGTCAGCCGTACTTTGGGGCTCCTAAGGCAATGATGGGCCTTGGGAGTTGTGCCTGAGTATATAAGGGTTTTGAGCCCTTCCTTCCTTCTTTCTTCTTCATTTCTTCGTTTCAGTCGCTATCGTTCAGCAAATTTCTCTCTCTAGAAAGATTTTGATTCAAGGCTTTGGGGTGGTGGTTTCTCACGCTTTCTCCTCTCTTTCTTACCATTTCCTCCTCAGGTAAGGTTTTCCATACTTTTTCCTTTATTTTCCCTGCAAATCCCCTTATTTTCGTACTTTCCGGCGAGGTTCTTAGCTTTCCGGCGAGACCACCATAATTTCAGGCGAGCTATTCTTGCCAAATCTAAGTAGTTTGATCTTTAGATTCCTTTGCTTTATCAGTCATCTTGTTTGTGATTTTTGGAGTTTAGGAAAATCCCCAAGTGTAGTGTCGTCCTCTGATGCTCAGACCCTTATATCAGCTTCTTGAGGAGTTCCCTTCTCTTAGAGAGAAGACCTTAGAAAAGATTAGGCAAATAGAAAGAGCTCAGGAGGAGGCTCTTAGGTCACAAGAGTTTCCCATTAGACCCCTATTTCCACCACCTCTGAAGGTGATATATCCTGACCCCCCGGAGAACTTCTATCAGACAGGGGTTCCTGCTGATCTAATACCTATGTCTGAGTCTGAATCTTCTACCTCAGACCCCATGTCTGTGGATTCATTTCAAGAGGCCATGGACTTCACACCCCGTCCTGATCAGGCCCCTGATCAGGTCGAGGTCTCCAGCCGAGCCTCGTACCATAATCACTCAAGCACCTCAGAGTCTTCCTCAGAGGTTGAGATTCTTGAGCCGAGTGTGTCCATACCACCACCAATTGACGCCATCCCTATGTCGGTTGTTACCAGGGAAGAGTTTGCTCAGAGGTTTCCTAGTAACCCATCAACATCTGCTCCGGTCGACGTTGAGTTGGATGATGATGAGGTTGAGAGCGATGTCGACGTCTCTGAGGCGGCCGAGATCGAAAGTACTATCACTGAGGTAGACCTTCTCTGATTCAGGTATCTGTATTCTATTAGGCCCTCCATAAAACTTAGGAGACCTCTGAGGGAAGAGAGGGCTTATCATGGCCGAGACGGGGAGATCTGCTTGTACGAGCAGATGTTCAAGTTGGGGTTTCGTCTGCCCATTCACCCCATTATTAGATCCATCATCTCTTATATTAATTTGGCCCCCTCCCATATCTCTCCTAATTCCTGGAGAATCCTAATAGGGGCCATAGTGTTATGGAAGGTTGTCCACCACTCAGACCTTCCAGTTCAAGTCTTTGTAGGATGTTATGTCCCTTCCTCGGCCAAAAATCATCCGAGCAACTACCATTTTGTAGCTCGAAGGCCTGAGAAGAAATTGCTTCAGGTGACCCAGACTTCCAACCATAACTGGAAGCCTCGGTACTTCTTTGCATCAGGGCCATGGGAGTTTGGCCCATGTGTTCCCTCGTCTCATCTGGAGAAGAGGATGCCCCTGAGGTGGGGTAAGGTCACCATGTCTGCCAAAGCCGACCCTAGCCTAAGTCTTCAAAACCTCCAGAAGGTGAAAGCCCTTCAGGATCAGGGGGTAAATGGTCTATTTGTCAGGTTTGAACATCTGCTGACTCCCCACTTCCTCTCTGGGACAGGTCTGGGTGGAAGTCCCCTTACCGATCTTGGTACGCATTTTTGTTTTACAAGTTTAACCTCTGAGTTTATTCATATCTGATTATCTAACTTAGGTCTATTAATTTTTTGCAGAGCGACCAAGGGACATTCCAGACGAGCTTTGGGATATGGCTGCACCGAGCTTGATAAGACTTGCCAAGAGAGAAGGTCTGAACGCTCCTCCCCCAGCTCCCTCGGCCTCTAAGCCCCCGGCCAAAAAGAAGAGGGCTCCCGAAGATCACGCCCCTGAGGATCAGAGGCCGAAGAAGAAGACCACTGAAGCTTCCATCCCTATCTCTTCGACCGACATCCTGTCGGCCCATCTGGATCAGTTGAAGTTAACTGACAGCGTAGTTGGCCACAGCATGCAGGCCCTGGATGCCATCGGCTCTGTAATGACCGAGGCTGACAAGAGCTTCTACAGGGCTACGGACACCCCCTTGCTGGTTGAGTTCGGCCTTCACAGAGCCGTTCAGGTATGATTTGGTCCTTCATTACAAATTATTCTAAGTGTAACATCTGATTCTTCTTCAACTTACTCATTATCACTAAATATGCAGGGCTTTACCGCTATGTACCATCTATCAAACTGGACTCTGAGGAAGTTGCCTCTTATCCAAAAGAGGCAAGAGGCCGAGAAAGTCCAGGGTGCTCTGAATGCAGAGATAGAGCGCCTCAAGTCTGAGCTAAAGGGCTCTGAGGAGAAGGTGAAGGGGTTGGAGAGGGACATCTCCCAGCTCGGCAAGGACCATACTGTCACACTGAAGGCTAAGGACGACGTTCTTCAGCAAAAGGTTAACTCGGCTGTCAGGGCCGCCCTTGAGTACGCCTCTGAGAAGATCATTTCTGGCTACAAATCCTCTGATGAGTTCATGGGGTTTGGCTTTGAATACCTTTAAAGAGGTATCAAAGCCACTACTAAATGGGCTGACATCAGAGAGAGAGAGGTCGGCACTTTGAAGGCCTCTGACTTCGTGGGTCTCGGCTTTACTGATCCTCAGTTTGCCCAGGCCCTTCAAGAATTTGAGGAAGAGGCTGCTGCTCCTGCCCAGACTGCTACACTGGAGGTCACCGAGGTTGGAGGGGCAGACCCTTATGATGATGCGGCCGAGGTGACTAACCAAGCCGAGGGTGTCAACGTTCCCCCCTCAGACCCTTAGGATATTTTGATCATTGTTTGTAACTTTAACTGTATTGTGGAACTTTTCTCTGTAATCATTGAACATATAATTTCTGAATATATATATATCAACCTCTGATGAGGACCCTCTTCACTTTCTTTTCATTGAATGCCATGTGATGCTTTTCATTCTTAGTTCCATTGTTATGGTGTCTGCTAGAAATAAATTTGCAATGAGCTTCAACCTCTGAAGCCCTCTTTCTAAGCTTGTCTTTGCAATGGTCTTGTTTAAACTCAACCAATGGTCCTGAGCTCAGACCTTGTCACAAGTGCATGGTGTTATGCAGGTCTGAGGTCATGACCTAAGAGGTTATCCTCATAATGAATTTCACCAGATTAATGATGTTAAGGGTCTGAGGTCATCTCATTATGGTGTCTGAGCTCAGACCTTGTCACCAAATTAATGATGTTATAGGGGTCTAAGGTCATCACCTAAGAGGTTATCCTCATAATGAATTTTACCAAATTAATGATGTTAAGGGTCTGAGGTCATCTTATTATGGTGTCTGAGCTCAGACCTCGTCACCACTGAGTGATGTTATGCAGGTCTGAGGTCATCACCTAAGAGGTTATCCTCATAATGAATTTCACCAAATTAATGATGTTAAGGGTGTGAGGTCATCTCATTATGGTGTCTGAGCTCAAACCTCGTCACCACTGAGTGATGTTATGCAGGTCTGAGGTCATCACCTAAGAGGTTATCCTCATAATGAATTTCACCAAGTTAATGATGTTAAGGGTCTGAGGTCATCTCATTATGGTGTCTGAGCTCAGGCCTCATCACCATTGAGTGATGTTATAAGGGTCTGAGGTCATCACCTAAGAGGTTATCCTCATAATGAATTTCACCAAATTAATGATGTTAATGGTCTGAGGTCATCTCATTATGGTGTCTGAGCTCAGACCTTGTCACCAAATTAATGATGTTATGCAGGTCTGAGGTCATCACCTAAGAGGTTATCCTCATAATGAATTTCACCAGATTAATGATGTTAAGGGTCTGAGGTCATCTCATTATGGTGTCTAAGATCAGACCTTGTCACCAAATTAATGATGTTATAAGGGTCTGAGGTCATCACCTAAGAGGTTATCCTCATAATGAATTTCACCAAATTAATGATGTTAAGGGTCTGAGGTCATCTCATTATGGTGTCTGAGCTCAAACCTCGTCACCACTGAGTGATATTATGCAGGTCTGAGGTCATCACCTAAGAGGTTATCCTCATAAATATAGTTCTGATCTAAGAATGAAGCAAGAACTGTCATGGGAACTGATCTTTATTAATAACCTCTTCACAATAAGATTGTACATTTACATAAAACTCTATGCAACATCATATGTAATATCTCTTTAGGTGGTCAGCATTCCATGGGTTAGTGAAAGGTTCTCCTTCTAGGTTTTCTAGCTTGTAAGTGCCAGGCACAACCTCTTCTGTTACTTTGTAGGGGCCTTGCCAGTTTGGGTGAAGCTTATTTTCCTTCTGTAGGGTCTTCTTTAGAACTAGGTCTCCCACTGCAATGGGTCTTGACTTCACCCTCTGGTTGTAGAATTTCGCTACTCTCTGCTGGTAGGCTGCTTTTCTGACCTCTGCGTCTTCTCTTCTTTCTTCGATAAGATCTAGGTCTAGCCTCCTCTCTTCCCCATTGTTGTCAGGGTCGTAGGTCTGAATTCGATGAGTTGGGAGTTCTACTTCCGTTGGGATGACGGCCTCTGAGCCATGTGCCAGCATGAATGGGGTTTCTCCGGTTGGTGTCCTTACCGTGGTTCTGTAGGCCCATAACACAGCGTATACCTCTTCAGTCCATCTCCCCTTCACATCTTCTAACCTCTTCTTGATTCCGTCCAAGATAGTTCTGTTTGTGACCTCGGTCTGTGCCTGAGGTCGACCAGGAGATGAGAAGAACTGCTTAATCCCCACTCTTAGGCAATACTTTTCTAAGGAGGAGTTCTTGAACTGGGTCCCATTATCCGAGATGAGAGTGTTTGGGAGGCCATATCTGCATATGATGTTCCTCCAAATGAACTGGAAGGTCTTCTGCTCTGTGATTGTTATCATCGGCTCTGCCTCCACCCACTTTGAGAAGTAGTCAATGGCAACTATCAAAAATCAATAGTTATTAACAGCTCTTGGCAAAGGTCCTACTAAGTCAATTCCCCATATCGCAAATGGCCATGGAGAAGAGATTGACGTCATAGGCTGATGGGGTTGATGAGGGATAGTGGTGAACCTTTGGCATTTGTTGCACCTCTTAACGTAGTCTGCAGCGTCTTTGGACAAGGTAGGCCACCAGTATCCCTGAGTGATGATCCTCTTGGCTAAGGTCCTTCCCCCTATGTGGCTAGAGCAAGAACCCTCATGAACCTCCTGCAAGACCCGGGAAACTTCCATGGGATGCACACATCTGAGGAGAGGCAATAGAAACCCCTTTTTGTACAAGACGTCTCCTACCATTGAAAACTTGGCAGCCCTATATCTCAATTTTCTCCTTTCTAGCTTGGACTCAGGCAGCTCTCCCTCTCTTAGGTATCTGACGAGTGGGTCGATCCATGAGTCTCCTAGGTTCACATTGTGACAAGGGTTGCATACATCTTCTTCCTCGATGGTTGCCTTTCCTAAGACCTCGATCGGAATGGTCCTTCCCATATCTTTCTTTATTGCCGAGGCTAGCCTTGCCAATGCATCAGCGTGGTTGTTAGTTAGTCGAGGCACTCTCTTCAGTTTTGCTTCTTCAAAATATTCTAACAACCTTCTTACCCTCTTTAAGTACTTGGCCATTCTTTCATCTTTGGCCTCGTATATCCCCAGTACTTGATTGACCACCAACCTTGAGTCGCTATGGAGTAGGAGTCGCTTTACTCGAAGAGTTGTTACCAATAAGAGACCTGCTATCATGGCCTCATACTCGGACTCATTGTTTGAGGCCTGGAAGTTAAATCTCAAGGCGTATTCAATGTTGCGGCCATCTGGAGCCGAGAGTATTAGCCCCGCACCGCTTCCACTATCACAAGAAGAGCCATCAACGAAGAGGCTCTAGACGTCTGTATCTGATGAGAAGACCCCTTCTGTCATAACTCCTTTCTTGAAGAGGTATCGATCCTCTTCGTTCTCTGCTATTCTGCTCCGGGCTTTGCTTGAGATGACCTCTTCCCGATCTCGGAAGACGTTTGGTGCCGCCTCTTTGAATTTTGGAAGACACTACGGTTTGTCTCTTCGTTATCATCTGGGCCTTTCTCTGTCTCGGCCTCTTCCGAACTTTTATCGGACTCTTCCCAGGTGAACTCTGCGATAAAGTTCGCGAGGGCCTACCCCTTGATGGCTGTCCTAGGCTGGTAGGTAAGATCATATTCTCCTAGTTCGATGGCCCAGGTCATCAATCTCCCGGACTTCTCAGGTTTGTGCAGAACCTGCCTTAGTGGGGAGTCAGTGATGACTACCATGGAGTGAGCTTGGAAATAAGGCTTCATTTTTCTTGAAGCATGTAACTTTTCCATACGGGGATAATTTTGTTCAGACCCTTGAAGGGCCTTACTGTTGAACTACACAGGCCTTTGAATCCCATCCTCTTCCCGTATGATGGCCGCGCTGATGGCTGATTCAGAGACTGCCAGATACACAAACAACCCTTCTCTTGTGATGGGCTGAGACAGCAATAAGGGAGACCCTAAGTAGGACTTGAGCTGGTTGAAGGCTTTTTCACACTCTTCGTCTCATTGGAAGGCCTTTCTTAGAACTTTAAAGAATGGAAGACACTTGTCTGTTGCCCTAGAAACAAATCTGTTAAGGGCAGCCACTCTTCCCATGAGTCTTTGGACATCCTTGATACTCCTAGGAGTCTTCATGTCGAGTAATGCCTTGATTTTCTCAGGGTTCGCTTCAATCCCCCTCTGGTTAACGATGAACCCCAGAAACTTCCCAGCTACTACTCCGAAGACACACTTTGTTGGGTTGAGTTTCATTCTGTATGAATCCATAACATCGAAGGTCTTCTCAAGGTCCGCTACGTGAGTACAAGCTTTCAAGCTCTTCGTTAGCATATCGTCTACATACACCTCCATGGTCTTACCTATATGCTCTTCGAACATCTTATTGACAAGACGTTGATACGTTGCCCCTGCATTTTTCAGACCGAAGGGCATCACTTTGTAGCAGTACGTCCCTTTATCAGTAATGAAGGTTTTCTTCTCAGAGTCTTCAACGTCCATGAAGATTTGGTTATAGCCTGAATAAGCGTCCATAAAGCTCATGAGCTCGTTCCCCGCCGTCGCGTCCACTATCTGGTCTATCCGAGGTAAGGGATAGCTGTGTTTTGGGCAAGACCTGTTCAGGTCAGTGAATTCCACACACATTCGCCACTTCCCATTGGCCTTAAGCACGATGACTGCATTTGAGAGCCACTCCGAATAGGTTACCTCTCTTATGAACTTGACCTCTTCCAACTTTTTGACCTCTTCTCGAATGACATTGTACTTATCCCTGGAGTAGACTCTTCGTCTCTGCTTGATCGGCTTGGCATCTCTGTCCATGTTAAGCTTGTGGCTCATGACCTCAGGGTCGATGCCAGGCATGTCTGCGTGACTCCATGCGAAGACACTATGTCTCCTCCTGAGGAAGTTTATCAGCTCTTCCTTGATTCTTGGCTCTAGGGCCTTGCTGACCTGGATGGTTTTTTTCGGCTTGTCCTCATTGAGGACGATGGATTCTACCTCTTCCGTGGCCTATCCCTTCTTCAACTTTGTTTCATCTCTTGGGTCAAGAGTGTCAATGCTATAAGTGGTGGTTGCCCTCTTATGGGCTTCTCTCTCTTCTACCGAGTTGAAGTAACACTCTCGCGCCGTGGTCTGGTTCCCTTGCACTTCCCCTACTCCATAAGGAGTCCGGAATTTTAGCATCTGATGGATCGTCGATGGCACAGCTTCAAACTCTTTAAGGGCCACCCTTCCTATGATGAGGTTGTAGGCCGAGAAAAAGTTCTCATCCATAACAAAAAAGTTTATCTTCTTGGTCAGCCTCTTAGGCCACTCATCACCCATCCGTACGTCCATCTCATACATGCCCAAGGGGTGGACCTTCTCGCCACTGAAGCCTATCAATGGGTGGTGATAGGGCACCAGCCTTGCCCTGCTAAGACCTAGGCTCTTGAAGCAAGGCCAAAACATCACGTCTACTGAGCTCCCCCCGTCTATGAGGATCCTCCGTACCTCGCACCCATGCACTCTTATTGTTATGACCAAAGGGTCATCATGGGGGGCTAAGATACCCTTGAAGTCGAGTCTGGATAACCCCACTACGAGGGTGTCCATGTCTACCTTCTTCCTCTTCTGTACTGTATCGGAAGACGTAAGATTCACAACGTCAAGCTTGGCCACTGATCTGGCCTCTGCTACATGAGCCTTCATGTCAGCTACTTCAGAGCCACCTCCTGCAAATCCCACACATATGGTGCTAACACCAAAGGAGATCGTACCGACCCTCTTCACCGGGGTGTTGTCATCTTTTGGCTGAAGATCCGGATCATCTTCGTCATCTCCTTCTGGATCATCGTCTCTTCCGACCGGGACATTTCCACGGCATCTGTCATTTCTTCTTTTCTTAGGGTCATCTCTTCCACCCTTTGGGGCCTTACCATCCACATATTTCCTCAGCTTTCCAGATTTTAACATCTTCTCAATCTCATCTTTTAAAGTGAAGCATCTATCCGTGACATGGCCATGATCCTGATGGAACTCGCACCATAGGTTTTTATTCCTCTTATGTGGTGGGGCCTTCAGTTTCTCTGGCCATCTCAGAGTTCGGTCAGTCTTAATCTAATTGAGGATGTGCTCGCAGCTCACAGTCAGAGGAGTATAGTGAGCGAACTTGTCATCTCCTGTCCTCTTCTTCCCCTCTTTCTTACTTTGGGACTTCCCACTGCCACCGCGGCTCTCATCCTCATACTTGGCGGCCATTGCCTCTTTTGCATTCATTACTTTGCCTGCGGTTGCCAGCAACTCCGCCATAGACCTAGGGGGGGTCTTCCGCCAGTTTCCACAATAGCTTCCCCTTCTGTAGGCCTCCTATAAGGGCAGTCATGGCTATGTTCTCTTCATAATCTTCCACCTCCAATTTCTCTTTGTTGAACCTTGCTATGTAGTCTCTTAGGCTCTCACCCTTGGCCTGCTTGACATACAGCAGGTGGGTAGTCTTTTTTTGAGGTCTTACCCCGAAGCATAAGTTGTGGATGAATTGCTCAGCCAAGCCTTTTAAGTTCTCAATTGAGTTCTTCGGAAGGGAGGTGAACCAACTGTGTGCAGCCCCTGTCAAGGTCCCCGAGAAGGCCCTACACTTCATCTCATCGGGTATCGAGTAAATGTCTGCTGCTGACTGGTACATCTCGATATGGTGTACAGGGTTAGTGATGCCATCATACTTGGGAGACACTGTAGGAGGCTTGAACTTAGCTGGGGTTGGGAACCCCACTATCCTAGCCACAAATGGGGAGCCCTCTGAGTAACCCCTTTGTAATGGGTCCCTGCTTTTAATGAGGTCTCTTATCTTCTCCTCAAGGCGTTGGATAGAATCATTCCAGGGTCTTCTGTCATCAACTTGGCTGAGGTTATCCCCTGCCACCTCCCTGCGATGGACCGAGGGTTCCCCTGCCACGACACATTGGCTATTGACCTCTTCCTATTCCCTGCCTCTTCCTTCATAGGGTCGGCCTTGGTCTGGCCGACCCTGCCTGTTCCCTCTCTGAGAGCCTGCTGCGCTCCTTGATATCGACAGCCTCTATCTTAGGTCGCTCACCGGGCCTAGTCTCTCGAAGGCCGACCCTCTGATCAACCTATCAAAGGCGGACCCTCTTTGCTGGGCCTCTTCACCTCTTCGGCCGACACATCCTTGACTTTGTCTAAGAGGCCGTATAGTGTTATTTGACACCGTATACGGCTCCCAGCAGTCTTCTAGGGCTTCTTCAGCTTCTAGGTCATCATACATATCCTCTGGGCAAGGGTTTCCCTGCCTCCCCAGGCGCAAGCGCCTAGGGTCAACAACGTCCCTTCTTCGCTGGGGTGTAGGCTGGTCCTTCATTGGCGCCTGGGGTGGTCCCCTGGCGTCAAGATGAGGCTGAACTACCGCCGGAGTGATCATGTCCGGTGAGACACCAGGTGGCCTCATCATAGTTTGACTGAGCTGAGTGAATTTCTCCTGCATGGCTTGCTGTGTTGCAGCTAAAGATCTCAAGGCTGCTGCTACCTCCGCCATTTCGGACTGGGGGGCGCCTGACTGGAGCTAGGCCCTCCGCCCCCGGGAGGCGAAAGAGGCAGTGGTAAGTCTGGTGCCATATGTTAACACTATAGAGCTTGAGTAGCAGGTGAGCTTAGTACCTCACAGGACCTCTTTCAATGGTGAAACAGATCCGTGCTAGGGGGAGGCCTGGTTCACCGCCAGAGTCTCTGATGAGGTTAAGTAGAAAAAAAGGAAGAGATAGCTTCTCGTTCCCACAGACGGCGCCAAAATCAGCACCACCAGGTTAGGTGTTCTCAAGCTCAACCTAAGAATAACAATGGCATCACAGTTATGTAAAGAGGTGAGAGAATGAGTTGAGGAGAAGAGGAATCAACACAAAAATATAAGTGGTTCAGCCTAGATTGGCCTACGTCCACTGTGTGTGTGCAATCTCACTGCAATAAGGCACTAATGGCCATGGATACAATCTCTCAAGCTTTTCTCTCTCTACTGTGTATCTAGACAGAGTTTCAGCTAGGGTTTTTATATCTGGATCCTTTTGCAAGGTAGAGGATGACCTCTATATATAGTACCTAGGGGGTGTACTGTACCCCCATGCATGCCATGAGCATGTGTGTGGTAACCTCACCAATGTAGGAGTTCCATCTGTCACTGTCACATGTAGAAAATGATGAAGCAATATTCTCCCCACGTGTGGGGAATAATCTTGTTATAAGTGATTTGTGCCAACGTGTCCTTATCTGAATGTCAGTAGGTGCTCGGCTATCGTGTCTGGTGTATGACCTCGGCCTTGGTGAGGCCAAGGTTGGTGAGTCTTGATACCTGTTCAGTCCGAGTTTTTCGTGTAGGTCTTGGCATGATCCTAGCCGAGACAATGGACAGGGTCGGCCTGATATGAGGTTGAACTGGTGGCTTGATGAGGTTGCTGGTGACTTCCTATAGGCTCGGCCTATTTATGGCCGAGGTTGCCATTTCAAGGCATATGCGAGTGCTGTCGATCCTTATGATGTCCCTTGGAGAGGCTCATAGTAGTGTCGGCCTGGACCGACCCTGATCCGGCCGAGGGATGATATCGCGCATCCTAGGCATGCCCAATGTCGGCCATAATATCGGCCGAGGTTGGTGTCTCTAGGCTGAGGTTGGTGTCTCTAGGCCGAGGTTACACTTGGGGCATATCAAGAAGCATCGAAATAAACATCTCTATTATCCCTTCTTGACACCGCGTCCCTATATGAAATCTTGGCTTTGGCTTTGTCATTATCTTATTCCATAAGCGTTGCTGGGTCCACGGGACTGATCTCTTCCTCGTGCAGCTTCTCATTATTTATGTCAGTACACATGGCTTTAGGCATAACTTTGTGGTTGTCTTTCTTCTTTTTGTTTCTTTGTATGAATTCTTCCTCTTCCTCCGTCGAAAGAGTGGAGGAATGCAGTATGTTGTGTTTTGGAAGTTCTTTCATTTTTTAACACACAATGTGCATAGTGTCGTTATAGTGTGTGTGTGTGGTAAGAAAACACTAAGGCAGTGCCAACTAGCACACATTGGAGGACAAGGTTAGGTACCCAATTTGTTAAAGTTCAATCGACAAAGTTTCTAAACATGCATGACAGGACATTATTTAATTCTTGAATGATATGTGTTTGTAAAAATACCCCACTTTATTTTGACAAAAAATTGTTTAATTCTTGAAATTATGTGGTTGTGAAAATGCCCCACACAATTTAATAAAAAAAATTGTGGTCTAGCTGATGCAATGTTTTTCTGTATGATCTTTATTTTATGATTTATAACTACAAATGTCAACATGTTCAAGTAAATATGAGGTTATGTTTGAGGTTGTTAATTTTTTATTTGAAATATTATTAACTGAAGGAGTTATAGGTATGAATTTATGTTTGAGTTTAGTTTTTCTGTTGATGGCACAACGGAGGGTTTTTATGATGTTATGTTGGCATTGGTGATTGGTATCTGTGGGTTGTTGTGTATTATAGGGAGTATATATGTAAATATTTCATTTCATGTATTCTAAATTTAGGATTCTTTTTATAAACAAATGTTCTTTACTATCATAAAAGCTAAATACGTTAGACATTTAATCATGATGTGTCGATATTTCAAGGAGTTTAATACTGGGTTTAAAATGAAGTCATCCATAAATCCTAAATAATATTAATTTGCTTATTACTAGATTTTCATTTTATGCAATTGTTTTATGGGGATTTTGGGAAAAAGTCCTTATAATTCTCAAAGTGTATAAAAATAGGACACTCCATACAATTTTATAAATTTAGCCCCTATACTAAAAACACCTTGAAAATGGTGAAAAATAGTGCCGTTGACGCGGATCAAAAAAATAAATGCTATTGTACCACAGGGACTAGATTTATAAATGCTATTATACCACAGGGACTAGATTTATAAACTTGAAAAGCATTATCCTAAAAATCTAAATATAGGAAAGAACATGCCCTTTACATTAATTCTCTATTTTTTTATAACAATCATGTTCCTTTGACGAATGTAATTCTTTTAATATTATAAAGGGTATACGCTTCAGTCATTTAGTTGTGATTGGTCGATATTTCAAGAAGTTTATAATTAGATTTTTAAAATGAATCCATAAATCCAAAATAGTATTAATTTTCTTATTACTAGATTCTCAGTTAATGTTTTTTTTTATAACAATTATACTACTTTGGTGAATGTTATGAAATGTTAGAGATATTTTTCTTTTTGTTTAATACTATCATTTGAGATTTCAAAGTATTTATGTTAATACCTTCGGTTGAATTTGTGGAATTATTCTTTTTTTGTGTGTGATTTAGAATGAAAAAAACATCAAAGATAAAAATTAAACATTTTAGGTGCGTAATGACTATAAAAATTATATAGTCCGCGCATCACGCGAGTTTACAACTAATTTTAACATTAAACGTGATATTTGTCAATGTCATTTATGAGGACTAATTGTGATAATCATTGAAAGTGTGTTTTGCGTACTAGATTTCGACATTCACCATTTAATATTATTTTACAATTTTAATGGAAGAGAAAAATAAAGCACACCCTAATGGTAAATGTCTTAAAACTCGCCATTAATTCTTTTGTAAAATTCAATTTTTAATCATGTTAAACATTTAGGTGATAAATCATACAAAAAATATCAATAAACATATAGCACTATATGTATGAAGACAACTCACTAATGGGAAAACTATTGGGAAAATGAAACAATATCACTAAAACATGGTAAAAACTTATTAACATCTTGAATTACCTTATGCGTTAGGCCACAACCAATTTTTTACACTAATCTTAGCAGGAAGTGAGCTCTACAATGTGGGTGAACATCGCAACATCTCTTTGTATTAATACATTATCAATTATTTTTCCCTTTAACCCCTCAAACAAAGCCTCATTTATAGATGAAGTAATATCTAATTTCAATAAATGCATCACAAATTGAACCGAAAAGATCACAAACTCTCTTGGAGTTGGAACACCTAAAGTGTATTGGATATTCATGATTTAAATGTTGGAAAAAAAATATAGGATTGCAAAGATCAAATTTTTTGTTGTTGTGTTTTCTTTTGGGCCTCTGTGCCTTTGGGCAGATTGCTACCTTGTTGTTGGATTAGCTTATGGGCCTTGGTTGTTTCCTCTTGGGGCTTTGCCTCTTTTAATTAAATTCACATTTTATCAATAAAAAAAGATGAAAATTTGAAAATTTTTAGAATTTGAGGCGTAATGAATTACTATTCCTGTGATTTGTCCCCACTCAAATTGAGTTTACTAATGGGTATATAGACAAATTATCTCCAAAATACAGCAAATTCACGGGTTCTTCAAGTAATAAACTTTAAGAATTTTCACAGAACACTCAACGAAATTTATAAGAAGAAAATATAGGGAGAGAGAATTTTAAGAAGTGAGAAAAATGTCAGGTTACGATTCTTTTTATAGGCAGAATGGTGTCTGTTTACTAATAGACACTAGGGTCGGCAATATGGGCTCTTGAGGATGAAATCGTCCATAATCTATCCAAAATAATGTGTTTGGATCCCATTAATTGTGTTTGTGGGTCAAAATGGTTTGAACGATCCAATAAGATGGTTTGTTGGTGGGTCAATAGCGGGTCAAAATGATTTTGGACCCTCACAAAAATAAAACTCAAATTACTAAAGAGTTAAAAGATTTTTTTTATTCAAGTATTTACTTGTATATTTTTTTTTCAAAATTATTATACCATATTTATTTGTATATGGTATAATAATTTTTTTTGAAAAAAAAAAAGCGAGTCAACCTGACCGATCCGGGTTTGACCCGACCCGACTTGGATTTAACCCGACCAAACCCGTCCAAATTATTATGTTCGACTCGCTTTTGACCCGCCAAAATTTATCCATATCCATTTTTTACCCGTCCATAACCGCCCATTTGCCACTACTAACAGACACTAATGATAAGTAATATCACCCTAATACCATTTCGAACTGTCATTTAATCGCAACGTTTGGATCTCAACTGTTTCGATTTAACGCTCCAGATTCGTTCTAAAGGGGTGCGAACGTACAACTGCCACTTACCTTAATACACAAAAATAAACTTTTATAGCACACATACTTTTATTAACCCACTCAACTTTTCATCATTTTTCAATGTGGGACTTTAGCTTCTGAATTTCTCATCCCTTTGGTTTTATACATTTCACACCAAATGTATATCCACATTCCAATTTCTCTTGTAATTCTAATCCATTAATATTACAAGCTCCCAGTATTAAATGATATAGGGTCAGCAAAGTATGTTGTGTTGGAACATCTAAATTGTATTCGAGACCAAGTAACGTTGCGTTAATGAGACTATATCTTGAAAACGAAATTTTCCTAAACTCAATGTGTACAAAAGAGCTCCAGGGATGGGGATGAAAATCTGTGCATATATAAACTTAACATCCAATTTTGATGTAGCAAACTTAGTGTAGCGTGAAAAGAAATTTTCTTAAACTCAATGTGTACAAAACATAAACGGGGATGTAAATCTTTCCATATATATATTTTACATCCAATTATGTTGGAGCGAACTTAGTGTCGTGCTAATCAATAAAAAAAGTCTTATCCTTATTCTCAAAGTGTCTTCAACAGTAGATTTTAAAAAAATCATGGCATGTAGCGATACAATTTACCCAACAATCTCCGGATCCATTAGGCATATTAATCACTAATATCGTATTTGCAAGAGGATCTTTAGTAATGCTCTTCTTGGAATAAAAAAATTATGAAATGTGAATTAGTTATTTTGCACTAAAACATATTTAGTAAAGAAGTTTTCAATGTTCTAAAGATATTATAAAACATAATCTAAATTACTCATTTGGGCATTAGACTATCACGATTATTTCAAAAATTACTCATGAATTACCAAAAAAAATTAAGTAAGCACATAAACTAACTAAACTGATTTAAGAAAACGCTTTTGTGTGTTCCAACTATTAAGTTGGATGTAAAATTATCATGTGCATGGCACAATAAAACTTTAAGGATGAATAAGTAATTTGAATAAAAAATACATTTATTAAAAAAATGTTTTCACTAACTCTAGTCTGTTGCATGCAGACAACCTCCTTTTTCGGCCCTACAGCCACTACTTCTCCTGTAAAGTCATTCCCCCAACCTCACCTGTAAACAGTGGCGGAGCCACGCTAGGCCGAACAGGGGCGGTCGCCCCGGTTCAACTTTGATTTTATTTTTTTAGACCTATGTGTAAAACTTCAAAACTTTGGGGCAAGGGCGAATCTGAAAATAGCGGAAGTTTTAAAAACCTAAAGAGATAACCTAACTTTAAACCAAATAGTCGGACTCTCTCTCAAACAGCTTTAAAACCCAAAAACCCATATTGGGAACCCAGATTGGAATTGCAAAGATCCGACATCCCTCCGATCAGCT
This sequence comes from Sambucus nigra, assembly GCA_949130495.1. Classification (NCBI taxonomy): domain Eukaryota; kingdom Viridiplantae; phylum Streptophyta; class Magnoliopsida; order Dipsacales; family Adoxaceae; genus Sambucus; species Sambucus nigra. The sequence goes on along the minus strand of OX422219.1, from coordinate 459,759,213 downwards.
CACAGGACTACTGCTCTTCTCTCACACTCGGTCTCACACATTACCTCACGCTCAGTTTACCTGATTCAGGTATATATGTGATATATGCAATTCAAGTTTTTTATACGTAAGCATGTTTTTTGATGTGCTATTCATGTTTTTTATATGTGATTTTTGTGTATGTGCATATTTAGGTATTTTTTATATGTGCATTTTAACTCAGTCTCACTCCTGCTTGATATATGTGGTATATTTGGTATTTTAAAATAAAATGCCTATTTTATATATGTGGTATTTTTTTTAAGTACGTAAAAAATGATATGTCAGTTATTATTTTTTATGTATAATGTGTTGCCCTAGATTGTGTGTAAATTTATGTGTAAAACTAGTCTGAAATTGTTGTAAACAAAGAAAGTCATAGAGATTTTTTTAAACGAAAAAGATGAGACAACACAAATTGTTAGGGAAATATTATGTTGAAATATTATAAAAAAAGGGTCCTTCTATACTGACACACAAAAGTAGACACATTTTGTAGACACGTTGACATGTCGCATTCGTATTGGTTAGTGTCTGGGCTTCACATGGGTCCCACTCGCGTGGACCCCAGACACGAGCCAATGCAAATGCGACACATCAGTGTGTCTACAAAATGTGTCAGCACAGAATTATCCTAAAAAAATTCAGAAACAAAGTAGGAATCCAAATTTAGTTAATTAATATCTCAATATTTTTAGGGTTAATAATTACAAAAAAAAAAGTAAAAACAACCCCCAAAAAATTATCTTGGGGGCTCCCGCCCCCAAACCCTTGGGGTTCGTCAGAACTTTTCGCCCCACTTAACTCCAAATCCTGAACCCGCCACTGCTATAATAAGTGTAAGCACATCACATCATAACAGCTATAATAAGTGAAACCAACTCATAACTATTAACTGTAATAATTCATCAGTAATCTCAAACTGAAAATATAAAATGCCAATACATGTGGCCCAACACAAAATGGGAAAGAATAATACAATAATTCTCTCAAATTCCAAGTATAAACAAAATGACTGATACCACACTTAAGAAAAGGAAAACGAACGGCATAAATTAAAATAGAATAACTCTACGACTACAGGAATCCTAAGATTGATATGATCTTATTAGGGTCCGTAGTCTATTGTCCAACAGGACGAGGACCTGTAATATACATGCACCCCACCTGAAATCGAAACCACCCAAATTCTCCACAATACCCAAAATGAAATCACCCTTATGGCCGGCAACACAACTCCAACCCCACCTCAATTTCCGGCGACACACCCAGCGCAAATTAAACCTCAAATGATGAGTTTTGTGAGGTGTTTATGTCATAAAAATAAGCATATCAAAAAGCTAGGGTTAAAGTCCTTTATTGATTAAACCCAAATCAGGACCCATTTTGGGGCCTTGTAATCATTTCTTGGTTCATCGATCAAACTAATTTTATATTAAAAATATTTACATTGGCCTCCTATAACTTAAAGCTAATGTTGGAGTTAATTTGGAAATGGCTCTTGAATAGGAAGCTGACTATTTTTTCTCCAAAACTTGGCAACTGTCCATAGCAAGATTTGAAGCATTCCGAAATCGGTAGAAGATGGGGTTTTATATCATGCGAGGTAAACTTCATCAAGAATAAATAAATTAATAGATTTCAAAGGCACTCACTAACTCACTAACACTATATTCATAATATTGTCTAAAATTAGTGTTATGTTATTATCATGCAAGTCACACGATACGTGACCGAATTTATATAAATAGTATTATTTTATTGTTGTAGTCAGTTTCACACAATATATTCTATAAATGAAATGAGATTTCATTTTATATTAATATCAAAAGATATATGAATGACATTCAATAATTGCAACCAATATTTCTAATTTTGAGAATACATTGTAACTCAATTTTCATTTAGTTTTATGATCATTAAACAAAAAATAAATTATTTTCAATCATTAAAGTAGTTTAATATAATAATTAAAACTATAAATTCTTTTTAAGACTAAAATTATAAGATAAAAATTATTAATTAGGTATTTTTAAATACGTGAAGAACATCAAGTTTAAGCATTCAAATTTTAAAATTCAAATGGATTGGTCAAACCATCTCTAAAAGAACGTATGTTCAAATCAAAATTAAACCTAACTTATGAAAGATTATGAAAGATTGTAAAGACATATTATAAAAATAAAGATAAGATGCTCACTAATAAAATACTCTTTGACTCAAAAGTAAGAGTTCGATATTTTTTTAGTGTGGCATCTCTTACTACTATAAAATGCAAAACAAGGCATTAAAACTCCTCTTCAACTAGCCTATCCACGTAGGCAAAGCATTTAAGACTCTCAAACCCAATACTATCCACGTGTGTGTCCGTCTCCTTTACAACGTTTCGATTATGACCCTCTCTCATCCCTTTTCGCACTAGAAAACTCACAGGCAACCCTCTTTCTCATCTCAAACGCCAATCGATAATAATCACATCTATTCCTCTGCACTTCTCCAAACGTTTCATTCATATTCCCAAATTTCCCAATGCTATTTAAACACGTAAAACCCTAATTAAACTCAAATACCAGGGCTCCGCCGGTGATAGAGATCTGAAGGTATTTTCATTCTCATCTTTTATCTCTTAAAATCTTATCAACAAATTGCTCAACGAGCCCTATCGTGGTTGGCGGACCCCGTTCAGTCTGAAAGCCTCTAGGTATTGTCGCTTTTAAGTGGAATAATTTGTTTTGCAAAAACAGAGATGGGTTTTGTCTAGAGGGGAGTTTCACCCTTTGGCAGATTTTCATGGAAGACCTAAGTCTCATAAGGCTTTTATGGTTGATTTGGCTTATTTGATTTGGAATGCTTATCAGGTACTTTTCAAGCCGTCTTTGAGAATTCTTTGATTGTTCAGATTATACATGTACATGGGTCTGACGGGAGTGGTAAGGACAGTGTTGGGTTGGATTGGAAGTCCACGTAGAGGACGTTTATGGATGATCAAAGATCAACGATCGACATCTGTGACATGGTGAAGAGAGAAGAAGAATGTGGTAGTTGCGATGCTATTGATCGATGTGATTTTGAAGGAGAGAACATATGGGTTAAATAGTGATCAGTTAGAGAGGAAAACAAGAATCATGACATTAGAATTTTGAGCCCCGAAAGCATCTTCTCCAGTCTAATATTTTCAGAACATAGGTACATCACTCATCACTCATAATATATGTTAAATGACATACAATGTTTTATATGAGGGTTATTACTTCCTTTTCGTTTTTCCAAATATCTGACAAAAAGTTTCCCTGAATTTTTACTTCTGTTTTAATGAAAAGAGATTCGTAATGTGCTTAATTCATTTTGTTTAGTAGCTTCTACTGTGATAATTAAAGTTATCATTATTTTTCCTCTCTCTTTGTATACAGACGCAAATATACTAGATATGGGTATTTTGTATTTTCGTTCATTGATATTTTTCTCTGTTTTGATTGTTGCCACCCGTTGATATGCTATTTGTAAATTTACATCCCATTACTTAAATCTATCTTTTGCATACCGACACAAATTTTTATGTTTTTCTGTTAGTGTCGTGTTTGATTTTTACTTGCATTTTTTGCTTTGCCTATACTTTGTTTATTAATGGGTGAAAGTAAGTTATGGATTAAAAAATTTATTTTTCCTTCAGATTTCTAACAAAGAAACTAAGAAACTATTTTTTTGGTAATCATGTCATTATTCAGACCTTCAAGCTGTAAATCGTGATTGCAAGTTGATGCAACTAATGGAAGGCATTTAAGTATACTCAATGTAAGGTGACCATCTTTCCATCACTATATTAGTTAAGTTTTTATATATGATGACCTTCCAACATTTTATCTTGATAATATGATCACTTTGTACGTCATACATAACCTGATATTTAATTGTGTTTTATGTTGGATAGAGGGTGTGCTTGATCTAATTGTTTGTCAAAATGCACAAATAATTGCATTTCTGGTGCATTAAAATAGGATTTTGACAATCTCACTGAGTTTGATCAAAGGTTGCAAATTCACAAAATTATACTTTTTGGAGCATCATGTATTATAATTAAAAGATTTTTAATCTATACATTTGTTACTATTTTCTCTAGAAGAATTATTAATCGAAAATAGCGAATGGACCGTGAAATTTCACTTTGTGTTTATGTAAATGTTATTAATTTTTTGATAACTAACAAAAAACTATGACTATTATTTTATTATTATACATTTTAACACTCACTTACCTTTACATGCAAATATGAGCTTCATATAAAATTATATTATGAATGTAATACAGTTTATTTTTTTTTTATCTTGATGAGCGTTTCTGAATGTACAAATATGGTTACTATATATTTGTCAATTTCTAAGCAATACGTTGTACATAAAAACTATAGACCGAAATCTTCAAAGGATGACACGTGGTATTGACATAAATTCAAATTTATGCTCCAAATCATGTGAGGCTGACACGTGGTATGTATTAAACACGTGGCAGTAATAAATACATGCAATTCTCTATAATACTATAAAATGCTAAACAAAGCATTTAAGACTTCTCTTCATCAAGGTTATCCACGTAGGATTTATCATTGAAGTTATTTTCTCACTCCTCTTTCTTTATTGGCTTTAGAGTATTATAGAGATTGTCGTTTTACTGTTAAGAATCTCAAAGGTTTTCTTCGTTGTCTTATTCCAAAACCCTTAGAAAATATGTGTCCTCCATTAATGCTCATTTATTGAAAGAGTCCCCTTTATCTCCATCCCGTCATCTTCTCTATTCTACATAAGAAGGCTAAGAACCAACTCTTCTATTTCCCCAGCTCCTTTTCTAATTTTATTAATTCGCTTCCTCAACTCCCCTTTTAATTTATTATTAATTGATTGATTAAAGCTTCTCTATTTTCATCTAATCCAATTCACCTATCCAATGTTCAAGTTACAGGAATTGGGTGGATTTTAAATAGCTTAATATTTGAAGGATCCGAATTAACTGAGTTCGTTGAAGTGTTATTTCTGTTTTTATACGTAACTGCGTATACATGGTTTGGTGATTTCATCATCCCATAAGTGGTTATGAAAATTATTTAGTTCATCTTCATATCGAAAGGTAAAATAAATTAAAGAAAGATGAAACGGTATGGGTCAATTTTATATATTTCTGTTTCATATATACATAGTTTGGTGATTTCATTATCCAAGCAGATCTGATTTCTCTTGATCAGTTTGTTTTATGTTTTGCGGCTTCATTTATGGATCGGGTCGGTGATTCTGTATTGGATCGGCCATGCTTAGATCCAGATGGTTTTTATTCAACGATTTATGTACATAAAATCTTCTTCGTTGGGTTATTTTCCAACGCATGTGTGTTAACATGGTGTTTCTATGGCGGTGGAATTTTTTACCAGTGGTTTCATTAATATATTATGTTTCATTAGTTAGACATGGTCAGAAGGTGAATTGAGATTTACACATTCATAGGTTTCATGTTTTGTCAACGATGTGATCATCTCATTCGTTCATGTTTCGGGTCTTGGTGATCAGACGGATCGTATTTATCTGGGTTTCACAAGCGATTGCGGCACAAGGATGATCTGATGGTCCTATTTAAACTTATTTTTTAGTGGTAAAATTTGATGGTTTCCTTCCCTTCATGATTTAATCTTCTCTTTGGGAGACTTTGTTTCCTACGAATGTGTTACTATTGTTATCGCAATTTTCTCCAGGATTCACGAGTTTTATTTCTTAGAATGAAAGTTATATTTGAAATGGTCTAATATACTTTCAGCACTAAGAGATTATGAATTTTAAATTGTTATCAGGTTCATGGACGTGTTCTCAAATTATTTTAATTTTTGATTAGGTTGCGTTGTAAGATGAGTGATGCTATAGCTTTCATCATTATAAATTTTAATTTTTCTTTGCATTTTCTCTAATGTTAGTCTTGGTGGTCAGCACTATCATCCATTATTTTTATGTTCTTTTTTTTTTATAAAATATTGATTTATGTGAATTTTATTTTTTAAAAAAATACCTGAGATTTTTTATTATTTATTTTTGGGACGAACATTAAAATATAAACCTTTATCAAAGAAGGCACGAGAAAAGGGTCTCTATTTGTTTTGTTGAATATGCTTCAATCATAGCATTTAAAGTAATTTTTTTTTTTTTTGTTTGATATATGGTTAATGTGATTTTAATGAGTGTTGTCATTTAACTTATGTAACGTGTACAAAGAGTGGTCACACGAAAAGTAAGTTGTATGGATTACCCTCTATTTTTGGATGAAAAATAGGCCAAAGGCCACATCGTACAAACGAAAGCAATTTCCAGTGCCTAGCATCCATAATTTTGGAGAAAGCCTAACTAGATGCCTTATTAACTGTCTGAATTCTGCATAGGAATGTATTCTATGTTTTTCAAGTTATTTTGTAATGTATCTAATTCATTTTCAATATGTTAGTCCGCGCATCGCACGGGTTTACACCTAGTTTCACTAACAATAAAAACTATTCTGTCAGATTTGGATATAAAGAAGCGGAAAAAATGAGAAAAGAATGCTTAAAGCCTTACTTGTCATCTTCTTTTTCACCAAACGAAAAACTTTGAAAATATATTTTGTCTATGCAACTTGCAAGCCTATACCAAAATTATTTTTTTTTGGTAGATATTATGCAACATTGGAGTGGCCACCTCCACTAATTTGTTTTTTGCAAAAATTCACTCCTGCTCTAATTAGCCAACTCAGCGTATCAGAGACGAAAACAGTTGAACATATGATTTTAAGATGCAATGGTGTAAAAGAGATTTGAAGAGATAATGATATCTTGGAGATATGGAAGGATTATAATGGACACTCCATCTTAAGAAAATTAAGAAATGTTCGACGGACATTTTGATAATTGATCCTTATTTTTTTTATTTTGGGAATTTTTATCAAACCACTCAATTGAATTAAATTAATTTTATCTTGAAGTCCTTCTTTAATATGTCAAAGTCAAAATAACTACTACTAACAAACAAAACCAAAGAAAAATGACAACCCAAAATAGAATAAAATAATATGAATTCACATTTGTCGAAATTTAACAACTTTCACAAATTTCTTAATTGAATTAATCAAACCCAAATAATTATACACCAATAATCAACCTGTTCCGATCTCGCATAAAAAACACAAAATTAAATGAATCAAATCTTACATGACAAACCAAGAAAAAAAAACTTGAAACTAAATCATTCGTTCCTTCCACAATAAGAAAAAGAAATGGAGACAAAAAAGAAGTAGGAGAAAATTTTGTGATAACAGATTAGGACATAAAAATAATAAGGTTAATATTTTTAAGGTTGAAAATACGTGTTCCAAAGAAAAACATGTTTCAAATATCAAGTATAACATAAAATTGGCACAGAAACTTAGAAAACAGAAGAATGTAGCGGATGGGTATTGCATAAGATGAATGTAAATTTGATTTGTACCTCAAGTCTGAAGAGAAACGTTGAGTTGAACTAATGGGATGAGGGAAGTTAGGAGGCCTTTATTAATAACGCCACAACTTGACGTTTAAGCCTACAATTTTATATATATAAATGGATATGTAATGATAGAAATAAAAATTGGGGGTGCCATTAGTAGTACCCATAAAAAAGTTCTACTACATTGATCACCAACTTTCTCATAAAACTAAATGTTGATGTATGTATAGCTAAATTACATTAAACTTGGGGCCTCATTGATGGTGTATTGAAATCAAGGATATTAGAACTCTATTAGGTGCTCAACAATATTTCTCTCCTCCAAATACCTAACCCTATCTAAAAAATTTCCTACATAATATTTTCATGCACAACTTTAAACTTTTGAGATCAAATAGAAGCTTGGCCAAGCAAATCCATATACTATAATTTTATTGAGTTCCATTCACACACATATAATTAAGGGACCACACTTCTAATGTTTTAGCTTTACTTCCTTTCGTTGTTAATTAGTGCTACATGGGTTCTTTCAAAGTTGTAAAAAAAAGTTATAAACCTAGATTTTTCCTATCATTACCTTCACTTCAACAATTCACCCTACAAACAATAATGCAACAATTAATAAATACTTGAAGTTAAATCAACAATATTTTTCCCGATCAATGATACAAATGTACTTTTATGTTTCAAATCTATTTTCTAATTATCTAACAATGCTTTCAAAATATGTTATAACATGTGCACACATAACCCTAGGAAATCTCACCTCCAATGTTTAGGAGGCGGGATATTGGGACTTGAATATGTGACATTTTAAAAGATGAAACGAAAACTCTCCATAGCTTTAGCGTGAGTATTGTGACATAACCCTATGAATATATAGAGTGAATTTCATCGGGAATAATATACTTAGCATCGCCAACATCCTGGAGATGTGATTTTAGAATCACTAGTCGAACGCGCATTCAAATTTTTTTGTAGATCCTAGAAGGCCGTGAACGAGTGTTTTGTAATAGCGTTTTGCCAAGTTTGAGCCAATCCATGTATACAAATGTGTTCAAGTATTTTTCTCTTCAAATAAATTGTTGTTATTTTTCCCATTTATCCTGTTGTTTGGGTGTGATATTGGTAAACTAAATGCGTTAGGACTCTTGAACAGCCCATGGCATGCAAAGTGCATGTTTGTAGTTGGTTACATTCGTATCAACATATTATTGAACTTCCACTCATGATTTTTGGCCCGTTGAAGAATGAATACTAAATTGAGGCTACCAATGTTTCGTACTTTTACTCCATAAATAAAGACTTCAATACGATGTAATTTTTATTCAGTATAACGTGTAATTGATATATTTAGATAAAATAGGGATTTGAATTGTAAAATTTACATCAGCTTATGGTAATTTGACACGATCAATAATTAAATACGATTATTGATTTTAGTTTGGTATTTTAATATAGTTTCATATACGATATCTTTAGTTTATCAAGTCTTTTGTTATACTAATCGGTTTTGTGATTAGATTATAGAAATAATACATTTAACTGTGTTGGATTTTCTTATGGACAATAAAATTATAGCAAAAACTGAACATGAAGATAATTGTTTAGGATGGTGACTACAAATTCATGTCCCAGGGTCATTATATATATATATATATATATATATATATATATATATATATATATATATATATATATATATATATATTGGTAATTTGGTATTCAAAAATTACACCCTTATTATAAAATAAAGCGCATGGAGTGAATTTAGAGAGAGTATTTTATTTCTCGAGTATGTGTGTAGTACAAACTCATATGGGGACCACCCTATTCATATGACATGTTGAGGTATCCCAATAGACATTGAAGATGAGTGGACATGCACCCCAAATGTCACATTATTTAACACGCCCCTTAGATGTACACCATATTCACCATTGAATGATTGTTGCATCATTAAAACCATATTAAGGAAAAACCCAATGGGAAAATTACCAAAGTGAAGAAAAAATAATACAATTTTTATTATCAATGAACTGGTGTTGGACATACTTAATCCTGCCTCGTTAAAACTTTCACCAGAAAAATCTAAAGGGAAAAATTCAGTTAAAAGAAAAAGAGTACATCACACTTATATCCTAAAAGAGCACGATTTTTTATCCTCCACTGGAAAGGAGCTCCCCGGGATTCGCATATTTGAAATTGACTGTTGGTGAAGTCTCTGCATTCTAATTCTATGCACAAGTTTCTATGATGTTACTTTTGACAGTGAATTGGTAGACAGATAAGCTACGATTTCAGGTGAACGCAATTGCTTGACTTTAATTTTATTTTTCTTTTGAAGATAGTAAGTGAAGAATTTTTTTGGTGAAATGTGATTAGTTTTGTCTCCTTTGATGAAGCCTTCCTAAATTTTCATTATAGAAATAAATATTAAATGTGGATACCATATACCACTTAATAAAATTATATACATATATAATAAATTAGGTATTTAACTTATTCAAATATATGTATATAAACAATTTTTATGAGCAGCATCTAAAAGAAAAGATACTTAAATAAAATAAAATTAACACATGGGCGTGCTTTCAAATTTTGTGGGCCGTGGACTCTATTATATAATGGGTCAGCCCTTATCAAGAACTCTCGCCAAATCACAAGCCTTCCTATTACGCCAGAATGTACTACCACCGTGGTCATTCATTCCTATGCCGGGGCCAGGGGCATGGCAGATGAACTTCACTTTGCACATGCGTTCATCGGCGGCTGATCATATAACGTCAAAGAGAAAGACCGCTTAATAAGACGCTTATTCAAACTATCTAATAGTAGAACGAGGTACGAACTAGTGCTAGCTCGGGCGCGGTAACAAAGGTACTCGTGAACCTCGTAGCGGCTTGCCAAGAAAAATATCCTTTACTATGCCCAACCTCAGCCCAATCCATGACTTCCCCCAGTACCAACTAATATAATAAATTTTTCCTATTTTGTATAACTCTACAAGATGATACTATATAAGAGATAGATAAATAAAGATCCTCATATTGCAAGCAAAATGAAGACAACGTATACAAGCACAAGTTCACATATAAAATTGACCATTTTTTCTATTATATATATATATATATATATATATATATATATATATATATATATATATATATATATATAGAGAGAGAGAGAGAGAGAGAGAGAGAAAGACTCCTTCTAGTAAAGACTCCTTATGGTGTAGATCTCAATACATAGCTTTTTTTTAAATAGTAAAGAATTTAATTTTTTATAAAACTTTATGGATATGATCTCCACGGTGAGAAAGCCATCTCTAATTTTTTTCATCAAAAAATTCAATAAAAAAATAGTTGAGATGAGGTGATATGTAAAAAAATGGTATAAATATGTATTTTCGACTGTTGAAATTTTGACGATCACCTCACACAATTGTTGATTGAAATTTTTTTATGAAACTTCAAAGATATGATCTCAACAATGAGAAGATTATATCCATGAAGTTTCAACAAAAAATTCAATCAATCAAGTGGCCGATGCATGGCCAAAATTTTAACGGTCGAAAATGCATATTTATATCATATTTTGACATATCATCTCATCTCAACGGATTTTTAATTGAATTTTTTGATGAAAATAATTGGAAATGATCTTTTCACCATGGAGATCATATCCATGAAGTTTCATCTAAAAATTCATTTTTATAAAATAGTATGTATCGGGGTGTGCACCACAAGGAGTCCTTACAAGAGACTTTATATATATATATATACTAGCGGAATGCCCCTGCCTGAAGGAAGGACAAAATTTTTGAAAGCACGTAATCGCAAAATGGCAAAAAAATTGCAAAATGATAAAAATATTGTTCCCCCAACAAAATAAAGTGTTAAGTCGTATGTGATGTAAGTTATAAAGTTTTGTATATACTACATATAGTGTTACACAATTTAAAACATTTGGATAGTTTTCTTTCTTTTTAAAACTACCCACCCTATTTAAGAAAAAAAAATACTCCAACAATAATACTAATAATCCGTGCAAACATGCTACAAACAAATAATCAATCCAAGCCAATTCATGAGAATAACACCAATACTTAAGTCGAAAATATTTATTATATAACATAAATATTTTAAATAATTAAAAAAAACGGGCATAATTTCATCTATTTACAGGACTAACCACCCTGTTTGAGAAATAAAAAAATAACCAAACACCAATATTCAAATAAACATAATTTATCAATCAAAATCAAATATTCATAGTCGGTAATGTATCGCTCTTATGGGTCCATCGATAAATAAAATTGTGATATTTGTCGATACTCCCGATACCATTAAATCATCAGTGCTTCGTCACATCATCCCGACAACCGAGTCCTACAAAACCAAAAGATTGGACGATCATTAAAATTTCAATAAAAATCGCCACGTTCTCATAATTCTTATATAATTCTTTTTGAAAAAAATAAAAATATGTTCTCTCCATATCATATATAATGTTTTCTAGACATGTATGTTTATGCAAGTTTAAAGTCGTCATGCACACGTTTGTAGTCCAAATAGGGAAGCCCTGATAAATAATTTTTTAGTATAATACGTCACAAAACACCTCCTAAAAACTAATCTAACACCTACCATGGAAACTATAATACGTCACAAAGCATGGGAAAAAAATCAATAACATGAGTATGAGTAGTTAGTCAAACAGAGTTCAAGCAATTTAAATAGTTTCGGGAAAAAATTCAAAAATTTTGAAAAAAAAAAAATTTACCTTCTCAGTTATTATTCTAAAAAAATACCCACAAACAAACTACAACATATTTACACATTAAAAAACTAATTCACATTTGATAAACCCATCTGAAAGAATCAAACATATAGTAATAACACAAAGTCTCCGTATCTCAATATCTTCATCTTTCAACCATTAAACCTACACCGAAACTGATTCCTTCTTCAATCCTGTAGAACTTAACTAAGTACCTATGAAAACAAATGAAAATAACTAAGTATTAGCTCAAATATTTGAGTATGAGTATAAAGAAACTTGAATTAAACCCAGCGAACATGCATATAACAAACTCTACCTATATACCACAAAACTTGTATGAAATAAACCCCACAGGAGAACACACTTGGATCTCTCATGAGTTAATAAACATATGTGTATATAATGAAGACACACATATGAATACACTTATATAAAAATCCAGCAGGAAATAGGTTTTTGAAAAGAAAAACAGATGAAAAGAAAATTGGTAGAAAAAAGGAGAATGAAAAACTTAGTATAGTTAAGCCATTAATTTATCTAGGTATGCCTTCAATTTCTGTAAAGAGGTTTCGAAAAAAATGATACTTACAATATCATAAAAGCTAAGTAAATGAACACACAATGATTAAATAAATGAATTTCTATTTTTTGAATAGGTTATACAGTAGCTGAGTTTCAGTTCTTTAGAAGAAAGATAAAAGTTTGGTGGATAAAACTTTTATTGTTGTAAAACCTACAAATCGTTGTCGAAAATTAATAATCATTTTGATAAAGATATAAAATACATTAAGTAGACCCAATGAAAAAAATATAGAAAGTTTATTCCAAGATGAAAAGAAAAGATTTACTCAACCTATTGGACATATATATTAAGCAAAGAAAAGATTAATTGTCTAGACATGAATAAATTCATAGAATTGAACTCAATGGATGAGCTTACATCCACATTACAAAACGTACTACAAAAGAAAGAACTTATGCCACATCAACATTGAACTTACATCTATGATAGTAAGTCCTGATCCAATGAACACATTTTTAAATCTCCATTCGATTTGGTCTTAAATATTAGTCACTTAGGATGAAAAGTGAATTGGTAAAAACTATATATGTATATATACATATATGTTGTCCAAAGTTACATAATTATAGCAAGTACACTAATTTACGATTTATATAGTAAAAAAATTGAACTCTATATAAGTAGAGGTTCTTTTCACTGTTTTTCTTTTCACTTGGGTAAAATATTTGAACCCAAACCAAACGAAGACTAAATGTCAATTATTTGGAATTTAAGAATAACCTTACCTATGTCCTATGACAAACCGTATTGTAATCCCCTTCTCTTCCGCCAGCTTCTTTAAACTCTCCCCTAAAACAAAGCATAACATAAGATTGTAAGAAACCAAATTATATCTAGATCCATTAACGATAAAATGCTAGATAACACTTAAATTGAATAAAAAGCTAACCAACCTTGAGGCATCCAAGTTTCTCCGATCGAGTCCCTGCACTTTCTGTTGCTAAAAGCAATTATGATACCCATAATAAAGAAAAAGCAATGCGAGTGTATGAGGATATGCATACCGATTGTCCTTTATTTTACAATTGCGTTACTAGAATAAATATCATTTTATGGTTTAGAGGTTTAAAGCAGTAATTGAATCAATTCAATGGTTTCTTCCATCCACGTATTGTCCTTGGCTTTGCATTACAAACATTGTTGTCATTAATTGCTTTCTCGGCTATAACCCCCTTCAAATAACCCTATTAATGTATTCAATGTTTGTATTAGTAGGAAATCTTGCACAAGTATAATAACATATAACTGAAGATAAATCTAGAAATGTCCCAGCCAAAACTCAAACATCATGTTGTAGTAAAGGCTTAAAATCAATAAATAATATATAATAAACATAGCTTATTTGAACCCAATAAAACTGAATAAAAACAAACTTGGACCAAGAAAAACTGAACTCCAAAAACCTCAAGTCCTATATATTGCAAAGAAATAAAACTTAAATAACATAAACTATACTTTTGTCTATCTCTACATTTGACTAATTAAAACCACCAAATTTGCTGCAAAACTTCAAATTTGTTTTGTCCTCGATTGTGTTGATGGTAGAATGGAAGACAACATAGTCCATATCGGTCAACGTGTAAACACCATCGAACAAAAGCTTGGCCCGATCCTTGCACTGAATTTTAAAACAAAGTAACCATTAACAAAAAAATTCTTAACAAAGACATTTTGGGATTCATTGTTTGTCCTTAATATTTTATTTCTCTCAAAATCACAGTTCGCAAACATCAGTTGGTGCAACCTTCTCTCTGAATGCATAACCTCCGGGGAAATCAATTCATTACACAAGATCGAAATCATTCGATGGCTTTATAACACTGGAATAGAGAGATTATGACTTTTATCAGATGTTTTTTTTATGTTTTAGTTGATTTGTAAGTCAATACTATTGGGGCTAAAGTGTGGACACGTAATGTTGATCTGGCCCGAACTTGATACAAAGGCAAAAAAAAGGATGAAAGGGATATTCATCAAGTTAAAAATTAAACATAAAAACATACAAATATGTAAGCATTTATAAAGATATATTCATCAAGTTAAAGAAATGGCTTTAACCACATAAACTGAAACCCGCATAAGGATAACAAGGCGATCGATAGTGAAAGAAATGGGTTGAATTTCAATTGGAATAATAGTGCATTTCAAAACCAATAGTTCTATTAAAATCTTTTATTCTATCACCTCCAATCATAAGATCCAAAATAGTAAGGAATGAGATGTTATGAGTTTTACACAAACTTTTTAGCCTTCTTCTAGTGGGCTTATTGATAATTCCCCTGGAATTCTAAGCTAAAGAATTAATCATTTGGATTTAAGTTGGGATCAACTTTCATAATCAATTAAAGACACGGATCATTAAACAAAGCATTGTATTTTCCAATTTCATGCAAGGCATATATTAAAAAAGGATGACTCAAAGCATTGTATTTTCCAATTTCATGCAATCCTAAAACAGTTTTGAACTACATAATTTCTAAGTGGATGGCGTTTTACTTTTACACTAATAGAAAAAGAAATGAGTGACCTAACTTTTCAAATGATCGCCTACATGTGTGTCACAACAAAAGTGACTTGAATTTTCATACAACACCCCACGAAAACAACCCTAAGAATGAAGGACCATTTTTTATCTTTCTATCTGCTTTCATTATTTTATAAAAAAAATCTAAATGAATTTTCATTTAGAAAATGTATTAAATGAATGTGCATCCAGTTAGAAATTACCAAAAAATGTTAATGTAAACACCAATTAATGTAGATTAGAGCCAGTAAAAAGGTGAGAAACCAATACTGCATCATTGGTATCTTCATCGGTCTGTAATGGTGACAACATTGTAAGTTTAAAATGCTATTTATAAGTGGATTAATGCAGGGTATTCTAAAAAGGGAAGTGAAACTAGTAAATGAATGAGTGAAGGTTGCATAACTATTTTCTAAACATAAAAGTCAACGAATATAAAATAACATACATTTAAATAATATGATGTTGTGTATAAGAAGGGTCGTTAACCTTAGGTCGGATAAGGAGGATCGGTGACCCATCAAGGGTGAAATGCAAGGGCACATATAAATAAAAAATAAGATCAAATAGTTAGTACTGAAATATAATTAACATTAAAATATAAATCACTAAGAAATAAACGTGAAAACCTGAATCAATCCCAAATGACAGTACCATTTAAACAATTTCGTGACATGATCAAACCCGAATAAATACACATAGTAAGGATTTCAGATTCACCCAATTATGGATATCAATCTTTTCAACTGAGAACCTGATGTTGCTATTGAGTAGCCAAAATCCACTCCATAACCGCTCAAATAAAACACTACCGCAAAATTAATAACCATTTTAAAGCTCTAACAAACTAAAATCAACAACCATTACTTGAATCGAATGACTAGTTAAATCTTGATCTTGATCATTTTCACCAAAATAGAGCAATAAATTCAACCCAAGAAAAAAAATAAAACCCCTAAGACTTAAGTTCAAACACAAAAATAACCCTAGAAAAAGAAGTGTTACACCGTGATGATGGTTTGAGCGTTGGAGAGAAGAGAGAGTACCTGCAAAAAATTAGACACATAACAACATTAGGAATATAAAATCCCCAAAAGATTTGACCCTTAAAAGTAACCCAAATCTAACATACAATATTCATACTTGCAAAGTGAAGGAGAAATGATTAAACATAGAAACATATGTGGAGAGATGGTGGCATATTTACCTTTTTTACCGGCTGTGATTGCGAGGAGTACGGTTGACATCTAAGTGGAGCCATAGATTCTCAGTAGAAAAGATGAAGAGGATAGAGAAGTGAGTGTTTAAAAGTGGGAGTTCACTTTAGGCGTGTAGGGTAGAGAAGATGAAAAGTCGAAAATGTTTTCAAATTAAAGTAGGAGAGAGAGTAAAACTTGTGTCGCCTAAGTGGATGATTGAGCGGTGCAATGTGTTTCCCTCTCCACATAGGTTAGTTTACTAAGTTTCTTATTTATAAACTTCAATTACCAAGGGGTCATTCTATTTAGAACCCTTAGATCTTAATAGGTGGCTCAATCATCACCCCTAATTATCTTATCCAACTTATGGAATAGTAAAAACATTCCAATCCTTATTTTATATATATATATATATATATATATATATATATATTAATCTTGATATTCCTATGAGGTAAGAAAACGATAACTCACATATGCTTTGTATTTAAAGATATCACCGATCAGATGCTTAGATATCTTTAGGTATAAAAAACTATTTAGAAAGCCTATAAGGCATATAAGTTACATTTATAATTATATCTATGTATATCCATTTGTATATAAGCATATACCTTCCAACCAAGATATTTGGGCAATACATACCTATTACTTATGTATTGTCTGCAGATCCACAATGTCCTTGAGGCTGATGTGATGCAATAAGAATGAAACACACTCGATCTTTTAAATATGAGTTCAAAAGAATTTTCTTTGAGAAAGTGATAAAGTAATTTCATGTTCATAACGTTTTATAAAATAAACGTTTGGAGAGAATTTAGAGAGAATATTATATTTCTCAAGTATGTGTATTACACAAACTCATATGGGGATCACTTTATTTATAGGACATGGTGAAATATTCCAATAGATATAGAAAATGAGTGGACAACCACTCCAAAGGTTACATTATGAAACCCCTCTAAATTTTTACTTTTAAAGAGTTTCTCCTCCTTCAAATATGCAACTTTCCACTAGTAAGTTATGAATTTTATCTTTCATTCATGGGGTAAGTCTCATTAATAGGTATGTAGGAGTTATCTCTACATAATAAATTATCTCGATCAAATCAAAATCAATATTTTTCATTATAGCTATTCACGTACATTTCATTTTGCAATAAAGATTTTTAAGAAGTTATTTTATTTATTCGATAAATAACAATATCAAACACAAGTTGTTAATAATATAGAAATGGAGTCCTTTTACAACATTTTTCCATATGTAACTTCCAATTGACAAGGACATTTATTAATCTCTCTCATTTTTATTTATATTCAATCTCTGGCTTAGTCGTATTTTTACATATTATACAACCAACTTTCTATATTCCAACACTTCCACTCCCAACTTTCTAATGGTATGAAAGCACTCTCTCAACCGAGATGTTCTGAGTTCGAAACCTCAAGGAAGCTCCCGTGAGGTATTTTCATCTACCCCTTGAGGGCATGTTTCAATAGGACTACCCTTACTTCGCATCTGTAGCTCATCTTTTTATTGTGTGTGCAAGGGTGAAGAAACTTTAGACCTACCACCATTAAAACAAATCTCTTTCACTCCCCTCACTATTCGTCTCTCTCCACCTCTGCTCATTCTTATATGTCCAACTTCATCAAATATGAGGTTAATGTTTTATAGCATTTAAGGGTTCGCTCGATTGCCACTAGATTTGTTTTACATAGTAAATACTTGTTGTAATTAGTTCATTTTTACTAATGTGGGGCTTGAATTCATGTAATTTTTTATTAGAACAATAGTCATAAATATGGAGTCAGAATGAATACATTTTAACTTTTTGTGGTACTCGATCTTTTTCCATTCGTTTCTATCTTTTCATAAAAATTAACTACTTTTCAATCCTTTTGCAACTTTGTATTAAAAAAACATAAGATTCCCAAATTAGTTCAAACCTATGTCGTAAACAATGTCGAATTTGTGTCCACTAAAAGCCTTCGCCACCACCAACTAAAAATGGAGTCATCGCATTTGTAAAATTTGTTAAAGAAGCTTTTTTGTCCTCTTTAGATTTTACTCACTAGATGTAAGGTTTGAATTTTTACCAATTTTTGGTTAGCTTTTCCCATTCATCATATATATGGTCATAGGCAGTCATTACTCACATCCTTTTTTCATCATCATCATCATCATCATCATCATCATCATCATCATCATCATCATCATCATCTTTACCGTTCCCACCTTAAATTGTTTTGGGTAAGGTATAAAGTAAGTCCTTAGGTTACAAAATTATGAATTTTAAGAGTTTTATCCCCTTAAGCTGGGTAAAAATTTAAGATACCAAATATTATAGCCATATTACTCAAAATTGTCTTCAAGCTCACTTTCATTTCGAGTTTCAAAAATAGTTCTCAAACATACCAAGGAATCGATTATTAACTGATATTTGGGTCAAAACTTAACATAATTCTTAGCATGTCCAATTGTTTATATGTGTAGCTAAACTTTTAGGCTTCAAAATCTTTTTTATTTTATCCCAATCCAGTAGGATGTTTATGTGTATACCTTGTTAATTTAAAATTTTAAAGTGTCTTTGAATTATTTCATTTAGATACACATAGATACTTCCTCATCTTTAACAACCATCCCATTATGCAAACATATGACCGTATGCCTTAAGTATTAGATTACAAAGTTCTCATAGAAGAGTCAATTTGTAATTTCTAAAATGATCTCGAAATTGAAACTTTCTAAAAGAATTTCTAAAATAATCTAGAAGTCACTTGGGGCCCCGAATCCCTAGCTCCCAACTAAAAAAATAATAATTATATGCACACCAATCGAACCCATATTTTTTAATACACAAAATAAGAGATCCACAATTGTCAGTGTGATTATTTTCCAAATGTTTATAATTTTTTCTCGTGTATTCGCCATTATTAAACGTCCCCAAGCAAAGGGTTAGCCTAGGACTCCTTAAATATTATGTCATCCAAGGGTGAGCAGCTATTTTTAATTGCTTGAAATTTCATCAAGTGACATGGAAAAGGAAGGGAAGTAAACCCAATGGAACAAAAGGAATTTCATGAGGAAGATTTACGGTGGCATATATTATACGCAAAACATGAGGTTTTGTTTGGATAATTGTTGTGCGTAATTTTCTCAATTGATATGTAGTATAACATTATTTTATGTTATTCATTATTGATACTTTTGTTGCTATATATTTTGATCCTTAAGCAGAAAAGTATATATTTTTCTTAGATATACAAAGATATTAATATTTGTTAAGCGTGATACTTCATAAACACATCAAAGTAAATATTATTTGTACATATACATTTTTTATTAAGGTTTTTCTTCTCATAACTAATACGCATTGATTTTTGTTTTGGTATCTCATCAGCTTAATGTAATTGTTTGATTCATATGTGAATTCAAATGATAAAGGTCATGTACAAATTGATCACCAGATAAAGATTTAACCGCTTTTTCATGCATTTCGGTAGTTAGTGTTCTTTAAAAACTTTGATTTATGTGAAAAAGGTAAAGCATGAAATGTTAGATTGTCAATACACACACACACACACACACATATATATATATATATATATATATATATATATATATATATATATATATATATATATATATATATATATATAGGGAGAGGTTCACAAGTGGACCAAAAGAATAGACTTTTTAATGGACCTTAACAAAAAATACATAACAACACATTAATTTTAATTCTTATAGTGTAATTGGTCCGCGCCAGCGGCACCCGAGACCACACCTTCACCCCACTAACCCCCCACCCCCCCCCCCCATCGCCCCCCCCCCACCCCCCCCAACCACCACCATCGCCATAGCAGCCCTTGTGGCAGCCTTTATGACAGCAGGGCTGGGTGGGAGGGTGGGGGGTCGATCGACACGCGTATTTGGTGCCGCGGGCGCGGATCAATTACACTATAGGAATTAAAATTAATGTGTTATTATGTGTTTTTTGTTAAGGTCCATTAAAAAGTCCATTCTTTTGGTCCACTTGTGAACCTCTCCCTATATATATATATATATATATATATATATATATATATATATATATATATATATATATATATATATGTTGGTATATTACGTTTGATTTAAATTTTCATAAAAAAAGTATTATTATGAGAATTCCCACTTTTCTTGGTGCATTAATGCACATCACATGCGAGATCACATAGAATTAAATCGCTTTGTGAATATAGTCAAACTTCAATTTTTTAAATACAAAAGTGCAAACGTAATATATCAAATCTAAAATAGTATATATATATATATATATATATATATATATATATATATATATATATAGAGAGAGAGAGAGAGAGAGAGAGAGAGAGAGATGAGACACCCCGCCTAATAAAATACTGGGCGATTACTCCTGTACCAAATTAAAATAGGAGTCTCATATGGTTCATTCTCAGCATCAGTGTCGAAACCAATTTAATTACTAATAATAATAGGCTGGCATCAAAATTTTATTTAACTAATCTTTTTAATCAAACCAACAAAGTAAAACCATCACACAGTTTATATATATGAAACTGAAATAAAATAAAATAACCGAACACTCGGTTTAACATAATACAACCCAATCGAAAGCCGCACTAAAAGGCGGTAAAAGAATAAATAAATACAATTCAGCTTTTGGCCTGAGTAATACTACAATGCTTCCTATCTAGATCGCAAGAATAGAAGCATATAAAAGAAATTTGCATGCATCCACAAATGCTGCAACCAACGTCTTACTCAAAGGAATCATCATCCAGGCGTCCCTGTGTTTGGACACCTATATATATATATATATATATATATATATATAGCAAGGGAGGAAAAATATAGAAACGAATCAAAGCCCGAGTTTGAAAATATTTTGCAAGTGCATAAGTGCCATATGTTTAAGATATGATTTTTTTTCTCATATTTAAATCGGTATCGCACTCTCATGAGATACCCCTCACCCCTCTTCTAATGGTGCACACCTATCGCATCCCTCTAAACAACCTAGTTAAGCTACCCTGTCTAACTAAACTCGTTCCAACCATTCTAAAATCCTAATTAACACGATTACTAAGGGAGAAACTTCTCCCCAGTCCCAAGACTGCACTGCGTTCGTGCATGGGGAGTCTTACAAAGAGAAATCCAAACAAGGAACCCCCCCGATACACTACTACCTGACAATGTCGATTGTCGAGATCCATTAGGCCCTCAGTACAAAACGTAGATATATACTCATATAAATATATACATATAATACTCACTTTAATATACAAATCACAATTTATGTCTGGATAAAATCTCCCGGAATGAGAATAAATCCTTATTCATCATATATCTCTTTACATTAGATAAATATATATAAAATCTGGACTTCATATACAGGTAATATACTATACACACAAGTATAATAACTATCCCAGCAAGCTATAACTCGAGGATGCATTCTCTCAATCCTATCATCTTCCAGGGAATTACTCACATACCATCCTGGGTACTAGCGATCGGACTCTCACACCGACTTGGTAGAAACCAAATCACAGGGTACGGGAAGCGGTCATAGTCCCTCCCCGGAAATGAGACGAAACATACCCACCACGTCTCACCCCTAATAAAAATCACACAATATAAAATGGATGCTATAACCTGGGGATTATACAATTCCTTCTCCTCAAGCCACGGGCCTCACCCACATCACGCAACTTCCCATGATAGCATTAGAGGGGGTATGCTTCACATAAATATATATTATTCACACACAGATATATATTTATTCATAATATCACATATATATATTGTGATCACATTGTGTATATATATATATATATATTCTACATCACTTTAAAACACTAAACCCAAAAGTATTCTCTCACTTGATATTTAACTTACACCGTAATCACGTTTAATGATTTATATATATTCTCCAACTATACCAATTCATAATTAAGTAAATAAGTATATTCCCAACTTATTTGAGTCTCATAGGTATCGCATTACCTATACTGAAAGTCATCAACAGACGTATCGGATAACCGCTCAATCATCCTAAGCCTATATCCAAAATTTATCCTAGTCGCCTTGTAGGATTTACTCAACCATAATCGATATAATTACGTTTTCCATGCGTACAATTATATATGCCTAATTTCCCACCAAAACTATCCCAAGAAATATTCATCCCCAAGCACCCTTAAATCAGATAAGCCGTGGATTCCATTTTCTACGAACCCAAGGTCTACATTTCGCTCAAATAATAATTTAAAGGACCCCACTCTATTTTTGGGAACCCAAAATATCTAATTCCTACATCTATTCATTTTCCTCGAAAATATACTTTTAGTGCCACACGATTATAGCACCCTCTTAGCCCCCATAAATTCCCTCAAATGGATAAGTATTGATTTCATTAGTTATGTATTTATTTCCTAAAATAAATAGGCTATAAATCCTTAATTTGGGAATTTATCCCATTTTAATTGAACCAACAAAAATTGCCAAAAATTCTGTAGGATCGATTGATCAATCCTTGGCCATCGATCGATCGATCGAACAGGGCAACCGACTCTGCTTCTTCTCCAACGAGTTTATTTTGGCCATTAACAACCCACTAATCTTTTTACCTATTCTACCACCAACATATAACCACACCTAACTATATATACACAATGTAAATAGGTTCTAATCATCCCAGAACCAAGAATCACTAACTAAATTTAATTAATTCCTTAGTTTCTCCAATTTGATATTTTCGGGGTTTACTCGTTAAACTTCCGAAAAACCCATTTTAATTCACAAAAACCCATACCGAAAATCTTTGTGATTTTACACACCAATTATGATATGAGATATGCATTAAAAATTATAAAGCAAGTAAACATTTGCCTCGTGGACAAAATCTGACGACCTCGAGTCGAATCCCGTGGAGTTTGGCCAGAATCTCCCTTTTCTTCTCTTTTCTCTCTTCCTTTCCTCTCCTCTTTCTTCTCTCTCTTTTCTTCCTTTTATCCCACCCTCTCATGATTTATAAGAGAAAAAAAGGGGTTTATCCCTATTAAACCCAAAAATGACTCGTTTACTCAATTGTGAGTCCCTATTACTCCAAAAATTCTCGGAATCCAAACACCACTCCCGAATACTCTATTATGACTATCTCGGTCATTTCGAAACCAATCGCACACTCAAAATCTCCATTTGAGGTACTTGATCGCAATTCACTAATTTATCCCAACACATCTCAATATGGGTTTTCGAATTAAAATATTATCATTTATCGCTTTACCCAACTGGGACGTGTAATTAAATTGGTCCAACTCATTTACTTAATCTTGAAAGTAAGTGCAACATCCATCAGAAATCATGTAACCCTCATAAACTCCAGAAATTATTTCTCAAATAAATTCCCAAATCTCCAAATTATACTCATTTATGTAAATTAAATATCCCTAAAAGTGCGGGGTGTTACATTATCCCCTCCCCTTATAATGGAATTTTGCCAGCGAAATTCGAGTACGATAGGTACTACCAACCTAGGATCGCTAATCACACCTCAACCATACACTCGTTCGGTACCTATCTCAAGGTTTATACTATAACGCACTAGCTTAATTAAATCCCTATGTGCTATAATACTACCTCATAGTGAGGTGACCCTAATAACGTCACATCGCACCCATCGTTTCTAGCGTCACATATAGTACACACGAGTCTATAGCCGCCTCTCTAACGTCTAAATATCACCGGAGAATCACGACTCTAAGCATCCGCTCATCTACATCAGGATATCTAATTTCCCTTAAAAAGGAAATTACTCTAACGCTTGACTACTCCCGTCAGTCTCGTCACTTATCTTGGGCGTGCTACCTCTTGTTGCACCTATACAATTGGATCATTGCGTGCCTCCTACGACGATCCATCCGATCCATTCCAATACCACGTATACTTCCTCGTGGTATAATCTTCAACTTTATATACTACGCCCCTTCCATTTAAGGCGGTATATAAAACCAACTTACCAGGGTGCCCATACACTTTTTAACCCGTGCTTCTCTGCACAAGTATTGCAAACGTCTGACACGTAACACTCTTTCTAAAAGTGGACCTCGCTTCCTCAGCTTGTTACTAACACCTGGGTTTTCCTTAACCCAAAAAATTTTAACTTCAATTCTTCCTATGCATGGAAATCCTATCCTTCTAAAAGTTAACCCACCAATCTTCTCATAGTTAAATCACCACAATCTCCTATTATCGGCTTCACGAATCCTCCTGGCCTTACTTCCCAATAATTCTAACATCGATGCATTTACTACACCCGTAAAATGAGTACTATCCTCACTGTATCCCTAGTGCCCAAGACCTCTCTCAACTTCCGACATTTTCTCATTTTCATGCGTGGGACGTATCACAAAGCGAAATTCAAACAAGGAACCCTCCCGTTATAGTACTCCCTTACGTCGTCAGTCATCGAGATATACTGATCTAAGGCATACTGATTGCCAGGGTTTTGCCGCGGCGCGAGAGTCACCTACGCGCTGGTCATTTTATATTCGGCTCACATGAACTATACAAAAACCTAAATTACGACTACACTCAACTGGTGAGTACAGCGGTAAGTCCAGTATCGAATCCGCAGGGAATGTTTGATAGATCATAACGAATTGTGAATTCAGGAATAAAAGTGCAAAAAGGTGATGTATAAATGTAAATGAAAGAAAAGAGAAGTTAAGTCTAAATAAAGTAAAGCGAGGATCAGGATATCATCCTACCATTCAGATCGAAGCCACTACTAATCAAGATTCCGTCTCGAAAGCAATTTAATCGAGCATTACCAATTAAACATAAACTTCACACAATAAGGAATTTAAGCCAAAGTTGCGAGAATAAACACATAACCGAAAATTGGTCGCACGCGGTTTAAACTCGGATTATCGCTTTAAACACTAACGATGCATGACATAGAAAGTTAAACGTATAATAATCCAACTTTAATTCACGCGGGTTCAATTAAATGCAATTTTGCACAAAACCTAATTTTCGGAGCTCGGGGCCCGAAAATGGAAGAAATGAAATCCCGACCCTATTTATCTAAGGGTGCATAATGAATTAAACTAAATTATGTTAATTAAACTAGGAAAGCAAGAATTAAAGCATGTAAACTAGTTAGAAAGCATGGAAACTAAATAACAAAGTAAGGAAAGATGAAGAACAAACTATATTAATGGAAATGGAAGTGAATAGTTCAATCTTACAAAACCACATGGGTTGTCAATCCAAGAAGAAAAGAAAATGAACTCTCCAAACCAAACCCTAACTAAAACTATCTATATCAGAATATGAGAGTGTGTATATGTCTTATTACAACCAAAATTGGCTTAAGTAGTAAGTTGGAATAAAAGAAAAGAAGAAAAAAAATGAAAGAAAATATCTGCAGGAAAAAATAGGGGATCGATCGATCGACCCCTGTGGTCGATCGATCGACAGTTAAAATCGTGGTGAAATTAAGAAGGCTCGATCGATCGACCCTCAGGCTTGATCGATCGATCAAGCAAGGCAGCCTGCAGAATCCCCTGTTTTGGCATGGTTTCCATCTCCGCTCAATTCGCCGTAACTTTGTCATACGGACTCGAAATAATGCACCGTTTGTGGCCACGCGAATCTATAGAGGAGAGATACAACTTCCGTGTAGATGTCGGGCCAGGTGCCCAATCTGTAAAATGACTAAAATACCCTTGAACGTGCGGTTGTGTACGGAAATTGCGCGGAATGCGTCCGAATCCCATACTTGGTACCTAAACACCTACAAAAGCCCAATTATACCTCATATAGCATGTTAACAATATAAACAGAGGTCGTCTGGTTAACGGGCTTAAAAATAGAGATTAAGGCACCCGAGGGGGCTAAAATGCGTTGGTTGGACGGATAAAATACACGATATTTGCGTATTATCACACCCCCTAACTTACACATTGCTAGTCCCTAGCAATGAAATAGGATGCAACAAGAAGAACAAGTAAACCAAAACAGGAGATAGTACAAAAGTATGGTATAAAAGCAAAAAAAAGATAAGGCCACTTTCGCGAGCAATTAGATTGCATTTAGCGTATGCAATAAGCCGTTAAACCCCTAGGTTACCCTAGTGGACGAGTGCCGTCTCGTGAGGGTTTTCAGTGATGGTACCCACAAACATCATAGAATTTCCTCAAAAAATGCCCAATCAAGTAAGACAAACTCATCAATGCGAACAAGATTTCAATATGTTATTAGCATAGCAAACGAATTCGTGTGAAAAGTCTGTAATTATTAACATTATCGAATGCACCTCAATGAATTGAAACTCTAACATGTGGGAGGGGAGTGATTATATGCAAAGTATGATTTAGAAAAAAACTTAAATAACTCGGATACTAAATATCAAAGTATGCATAAAAGTCAATCCTCACGGGCATTACACTCATCAAATGAAATCACTTGAAATAGGGAGGTAACACACGGGACATGCGGGCATAAGGAGTAAATGTAAAGGGAAACTAGGCCGCGCACATGTCACAATTGAAGAACGCTATATAGGAAATAAAAATTGCAATCTCAGTGAAAGGATACCGCACATATAAAAGAGGCGAAATGCATTTTCATCGATTATCAACACTATTTAAACATTTGAATTACATCTACTTAAGATCACATAGGACTTTAATAGGGTTGGAATGTAGGCTAGGTTAAGGTACGAAATGAAAAGGATGTATATACGGATTAAAAGTGTTTTGGGATGAAACTCGAAATAATGGGAAAAAGTGGGCAATATCAAAAGTGGACAAATGATGTCCAAATAAACATTATATATAACAATCGAGAGAGTAACAAGGATTATTGAAACACTACAAATAATATAAACAACTTTCTCTTTCTTTTTCTTTTCTTCCTTTTTCTCACTTTTTTCTTTTTTTTTATTTTCTTTTGTTTTTAACTTTCTCTTTTTCACTCTTTTTCTTTTCACTTCTTACTCTTTTCATACTCAAATTGCAACCACAATACACAATAATAACATTCAATCCCAAGAAACAATCCAAACAAGGGTATGAAAGGTAATATGTATGGTATAAAACTCCAATTTGGAGTTGGTTACGGGATTTTGGGTAATGAAAAGAAAGGCTAGTATTTAGGGTCAAGTGGGTTGACTAGGGAACATATAAAGGATGAGGTCAATGTCATATGGGTTATATACAAAGATGGCCTATGATCATTTCAAAAAGTTTACACAATTCTCGATTCAAACAACATATGAAAATCATGCTCAAGTAACGCATTTCAAGTGTGAACTCAATTAATGAACGGTCAATGAAAGAATAAAGAGATTACCAACGACTGTAACGTTTTCAAAGAGAAAAGAAAAGTGTATACACTCACAAATGAAGATAAGTCTCTAATCTCACTCGGTGTAAGTATATACAATGCAACAAAAGCATACTGAGTTATAAAAATCTTAAACCAAATCAATATAACAAGAATGGTGCATGTGCTCACGGGATAAAGTTCAATTCATGAAGTTATTCATAATATTAATGATTTAGGGACTAAAGTCTAATAACTTCTAAAATCGAGAACATGCATCATTGAATTGTCTATTTGATCGGACAATTATTAAAATTTATCATCGGAAATAAGGGCAAAATGCCCAATAAAGGGGATAAAAGAAAGAAAATATTTTTGAAAATTTTCAAATTTTTAACAAAAACATGCTTTGTAACTAAATTGTAATCAAATCCAAGGACTAAACAGCAAAATGGATAGAATATCCTACACCCCCTAACTTGAATGTTGCATTGTCCCCCATGCATCCATTAAAGAACACAACACAAAGATAGGAAAAGAATGATATTACCCAAATGTGGAGCGATCTCCATAAGTACAAGTCCAAATGAAGCTGCAAAACAAGTTAGTACAAAGCATATGAAGAATATGCACCGATGTATTAAGTTAAGAGAATCTATGTCACAAGTCACAATAATATAGAGGGACTGAAGTGAAAATACTAGATAAATTGATGGTGAACTTTTTCATTTTATAAAATGGAAAGTCACACACATCAAAATCCAATAAACAACCTCAAACTACATTTTCATTTCTCATTTCATAAGTTCAATACAAAATCACTTAATACATTACACTAGTGAAATAAAAGAAATACAAATACAAATAAAAATAAAAAGTACTATATAATATCCGATCCCAAAATACAAAAATAACCCAATACAGCATCAGCCTAGTGGCCAGAACCACTAGGATCAGAGGGGTCCTGAAAATGAGGAGGCAGTGGTGTGTCGGAATCACTGTGCTGCAGATAAAGATCTCTCATCATCCGCTGCATCATCTGATAGTCATGTCTGTGTTGTGCCCTCGCCTGCCTCTGTATGGCCCACTCCTGCCACTGCTCGGCATGAAACTGCTCCTACTGAGCCTGCTGCTGTGCCCACTACTGCCGCTGCTCGGCCTGCAACTGGTCCAGGCGGGACTCCCACGTAGCCCACCTGAGTTGGGTCTCCTCCCAACGCTGGTCTTGCACGGCCTGAAATGCCACAAAGCGGGCATCATCATCAGTGTGTGGCGCGTGAGAACCCTCACCAGTCTCCATCTCCCTGATCTCGTCCTCCTAATCGTCCGGCTCATCAGCCACCTCCACCCTCTGTCACTTGCCTCCCGGTTTCCCCCACTCGTGCTTTAGCATTTTTGAAATATTGTCCTTGGAGAGAATCCCGAGTGGGTCGTGCTTACGGCCAACGTCCAACTCAGGGAAACCGTGCGATATACATATCCTCGTAATGAGGGAAGGGAAAATCTCCAGGCGATCTCTTTAGCTGTCGCGCACATCATGTCTAGAAAGATACTGGGCAAGCTGATATTGCCCAAACCATTCATCATCGTGTAGATCAATGCGGCATGCTTGCGACGAACCTCTGACCAGTTGTTCGTCACCATTAAAGAGTGGACATTGATGTAGTGCAATAACCTCGGTAAGTCCTCCATCGCAGCTGAGAGGAAAGCACCCTTTTTCCACGCCTCGCCCGGTGAAAGAGCCTCTATCAATGTCCCCCGGACGAAGATGGTCCCATCCATGAAACTTATCGCGCCCACCGGGTGTGGAACACCCATATAATCTGCCAAATCTGAAATGCTGAAGGGTATCCTCACCCCACGGACCATCGCCTCGTATGTAGTCGGCCCACTGCCCTTTACCTCAACTAACATCGCATAAAAAATCCGGACTAGCTCTTCATTGATACGACCGTTAGTATCAAGAAAGGGCTCCCACCCCTGATGGCGCAAAAAAACACGTGCCTCCCTCAGTATATCCTCAATGGCCCACGCAAAATGATATCCAAGCGGACGCTCGGATGTATGAAAGTGGGCGCGGTACCAATCCCGCTCTTGATCGCAGCGGAAACCATCAACGCCCCCAACGGGCATACACCTAGTAAAGCTGTATTTCTTCGGTACCATTTCAACCCACAAAATAAGAATTAGGCAATACAAAAAAAATTGTAAGCACAATTAATGGTTAGTTAGTTTACAAGTTGAAATGGAGGTGTAAGTGCGCAAAACCGAGGTGACAAAATGCAACATTGCGATAAAAATTGTCGGAATGCGACATGGAATGAAAATCACCCAAGTGTGCGCCAAAAATTGGATTGAAAACTGTTTTAGGCATTTTGACGAACACTTGGCGTGCGCAATGTGCGTCAAGGTTGAAATATACCAAATTGAACCAACCAAAAAGCCCCACTCATGAACAAAACAACAATGCAGAAATAATCATGTGTTCATGAGTGGATATACATCAAGAATCACAAGAAAAACATGGTTAGAACAACAAAAATCAGGGAAAAACCAACACATTCACACAATGTCAATTTAGGGTTTAAAACATGGAATACATGACAAATAAGCAGCAAAATCTACAAAAAGAATGTAAAGTAGGAATGATATACCTTTGTAGTGTAGAAATTGGATGAAATAATGAAGAAATGTGTTGGGGGGATTCTAGGGCACGAAGCAGTTTGAGAGAGGAGAAGAGAGAGTAAGGAAAAGTGGGGAAAAGGTAGCAGCCCTCGGCCTTTAACTGCTCGATAGATCGATCGAGCCTGGGCCTTCGATCGATCGATCAAGCAAGGCCAGGCACACTACTTCTTTGCTGTTTTAAGGGGGGGAATGGAATTCAGGGTTATTTAGGGGGTTTAAGTATAAAATAAATATATATATATAGTATATATAAGTGTATATATATATATATATATATATATATATATATATATATATATATATATATATATATATATATATATATAAATATGAAATAAAAATATAAAAATAAAAATAAAAATAAAAATAAAATTAAATACACATAGGCTAAAATATACACACAAAAAGGCCTATGCTAACCAAAAAAATAAAAATATGTAGAATTAGCAACACACACGCATGGTCACGACAAAATGAAAAATAAAATAAAATAAAAAGAAAAACAAATGCAAAATGCGTGAGGATGCGTGTGTGAAAAGCAAAGGAAAAATGTTTTTGGGGCTTTTTTGACCATTTTCTTAAGGAATGTGTGTCGGGATGCATAGTCTCCGCAAATTCAAGTGCGTTGAACCTACAAAAGAGTTAGAACCAAGCATAAAAAAAAAGAAATAAAAAGAGATTAACTAATTACACTAGGATAATATTAAGAAAAACAAAAATGAAGAAGTTAGTATATACAACCTACATTTAGGATGCGTAATTAACTATATACTAAAAGTTGAAACTTTTGAGGGTCCATCCAAAATACAATTTGAATTTGGCGGATCAACGGTGGACCCTCCCGAACATGCATGCCTCCCGAAAAATAGGAATTCCGTTCGAACGACGGAAGGCGTGTGTAAGGTGGTAAAAGTGAACCATCCCCAATTGAAACTTTGGGAGGGAGGATGGGGGATTTAGATAGGACGGGAAACAAATACACATGCGGGCTGAGAAAACAAGAATCAACTACCGAGTATTTTAAAGTTGGAATGGGAGGCGGCGCACATGAGGGCAAAGATGCCGTTATGGAAAGCGGCTCGAGCGAGTACTCCTCGTCGGTGAAAAGGTTTGGAACTAAAAAGTTTTGAACCGATTCATCGGGTACTCGAATTGGTACGACAGTATATAATGAAGACGGGGAGGAAAGAAATTCAATCTCAGGCGATGAGTGATCATCACTTGAAAATTGAATTTCGGAAGAAATAGGATCGTTTACAATGAAACTTTATTCTTTGAAAATCAAAGAAGAAACGAATTCATTGCAAATAGATACTATGCCCTTTTCATCCTCATTTTCATTATCTACTATACCGTGGGTCAAGTCAAGGATGATTTGTTCCAAAATAGGAACGAAGTCCTCATTTGGTTCAAAACAGTCCTCGACTTCGGTAGTCTCCGAAGAAAAGTCGTCGTCGAATTCAAATAGTAAATCCAACTTGTGTTCCCAACAACGATTTTCTTCCCGATAACGTTCTTCAATCCTCTCATTTTCAAGCATACGCAATCCCTCACCGAATGTCATAGGGCGAGGAGCAGATTCTTGAAAATGGGAGGTTTGGAAATTGTTCTCGGGACTACACTCAAAATCATTAACATAAGAATTTTGAAAATGATTACAGTTGGATTCAAAATTCTTATCATAAGGATCTTGCGACCCAAAATCAGAATGATCATGCACAAAATTGCTGTAATCCAAACTTTGACTTTCGTAATACTCACCCAATGTCATTTTAGATGTTGCAACTTTTTGGGATTGCAAGTATTGACCAAAAGTCAAAGGTTTACCAGAATTTTGAGAATTATCATTAGGATTACCAGAAAAGTAAGAATAAGACATGCTTACCCCAACAGATGCTCGAGAGGATGGCTTCCACAAGAAAGATGTGCGGCGATGAATTCAAGCGTTCCTAGGCGCTCAAATGTAGAAGTCCTACAAAAAAGGGTTAAAAGAAAGAATACAACTAATAATACAATTACAATTTATAACAAAACAAGTCCCCGGCAACGGCGCCGTTTGATTGCCAGGGTTTCGCCGCGACGCGAGAGTCACCTACGCGTCAGTCGTTTTATATTCGGCTCACCTGAACTATACAAAAACCTAAATTACCACTACACTCAACTGGTGAGTACAGCCGTAAGTCCGGTATCGAATCCACAGGGAATGTTTGATAAATTTTAATGAATTATGAATTCAGGAATAAACGTGTAAAAGGGTGATGTATAAATGTAAATGAAAGAAAAGAGAAGTTAAGTTTAAATAAAGTAAAGCGAGGATCGGGATATCATCCTACCATTCGGATCGAAGCCACTTCTAATCAAGATTCCGTCTCGAAAGAAATTTAATCGAGCATTATCGATTAAACATAAACTTCACACAATAAGGAATTTAAGCCAAAGTTGCGAGAATAAACACATAACCGAAAATTGGTCGCACGCGGCTTAAACTCGGATTATCGCTTTAAAAACTAACGTTGCATGACATAGAAAGTTAAATGCATAATAATCCGACTTTAATTCACGCGGGTTCAATTAAACGCAAATTTTCACAAAACCTAATTTTTGGAGCTCGGGGCCCGAAAATGGCGGAAATGAAAACCCGCCCCTATTTATCTAAGGGTGCATACTGAATTAAACTAAATTATGTTAATTAAATAAGGAAAGCAAGAATTAAAGCATGTAAACTAGTTAGAAAGCACGGAAACTAAATAACAAAACAAGGAAAGATGAAGAACAAACTATATTAATGGAAATGGAAGTGAATAGTTCAATCTTACAAAACCACATGGGTTGTCAATCCAAGAAGAAGAGAAAATGAACTCTCCAAACCAAACCGAACCCTAACTAAAACTATCTATATCAGAATATGAGAGTGTGTATATGTCTTATTACAACCAAAATTGGCTTAAGTAGTAAGTTGGAATAAAAGAAAAGAAGAAAGAAAATGAAAGAAAATATCTGCAGGAAAAAATAGGGGATCGATCGATCGACCCCTGTGGTCGATCGATCGACAGTTAAAATCGTGGCAAAAATAATAAGGCTCGATCGATCGACCCTCAGGCTTGATCGATCGATCAAGCAGGGCAGCCTGCAGAATCCCCTGTTTTGGCATGCTTTCCATCTCTGCTCAATTCTCTGTAACTTTGTCATACGGACTCAGAATCACGCACCGTTCACGGCCACACGAAGCTAGAGAGGACAGCTACAACTTCCGTGAAGATGTCGGGCCAGGTGCCCAATCTGTAAAATGACTAAAATTCCCTTGAACGTGCGATTGCGTACAAAAATTGCTCGGAATGCGTCCGAATCCCATATTGGTACCTAAACACCTACAAAAGCCCAAATATACCTCCTATAGCATGTTAACAATATAAACAGAGGTTGCCTGGTTAACGGGCTTAAATATAGAGATTAAGGCACCCGAGGGGGCTAAAATGCATAGGTTCGACGGATGAAATACGCGATATTTGCGTATTATCACATACCATCGGGACATTCTAAATTCTACCTCGCTAACATACTAACGCTCTACTACAACTATGTCCTTCCATCTTAGTGAAATGGAAAGTCTACCTAATCATGGCGCCTACTCTCTACATACGTGTTACGAACATCACACCCAAAACATACTACCTCCAATTTTTCCTTCTATTGAAGACCTGGCTATAAGCCTTAATCAATTTTCTTTTACCTTGCCTCACCCACATACTTGTGATGAGAGAACCATTTCAGTGCTTCTCCATAGCACTTATATTTCCATAAGCATACCATCATCATACGACTCTTAGTCTACAGTGTTTTCTCCACTCTAAGGGACATATCATCAAAACCAACATCCTTGCATCCCATAACATTTGTCCACTCCCGACGTCGTTAAGGTTCATGCATAGAGCGTCTCCAAGTGAAATCCTGACAAGGAACCCCTCATATACATTACTACTTAACTTTGTAGGTCATAGAGGTCCGTTAGCTTGAAATATGCAACCGGGGAAATCCTATCCCACCTATTAACCAAATGTGTCAAAACTCCTAATTCTTTCCAGGAGACACACCACCAAGCGCTCATACTAACACTAAGTCCTTAGCGCAAACAACAATGAGCTTAGACTCACAGCTCAACAATAAACCCTGCATACCTTAAATCATATCTATAAGGTCGCCACGCACTCAAATCATGATATTGAAACATCTGCTCACCGAAGTTCCATCTATACATATAATAAAAGAAAATTCAACCTGTATCCAAGTGAGATATCGCAACAACAACCTGTTCCACCCTGGAACTGCGTACACGATAGTCTTGCAATCATTAGCCTGTTATCGCTCCGATCAACAAAGAACATAGTATACTCAAAATAACACCATACTCGTATAAAAAGTACAAAACAAACAATGCAAACCAGATACAATTCAAAATAGAACCTCGCTACACTGGAAAAATATATAGATATACACTATGTAATATTACCGATAGCGCCAGAAAGCTCAAATTACCCACACGAATCTAGGGATAGCGAAATACCTCGACTCTATCTTATCATACTAAATATACCTCCTTCATCTGAGGTGAAACTCATAATAATAACTTCGTTAATCTCCCTAGCTACTCCAAATGGTTCCCGGACCTGATATACTTGCCCTAACCAAAACAAAACTACTTTAATCGATGCCCCACCTGGGCACCCTATTCTTATCCTTTAAATACTACCAGGCAAAGTCAAAGTGAGTGGTTCTACATTCCACGTTGCAACTTTCCTCTCATGTGGCCACCCTAACCAGGTTAAGGTTATCAGTATCTCGAACTCTATATCCTTGATCCTGATGATTTCCCTCATAGTTCCCTTAACTTCTTTGTTAAAAGGAAACTCCGCATCCAGCCTCAACCACCCTGGTTCAATGAATTCCCCGAGTGGATGTCCACCAATGGAGTTCCATGGATAAAAATTCTCCATAAGTGTTAGAAACACTTATCCAGTGAGCCTATCATTCCACTGAAGGACTCTGTCTTCATTGTACCTACCTTACTTCGGTACTAGGTTCACTTATCCATATCACTCTTTATTCACTGTCGGCCTCTGGTTGATACTTATGTGAATAATCCAAAACTGCATTCTCTTCCTTCCTAATCAACCAAAGGAATCTGTGGTTAAAGCCATCCGTGATATTCCTCTACGAGCAACACATCCTGCTCCCCCGAATATGGTGAGCACCATTCTCACCATTCCAATATTTTTCCCACGAGTGAAAAAAATTCCTCAAATTTTCACATATGGGTATTTCCACACCCTGCTCTAAGACAAAGCTTTTGAGCCTTTCACTTCCGCTGAATCACATTGCACTTACTCCGTATAACTTAAACTTCAACGTATGGTCCTTATCGAAGACCTTTTTGAACCATTTTCCCAATTTACTTCACTCGGTAATTCAAGTTTAGCACCACTCTCTACTACAGCGGTACTTGGATACTCATAACTACTATACATTAGTAGTCATTTCAACCATCCTTGACAAATTCCAAAAGGAGAGTGACCTTTACCGTGGCCCTAGTTTTCGACTTCAACTAACCGCTCCAAATAAGTCTCGCCTTTTGCTACCCTTGCAATGGCCTTCTGTGGTCGTCCTTGAATTCATCGATCAACATACGAGTCTCGAATGAGCACGCAAAATATTTACTATAATCTTATGAAATGGTAGGAGAACGAAATCTCACAAGAGGAATCAACAATCCTAATCTTAAGGCTCTATATCAAATCGTAAGCAGCGTTGAAAGTGTAGTACGTCCGCATAGATTCCTAAACACACTAGAACCTGATGCTCTGATACCATCTGAGACACCCCGCCTAATAAAATACCAGACGATCACTCCAGTACCAAATTAAAACAGGAGTCTTGTATGGTTCATTCTCAGCATCATTATCGAAAACCAATTTAATTACTAATAACGTATTAGGCTGGCATCAAAATTTTATTTAACTAATCTTTTTAATCAAACCAACAAAGTAAAACCATCACACGGTTTATATATATGAAACTAAAATGAAATAAAATAACCGAACACTCAGTTTAACATAATACAACCCAATCGAAAGCCGCACTAAAAGGAGGTAAAAGAATAAATAAATACAATTGAGCTTTTGGCCCGAGTGATACTACAATGCTTCCTATCTAGATCACAAGAATAGAAGCGTCTAAAAGAAATCTGCATGCATCCACAGCTGCTGCAGCCAACGTCTGACTCGAAGGAATCACCATCCAGGCATCCCTGTGTCTGGACACCTATATATATATATATATATAGGAAGGGAGGGAAAATATAGAAACGGTTCAGAGCCCGAGTTTGAAAATATATAGAAACGGTTCAGAGCCCGAGTTTGAAAATATTTTGCAAGTGCATAAATGCCATATGTTTAAAATATGATTTTTTTTCTCATATTTAAATTGGTATCGCACTCTCATGAGATACCCATCACCCATTTTCTAATGGTGCACACCTATCGCATCCATTTAAACAACCTAGTTAAGTTACCCTGCGTAACTAAACTCGTTCCAACCATTCTAACTCCTAATTAACCCAAGTACTAAGGGTTAAACTTCTCCCTAGTACCAACACTGCGCTAGGTTCATGCGTGGGGTGTCTCGCGAAGCGAAATCCAAACAAGGAACTCCCCCAATACACTACTACCTGGCAATGTCGATCGTTGAGATCCATTAGGCCCTTAGTACAAAATGTAGATATATACTCATATAAATATATACATATAATACTCACTTTAATATACAAACCACAATTTAAATCTAGATAAAATCTCCCAGAATGAGAATAAATCCTTATTCATATATCTCTTTACACTAGATCAATATATATAAAATCTTGACTTCATATACAGGTAATATACTATACACACAAGTATAATAACCATCCCAGCGAGCTAAAACTCGAGGATGCAGTCTATTAATGCTACCATCTTCCAGGTAATCACTCATATACCATTCGGGGTACCAACGGTCGGATTCTCACACCGACTTGGTAAAAACTAAATCACAACGTATGGGAAGCGATCATAGTTCCTCCCCGGAAATAAGACGAAACATACCCATCATATCTCACCCCTAATAAAAATCACACAATATAAAATGGATGCTATGACCTGGGGACTATACG
This sequence comes from Sambucus nigra, assembly GCA_949130495.1. Lineage (NCBI taxonomy): Eukaryota > Viridiplantae > Streptophyta > Magnoliopsida > Dipsacales > Adoxaceae > Sambucus > Sambucus nigra. The sequence continues at coordinate 459,721,370 of OX422219.1, read as the reverse complement.
CTCCCTGTTCGTGAAGCCAGGGACCTCACCCACATCGCACAACTTCCCATGATAGCATTAGAGGGGGTATGCTTCACATAAATATATATTATTCACACAACTATATATATTTATTCATAATATCACATATATATACTGTGATCACATTGTATATATATATATATATATATTCTACATCACTTTAAAACACTAAACGCAAAAGTATTCTCTCACTTGATATATAACTTGCACCATAATTATGTTTAAGGATTTATATATATTCTCCAACTATACCAATTCATACTTAAGTAAATAAGTATATTCCCAACTTATTTAAGTCTCATAGGTATCACATTACCTACACTAACACTCGTTAATAGACGTATAGGATAACTGCTCAATCATCCTAAGCCTATATCCCAAATTCATCCTAGTCGCCTAGTAGTATTTACTCAACCATAATTGATATAATTATGTTTTCCACGTGCACAATTATATATGCCTAATTTCCCACCAAAACTATCCCAAGAAATATTCATCCCCAAACACCCTTAAATCAGATAAGTCGTGGATTCCATTTTCCACAAACCCAAGGTCAACATTTTGCTCAAATAATAATTTATAGGACCCCACTCTATTTTTTGGGAACCCCAAATATCTAATTCCTCCATTTATTCATTTTTCTCGAAAATATACTTTTAGTGCCACACGATTATAGTACCCTCTTAGCCCCCATAAATACCCTCAAATGGATAAGTAATCATTTCCTTAGATATGTATTTATTTCTTCAAATAAATAAGCCAGAAATCCTTAATTTGGAAATTTATCCCATTTTAATTAAACCAACAAAAATTGCCAAAAATTCTATAGGATCGATCGATCGATCCTTGGCCAGCAGCCGGCTCCGCTTCTTCTCCAACGAGTCTATTTCGGACATTAACAACCCACCAAGCATTTTACCTATACTCCCACCAACAAATAACCACACCAACTATATATACACAAGGGAAATAGGTTCTAATCATCCTAGAACCAAGAATCAACAACTAAATTCAATTAATTCCTAAGTTTCTCCAATTTGATATTTTTTGGGGTTTACCCGTTAAACTTACGAAAAACCAAACCCATCCTGAAATCTTTGTGATTTTACACACCAATTATGATGTGAGATATGCATTCAAAAGTATAAAGCAAGTAAACACTTGCCTCGTGGACAAAATTCGATGACCTCGAGTCGAATCCCGCGGAGGTTGGCCAAAATCCCCCTTTTCTTCCTCTTTTCTCTCTTCCTTTCCTCTCCTCCTTATTCTCTCTGTTTTCTACCCTTTCTCCCACTCTCTCATGCTTTATAAGAGAAGAAAAATGGGTGTAAGGATACAAATTTCCAATCGAGTCCTTTGTAGTTTTGGCTCAATTCTGGATAAAAATGTTTGAGTCATAGGATAGGGTTATTGACCATCCTTCAAGCCTATGACATGATAAAGTTGAAGACGTAACGGCCAAGTTTAAAGGTGCATCAAAATGCCAAGTTTAATGTGCCTCGTTTCTATGTCAACGACATTGGTTCCATTGATCCTAAGGTATGAATTCATTTTAATATATATAGGAGCTTAGAACATTTTATATTAGGTGTACTTTGTTTTTAAAATTGTTGTTTATTTGCAAAAATATTTAATTAAAACTTTAAAAGAAAGTATATAAAGTTTCTGGGATAAAATCAAAATATTCAACTTTCTGGAAGTTCGTTCGAATTGTCGTTCGAACAATAATGTCGTTCGAACGAGTTTGCCAACGAGTTCCCCAAAAGGCCACTGGAATGTCGTTCGAATGATGGTTCGAACGATATTTCCAATGAGATTTCTAATGATTTCACACTGGAACTTCATTACAAGGCTCGTTCGAACGAGACTTCGTTTGAACGAAAATCTCGTTCGAACGAGTTTTGGCGGGAACAGTTAATTGGCAGTTTTGAACAGTTTTTTCCCTCTTTCCCACTAATTTTTCCACTCACTCTTTTCCTGAATATCTAAGTGAAGGAACCAAATTTTTTAACTTAACGTTTTCACATCTTTCCATCTCCAAGAGAGAGTTTGAGAGCTTCAACTTTCCAAGAAAAAGTTCATGTTTTGAGTGTCTAATTTTTCAAGAAAAAATCTTTTAACACTTTAGTTTACACCCATTGTTTATTATACCAAGCTTCCTTTATATATATACTTTGTTTGGAGTTTTGTCACCGGTTTTTCTCGACCACATTGAAGAGAAGTTTGGGTTTACTTCTACATCCCACAAAGAAGAAGTTTGTTTTGCTGCGGCATTCTCACATTGTGAAAGGCACCATGTGTGGTTGAAGGTGTACCTATTGTCTTATTGGTGGATTCCAAGATTTCGGTGGAGCTCCGGGGTTATCGACTAGGCAGAGGTGTTTACAAGAAGATGCGTCACGACTTGAAAGGGGTCGAGTCGAGGAAGTAAGTCATATGTCTTGTAATTGTAAAACCATACTTAGTAGACTTAAGACTAGGGTCGTCCGAGGTTTTTTTCCGTTTTGGGTTTTTCCTCGTACATCGCGGCGTAGTGATTCATTGTTTAATTTTATCTTGCTATATCACCCAGAATGCATGCTTACGTAAAAAGATAAAATTGGTTTAAAATCACTACTAAATTAATTTGGTGCTAATTTGAATTTGGGTAATGTTTAAGTTAATTTAATTCAAGTCATTTAATTTAATTTGATAAAATTTAGTTTAGCCTAATATGAAAATATTGAAAATATGACTTAGGCAAATTTCTAGGACTTGGGTTAAATTAATTGGTTTAAGTGAAATTCGAATTTTGTGTGTGTTTAATCTAATTTTACTTGGTTTAATTTTAATTTGAAAAGAAATTAAAATTTATTTTGTTCAATTGAACCATCTCAACGCTTTCGCATCTCATAAAAGGAAATTACTCTTTTTGAAGTAAGAAGATTTTAAAATTGGGGCCTACTCTTCAACTTTAGCATGTCATAGGCTTGAAGGATAGTCAATAACACTATCCTATGACTCAAACATTTTTGTTTTGAATTGAGACAACTACAAATGACTCAATTAGAAATTTGTGTCCTTATAAATCTCCCCATTTGGCTATTCCGGGACAAAAACCAACAAAAAGGGCCGTTAAGCTCTACTAGATTGACAAATAGTCCCACCCAAAATAAAATTACAATGCTTGACTCAAACAACCCAAGGATCAAAATCTTTGTCGGTGAAAGTTGCCACTTATATAATTCCCGCACACTTAAGCAAACATATTAAACGCATAGGGAATATTAAAATATTAAATGCAATATAAATAAAGACTCCCCCTTAATTAATTCTCCAATTTATCAAACAAATGACCTACTTAAAAAGACGTCTCTCCCTAAGATAAATCTCCCCCAAACTAAGATACGATTATAATAGGAATAGATACCATTTCTCCCCCTATCAAGGAGTTTATCCATATTAAACCCAAAAATGACTTGTTTACTCAATTGCGAATCCCTATTAGTCCAAAAATTCCTAGAATCCAAACACAACTCCCGAATACTCTATTCTGACTATCTCGGACATTCCGAAACCAATCGCACACTCGAAATCTCCATTCGAGGTACTTGACCGCAATTCACTAATTTATCCCAACACATCTCAATATGTGTTTTCTAATTAAAATATTATCATTTGTCTCTTTACCCAACTGCGACATGTAATTAAAATGGTCCAACTCATTTACTTAATCCTGAAAGTAATTGCAACACCCATCGAAAATCATGTAACCCTCATAAACTCCAAAAAATATTTCTTAGAGAAATTCCTCAAATCTATAAATTATACTCATTTATGTAAATTAAATATCCCTAAAAGTGAGGGGTGTTACAAGAGCATATGTTGGTATATTGTGTTTGATTTAAATTTTCATGAAAGAAGATTAATTTTGAGAATTCCCACTTGTCCTGGTGCATAAATGCACATCACATGCGAGAGATGACCATAGAATTAAATCGCTTTGTGAATATAGTCATACTTCAATTTTTTTTATCACAAAAATGCAAACGTATTATATCAGTTCTAATCTAATCTAATTTAATAATATATATATATATATATATATATAAAGAGAGAGAGAGACTCTCATTCACACCAAGTTTACACACTCATTTTTACCTTTTTTTTAAATATTAAAAATAAAATTTTGAGTTGAATTTTTTTATACGGCATTTAAACATTTCAATGGACCCATATAAAACAAATCAGCTCAAAATAACTTTTTCTGCTATTGTTAAAAAATTGGACAAACCTTCAGAACTTTTAGAGTGCTTTAAAAGGTGCAAAAGTTTGATCGATTTATTAAAAATAGCAAAAAATGTTATTTTGAGTTACTTTTTTATATGAGTCCCTTGAAATGTTTGAATTCCATATAAAAAATTCAATTCAAAATTATTTTTTTACTATCTTTAATAATCAGTTTGCAAACTTGGTGTGCATGAGAGTCTGTCTGTCTCTCTCTCTCTCTCTCTCTCTCTCTCTCTATATATATATATATATATACACACACATATATATATACAGGCTCTTGTGCACACTAAGTTTGCACATCATTTTTTTAAAATAGTTAAAAAATATTTTTGAGCTGTTTTTTTCTGTGTAATATTTAAACATGTCAAGGAACCCATATAAAAAAAAATCAGTTCAAAAAAATATTTTTTGCTATTTTTAAAAAATCGGTCAAACTTTCGTTGTTTTTAAGCACTTTAAAAGCTGCGAAAGTTTGACCAATGTTTCAAAAATAGAAAAAAATATTTTTTCGAGCTGAATTTTTTTATATGGGCCCGTTGAAATGTTTAAATATCACACACAAAAAAAAATCAACTCAATATTTTTTTTAATTTAAAAAAAATTGGTGTGCGCCAGCAGATGTGCAAACTTAGTGTGCATAGGAGTCTCTCTCTCTCTCTCTCTCTCTCTCTCTCTCTATATATATATATATATATATATATATATATATATATATATATATATATATATATATATATATATATATATATATATATATAATTATTTTTCTGTTGAATTTTTTATATGATGTTTAAACATTTAAATAGACCCATATAAAAAAATTAACTCAAGATAACATTTTTTTCTATTTTAAAAAAATCGGTCAAACTTTCGCTGCTTTTAAAGCACTTTAAAAGATGCAAAAGTTTAACCATTTTTTTTTAAAATAGCAAAAAAAATATTTGTCCTGATTTTTTTTATATATCTCCCTCGATATGTTTAAATACCACATACAAAAAACACAACTCAATATTATTTATAAAATAGGTCTGTCTCGGAGGTATGTACATTTGGTATGTACCGTTTGGTATGTACAGGAGCCTGACTCTCTCTCTCTCTCTCTCTCTCTCTATATATATATATATATATATATATATATATATATATATATATATATGGGAGAGGGGTGTTCGAATAGTGTAAACAAATTAACGATTACGATCGAATTTTTTGGAACGATTTAGGGTTTCAGATTGTGCCATGTCACCATTTACCAATTATGACATGGCAAATGAAGAGAAAACCCTTGAATCCCAAATCCTTCCCCCGACTCCCACATTCACTTCCCTCTATCAGTTATGTTCTATCTATCTCTCTCTCTCTCTCTCTCACACACACACACACACACACACATACACACACACACACAAACCCTATCCACCGCCGCCCTCCATCGCCTCCCTCCACCTCCGAACGCATACACACACGCCTCTGCCTCCGCCTCCCACCTCCTCTGCCTCACATGCACACACACTCACATGCTCACACACTATGGTCGAAAAATGCACACATGTAATCTTCTCTAACACAAAATGCACACACACGTACACACGCACACACACATGCACACGCACACAAACATGCACAAGCGATTTAGGGATTTTAGGGCACGCACACGCACAAGCAATTTTTGGTCATTTTATTTTGATTTTTTAGCTGGTGACCTAATTATACTTGAACTCCCAAGGTTAGATCTCTCTTCTTACATGTATGCTCAGATTTAGGGATTCGATTTTTTGTGTTTTGTTATTTGTTTTAGACCTATTGATTTTGTTTTAGATTTGTTTACATGTATGCTCAGATTTACAATTTGGGGTTGACTGTGCGTTTTTTGATTTCTGATGGTTCGATTTATATTGATTTATTTAAAATTATCTTTTTTTCTCTGATTTTTTCTTTTTTGGTTCCGAAATTAATTTGTGAATATGCCAACAAAGATGGTAATTTGACATATACTTTTTTTGGTTATTTCAGATAACTGGAACCCCAAGCGTTCGACAAAATTTGCAAGTGAGTATTTTAACTATTTATCTAAATTATTTTATAGTTGTATTAATTTGCGTTTGACAAATCAACCGTGTATTTGTTTGCGTTTAGTTCAAATTAATGTTGGGGTTTTGTGTTGATTGAATTTCAAATTAACTTTGGAGTTTCTTTGCTAATCCAATTTTTTTTTTCGCAGGTATCATTACAGATGTTTTTTTTTTATCTCAGGTACCGTTTGAGCTATGGCATCCATTTAAAGTTTAGTATTGACACCTTATATATTTCCATTTTATGATTAAAATTATTGTTTGTTTTGCTTATTATATAGTTTGAATTATCTATATTTTTTCTTAAAGAATATGTAAGATTTTAAGTATTTGTTTATTTTTTTCATGAAGCTTTCTGTTATGTACAAGTCATTATCTTACTTCCACAATTGACTATTGGTTTGTTTTGGGACTCAACACCTAATTTTGCCTTTGATAATTTTAGACAAAATTAACGAGACTAATTATCTTTAACATAGCATGCAAGTTATTGATATATAGTTTTTTTTGGTGCTATGTCCATTGTTTCTTTGTTTTCAATCACTATTTTTTTTATGTTTGAAATGAGGTATTCAACCGAGATTTTTCAGAATCACTAAGAAGAATGGCAAGTTTTATTGTTCGACCACACAAAATAGGGTTCTCTTCATGCAATGACACTGCCAACCATTTGTTGTTTAAGATTTGCACATCACTGGTGGAAGACTGCAGTTTAAGAGGATATATAATGCAGCTACATCGTAGAAACAACTTAAAATGCCAAACGAATGAAGGATTTTTTTTTTAAATCCAAAAGTTAGGCAGGTGCCTACCAAGATAGGACAGGGTTGATATATATTGTGCCAATCATTGACCTCTTTTTGTGAATAATTTTTTCTTAATCAGTTGAGTATAGTTTTCATTTCACAGTTTTTCGGATATTCCTGTCTCCAAAGCTATTTTAGCATAATGTTCATTTCAAAATTTGTGATTTGTATTGATGTTACCATTGTATTGTTGGTCTCATTGCAGTTCTATATGGTTTGGTCCAAAAAAAGTTGTTTAGTTCTTTTTATAAAGTATATAGACAAATAAGTGTTCCTTTTGTTAAAGTTAATCTTCGCTTTATTATGTTTTGTAGGTTTTATGTTGGATGATTTTGAAGAGCATATATAAAGGTTGATATTTGAAGAAGTGGAAGCTTTGTAAACAGATTAAAAGAAGGGAGTTCTTTAATGGTGTGATTGAGACACCTTTAATGGAAAGGAAGGGCAGTCGACTGTTTTGATAAAGGTTCTCTATGTAGTTCACTAGGTAAAGTTTAATTCCTGTCCAAGTTTGTGAATGGACTCATCCTTTTTCTTATATTGATATAGATTGGTAATGTTCTAATTTGTTTCTTTTGAATACTTAGATTTATATAGATTGTTGTTGTTCTAATTCCAGTCCCAGTTTGAATACTTATATTTATTGTTACTATAGTTATGCAACAGGGAACTATATATTTTATATATGATTCATGCCACCATTTTAAAGACCGACAGAAAATATTCTACCCTTAATTTGGAATAGAAATAAGACAGACTCTCATTCCATTATAATCCTTTGCATCTCGGAATATAAATATAATATGGAAATGTTAGGGTGATCATTATGGATATTTCTTTTAATGACCTATTCTAATGATTAATTCTCATAATGGCAATATGGATACAATTTACATGCTTTCTTGATGATTAATTGATATAAACTTTTATGTAACTTTTGACTCCAATATAGATATGGTTTAATTTTCATACTTAAATGTTTTCTCTATCTTTCACTTTTGCGCTTATCAAGTTTGGTACATTAAGTGAACACTCCTCTGCGGTAATTCATGAATATAAATAACTTCAAATGCCCATATCAATTTATCTTGAGTTAGTTAATATTATGAGGTAACTTAATGTTATTGTTAATTTTTTATTTTTGTAATTCAATTGATTCTCTGTTTGGGAAGTAATAGGTAGTTAGTAGAACTCATCTTTCCTTTTTAACTTCAATTGCAAATTGCTTCTTATGCCCATTGAGAACTGGATGTAGCGTTTATTATTAGTTTCTATGTAGTACACATATCTAAGGTGACAAATTATTTCGAAGATATTGAAGTTGGGACTATGTTTTTGTTTTTGTTTTTGTTTTTGTTCAAAACTTCTAATTAGTGTCGACTAGTAATTAGTGCTTTGGGATGGGTGAATAAGTTTGGTGTTATCTACCAGGCAATTGTTTCCACTGTTGAGAAGCATAATCCTAAATTGGTATTTGTGTTTACACTTTATTTTTGAATTTGTATTTAAATTTATATGAATTTGTATTTACACTTTATTTTTGAAGTTCAGATGACAATGTTTTGATTTTGCAAGCTCAATTCTTTCCCGTTGGACAAAAACTTTATTAGTGAGTTCATTTTAACTTTATTAGATTAGGTTATCAGAGTAAGTCTGCAGGTTTTCCCTATGTTATCAGAGTTCATACATGTATGGCAAGTAAGTCTGTAGGGCTATAAATGACTTTATTGGGAATCTAACCAAATTTGATTCAATGGAAAATTAGTTTTCATACATGGGAATTAGAGTCTATTTTGAAGTTCAAAAGATCATTGGATAAAGTTGGGGGTATTATATGCTCGGTTTTGGTTCATTTTGGGTTTTGTCCTAATTATTTGCATTTAATATTTTTCAGATTTAAATGGTCTTAATTTAAATACAAACATCATTTAGATGATTACTGATGTGGGGTATTTTTGGGGATATTTCTTGATGATGACTGATGGTAGCCCATTTTTCTATAGATGTTTGTTTTGTTTTGGTTCATTTAGTTACAAACATCATTTAGTTACAAAAAAATAATGGCTGCCTATTTTTTATAGTCGACAACCTATGAAAGTAAATGATTACGAAAGATAGCTGCCTATTTTAAATCATGCCCCGAACATACGAATGATATTTTAGAGTCACTTGCAATTGTCGTGATGCTCCACCAAAAGGATCGGTCGTCTCTGTTAACAAGATGCTTTTGCAGGATGTTTTGAGTCAAAAATTTTCATGTTTACTGGAAACATTGTGTTGGTAAGAAATGGTATGACATCAACATGGGGTTGGGTTTGAAATTTATCTCATTAGTCTATTAGAAATCAAGTGATTATATAGTTTTATCTTCTGAAGTCTGTACATCTGGTGTGTGTGATATATGTGCTACATCTGCTATTAAAAATCAGTTAATGGATGAAGTCTGCTACATCTGGTATATTCTCTACATCTACTACATCTTTTATATGTGTTATACATCTACAATACATCTGCTATATATTAATTCTCCGGTTCATATATTATATAAATATCCCTCGAGTTTAAAGTTTGAACTTTCAAAAAAGAAGAAAAAGGAACCAATTTAGACAAAAGGCATTAGGATATAGTTTTATCCCTTTGATGTTAAAGTTTTTTTTGTTCATACATTTGCACATACTTATTGATAATAATACACTATAAATATGTAAAATTAAGTTTTTAATTACATGCGCTAATGCAAACTTTTAAATTTGTGTGTTTTAAACAGTTGAAAGAAAGGCCATAACTTTTTAACCGTAACTCGGAATGAGGCGATTCTGGTGCCATTGGATTCGTATCGTCTGTACCTAGCTAGGACATTTTGGGTTGTTTTCGGCCCTTTTTGAGGGGACAAAATTTACTTTAAAGTCAGTAGTACCTTTTTTTCATTGTTGTATGTAGTTGATTTCCCTGGTTTTGAGATTATTTCCCCCTGTTTTGAGATCATATAAACCATGTTTCACTACTATTATGTTTTAGATTTTGAATGTATGTAGTTCATGCTCATAGTTGAGTTAATTAGAGGATTAATTCATGAATCTTTGGGACTATTTTGGATGTCAAAAAAAGAAGATAGACATATGCTTTGAGACTTTGTTGTTTTTCCTTCATGTCCAAAGAACAAGTTAGTAAGGTAAAATATAAACATGCCTATATAAACATATTATTATAAAGGTAAAATAATTAACTTATACACATGTCCCACTATGATATTTGTATTGTGCCATTATGCTATTTGTATTGTGCCAACAGTAAGTACCCCAAAATAAATGAATATCTGAATATGTTATGATTGAAATTACATGCTCACACAATTTTTTGGAGAGGGTTCCTTGAGGAATTTTTCCATTGGTTTTGAGAATATGCTAGGTTTGAAATTTACATGAAAAGTATAATGTTTTAAATTTCTTTGAAAAGTAAGCTTTGGTATTGCTATTTCACATTTCAAAGTTCTGAGATAGGTTTTTAGCAAAATCAGATATATGTTTTTTCGTTGCATACCATTATTACTTATGAGCTGTTAATATATTCTAATTTCATGGTAAATTTTAAAATCTTACATATTTTTTGTAACACTCAATCATTTTCCTATTTTTTCCTTCAATATGAACAAGTAAAGTTTCCTAAATTTCCTTGCATATTATATCACTATCTTACTATAAGTGGTGCAATAATTTATTAATACTATTTACTTTGGTTTTGTACAATTTCTTTTGACTAATTATGTTGTTTTACCATTTCAAGTTACCTACAAACTATTACGAATCTATCTCATATCTTTCATATGCTATAACTGCTTGGTTCTGCAAAAATTGTAAAGATTGCGAGTATATTCTGAAATTGAAGATAATGATATGGTTATATGAGTTGCGATGTAGGAGAGTCCCCATATTGACTTTGTGGAAGTATGAAATATGTATCAATAGTTTCAACATTTGTATTAATGTAAATCGTAATTGTATTTCACAACTTATAACACAAATTTATCCTCTATATTTTTGACAAGATCTTATCTTTCTCACCCGAATTAAATAGGTTTGGTGGTTTATGTTTGTACATTAAGTTAAGTGGTTTATGTTTGCCATTTAAAAGGTTATGGGGATTATGTTTGTATAAATTGATCTTATCGTTGGTGGTGGCGTCATGTCGTAAGAAATATGTCTCTCGACTACGAATATTAAGGAAGGGAATATTAGTTTTGTTGAGATTACATACTTTCAACTGACTATATATAATATATCATAATTGAAGATTTTTGCTGGCAACTTTTATTACCCCTATACTGAGCTAACGACCTGTTCGTGAATTCAGCATTGCTATTCCACTTAATTTTCTTTTAGATCGAGTATTTGTGTTGATACTTCGAGTTTTTCTTTAAGTAATCTCATGTATTTTCTTTATAAACTTTAAAAAGTTTGTTGGTATTTTTCTATCAATCAGCATTCGGGGTTTCTTTGTGATTACTTGATGAGCTACCAATAGTTAAGAACTCGATTATTCTTTATGATTGCTTGACGAACGTATTTTGATCTACCTTTGGATGATTTTAGCCTATCAATTAGGATCTTAAGTAATGTTGATGATTGGGATTGTGTTCATTGTTGGGTTTATGAAATTTTGTTTTACCGACTTTATTTTTCGTTTAGATTTGGGTTTGTTTTACAGGTACTCGGTTGAACTCTCTTGAAGATGAAGGTGTGTACGTGGATCTCTTACATTCTTTCTTCAAAGTGTCAGGAAGGTTTGTATGTGTACCTCTTCTCCTCTTCCACACATGAGGAATACCATAAGGGACGAGAATATTGCCTCTAAGATTTCCATCGAGGATAAAAAGACGATTGAAGATCACACATGAATGGTCACATGGTAGATCTATTTTTGTTTAGTGAAGTCGGCTTCATTGGTTTCATTTTTTTATTTTAATATTTATATGTTCTAGGCAACATTGGGATAAATTAAATGAAATGTGCTTATAGTATGAAAATTTGGTGGAAGTTTTACACAAAAATTTCATTATGGGCCAAATTCAAGTAAAAGAATAAAGGAAGCTTCCCTTGCCTGTGCAAGGTGAAATGTCATCTATCTTTGTTGCATACTTGGAAACACTTGAATGGAGTTTGGGATTTGTTGATCAGATGGTATTTAGTCAGGGGGAAAAGGTAGCATATCTTTGTAGTAGGGGACTTCAAAGCTTTCTTCATAACAATAGTTCATTCCATCTAAAGAATGGAACGAACAACTTTTATTTAGTACTTTTCCTTCTCCATTTTGTGTAGAAATTATGGGAAACAATAATATTAGCTGTGAAGTGGATAGATTTATTTGGAAACCTGCTGGATCAGTTTTTTTTTTAATTTCTGCAAGGTGTATCAACAATGTAGAAGTAGCATGGTATTTTAGACGACCTTATAATGAAACTATCCTTGATTGCGAACCTGCCTACTTCCATGAAAGGTGGATTTTGATACCAGGTGAGCTATAGCTCATTGGTTAACAGTGTTATAACAATGCTTCCCGGTGTTAATAGCTAGCCAATTGATTAATGAGAAGTTTATATAAAGATAATTTTATCATACTAATGTGGAGTATTATTTTATTTACATACAACAAATTCCAAATATTATTTTATTTACATACAACTTTTATCTTCTTACCTAATATTTATTGGTCGTGCGATGATGCAAGAAGTATTGTATGCATGCGAGTTGGAGTCATGATGCGCACGACTTTGCAAATTATGACCATTTTTTTTATAAACTTACATTTTATTTTGTTGGAGAAAGAAATTTTTTCTGTTTTGCAATTACATACTATGGAAATTTTTGTTGTTGACGATTACGTAATTTGGAAATTTTCGCTGTGCCTTCAGGCACGGGCATACACTAGTATATATATATATATATATATATATAAGCTCATTTATTTTAAGACTAGATTTTAACGTCATAAAAAGTCTTAAAATTGTTCGAAGTATTTGTGGAGAGGGATAATTTTGGCATTATTTTTCCACCCAAAATTTAGAGAGAATTTTAATCCTATCCTTTTATCCCAACCTTATCCTTCCACCAAAATTTATCTCTCATCTATCCTACAACTCTCTTTCCCTCCACATACGCACACATATAATTGTTTTGATAAGTAAAGTGTTTCACAAAAATTGACCAACGTAAGGAAGAGAAAATCTATATACAGGATGTATACACCGAGAAAAAAGGAGCGAACAAGTCGAACCAAGAACCTCCCGCCAAAAAATAAAGAGGAGAACCTCGAGCTCTACCGTGAGGTCCATGAATAAAGAAAGAGACTAGTCATACTTTTTCTTGAACCAAATAAGCAATGAGATCAAGAGAATATAACGGAATCTAGAAGGAGATAATGATTTCCCTTTGAAGCATCTGATGTTTCTCTCCCGCCGAAACGTGTGGGAAATACAGTGTGGAACCATTTCCCAAACCTTCTGCTCCATGTTCCATCCTTTATGAAGCTTCCAGCCTGCTAACAACTCACTTACAGATTTGGGCGTAACCCAATAGATAGTACAAAGGAATAAAAAGGCATCACATATACTACATGACAAATCAGAAATGATCACGGATTTTGGCCATGACAAGGCCTCAGGGTCACACCCAAAATTCTTGAATATTTCGAGCGTAATCAAATCTGGTGTTTACGAACTTTATCCCTGACTAAAAGTGAGGACAACGACCTGGATCATGGGATTGTATATTTCTACATGGTCACCAGCGTGGGTCGTGACCATTCGAGGACTGGTACACATGTGGTCAAGGTCTAGCTCTATTACTATAGGTGTTCTACGAGTCACGGACTAGATCATTGACCAAGTGTGGGAAAGCAGTCATGGACAAGAGCACTGATCATAGTGGGTGACTTTTCAACAATGGTCACGACCCAAAGTCGTGACACTTATTTTTTAAAAGAAAATATTAACCTGGGACAACGCATTCAGTTCCTACGAGTTATGTTTGTCCCGTGTGAGGTGTCCATGCCCTCACGTGGTCGTTCGAGTGTTGTTTCAGATTTTTTCCCTAGGGGCATGTTTACAAGTTTTTCCCCCTCGTCACCCAATAATGTAGAAGAAAATGGTTAGTCGCCTCCTCCACCTCCTTACACAGCCAACACCAACTAGCCATCCCTCTCCAGCTTTACAACCCCTGTGTTATCAAGATAGCATGTCTTGGAGCTTTCCACACAAAGAAAATGACTCTAGGAGTAACTTTCAGTTTCCAAAATTCTATCCACATGAAAGGAACACTACCCTACCCCTTAGCACTGGATAGTAGTTATTCACAGAGAAGATTCCCTCCTTACTAGGAGACCATCTCAATCCATCCTCGCCTCCTGTTGGGACTGACGCTGACCTTAACCACTCGAAAAAGGCCTCCACCTGCTCTAATTCCCAATACTAGAATCACCTTTTAAATTTTGAATTCCACACCACCCAGTCCCCTACCCTCATCGTATGATCAACCTCCATCCCCTCCTTGTCCCTAGATATACTGAATGTTCCTAAAAAAAGATCTTCCAAGGCTCCATCCTTTCCTTATCTTTATTTTCAGTACCTCCCAAGCTGATAGAACCTGGCCGTTAGAATTAATCCCACTCATTTGAAATAAAATTCCACATTCCCACACCAAGAAAGTTGTGACACACTCTTAGGCCCCAGCCAAAACATGATAACCCACCACTAACTGCCACTACTTTCCTCCAAAGCCTATCCTTTTCATGGCTAAATCTCCACAACCACTTGCCTAACAAAGCTTTATTGAATAACTAACTTCTTCACACTCGTGCCACCCCCTCTTGAATCAGTTTTCAAACCTCCTCCCACGCCACCAAAAAGTACTTAAATCTCTTTGCCTATCCATAGGAAGTCTATTATCATTTTCTTCGATTACTTACGCACTTAGGCTAATAAAGGAAGAAACGACATGAAGTAAGTCGAAAGGATCAAAACCGTACTCTTAATCAAGGTCAACCTTCAGTTTTTCCATCTATCCAATCTACCTTTAACCCTCTCCAACATCATGTCCCAAATAGTTATAAATTTAAACATGGCCCCAAGATGAAGGCCAAGATATGATGGTGGCATTGCGCTTACCCTGCAACTTATTACCCCTGCTAGAAAACACAAATTCTCCACCCCCTACTAGAGGATGATATCAGATTTTTTTTTACATTTATATGCATACCAGATACAACCTGAAAACAAATCAACAACAATCTCAGCGATCTGTCCAGCTCCTCATCACCGCCACAAAATATTATAGTATCATCCGTAAAAAGGATATGTGAAATCCTAACTAAAAGCTCGTTCTGATTATCAATCACAAATACATTAATCCCTCTCGCCTCCCCTACCCGATCGATCATCCGACTCACTAGCTCCATCACCCAAATGAAAAGTAAATGGGAGAGATGATCTCCTTAATGAAGACCTCTAGTGCTTACGTAAAGCCCTTCTGGAGCCCCATTCACTAACACCGAGAACTTCACAAAAGATACACAACATGTAATCCACCAACACCACTTTTATCCAAATCACATGCTTTTCAAGAAATACAAAAGAAACCCCCAGTTCACATGAACATACGCTTTTTTAATCTCAATGTTTTAGATGTTTCCCGGTTCACCAATAGCACTATGTCCAGAATTTGTCTGCCACCCATGAAAGCATTCGAGGCCTAAAAAATGAGTGGTTCAATGACCAGTCTGAACCAGATCGACAATACACTCACAAGAATCTTATACATGCTTCCCACTATACTAATTGTCCTAAAGTCTCCCAAATCCACTGATCCCCCTTTATGAAAGTATCATTCATGTTTCTTACAAAGCAACATCAGTCATGGAACTCCCTAAAAAAGGACATCACATCATCTCTCACGATTTCCCGACACTGCTCGAAGAAAGACTTAATGAAATTGCCTGGGTTGGATACTTTGTCACCACTCATAGACTTCATAACCAGCACGAACTTATCCTTCATAAATATTCCTTCCAATCTTTCGGCCTCATCACTAAAGATGCTACCCAACTCTAACTCATTACTCTTGGGTCTCCACATCTCCTCTTATATGTGTAGCCTCACATAGAATGGCAGATAGCCATATTTATGTCGGTCTCCTCCATATAATCTTCCTCACCCACTGTAATTTTTCTAATATGGTTAAAGTGTCAATGAGAGTTGGCCACTTGGTGGAAAAACTTTTTGTTCTTATCCTTGTCCCTGAACCATAAAGCCCTACATTTTTTGTCTCCAACTAGTGTCTTCCTGAAGCAACCTCATCCCTACCTCCCCCTTAATTTCTTCCCTCCTTAATGCTTATTCCTCGTAAGGACTTCTCTCCCTTCCTTCTCATCTAGCTACCGAATAACTAACATAATAATATCAATGCACTCCCTATGTTCTCTACCACCTATTTATTCCATTCTTTAATGTCCCCCTTGAGCATAGAAAGCTTATTTATCAAGGAATACTAGCATTCTCCTCCACCACATACCCTTGCTCCCATTTCTTAACCTTTTCCAAACACTCAACCTCCTTCAGCCATATATTCTCGAATCAAAACGGGATCCTACCTCCTGTCCACCCCCTACATTCTAGAAGAATCAGGATATGATATGAGGTTACCCTAGAAAGGCAAGACTGAGTCAGCCCTAGGAAATGTTGCTCCACTTAAGGGATAGCAAGAAATGATCTATTCGAGACTGGGAAGTGACATCCCTATCACTGGATCAAATAAACACCCCTCCTTCCAACAGTAGATCTAACAATTCCATATCGTCAATGAAATCTAAAAAATCCTTCATATACATGTTGACTCTCCCTCCCCCACTTTGTTCCGAGAAAAACTGTACAATGTTATATCCCCCCGTACCCCGAAGAACTCCCCACACCTCCCTTACACCTATTAATTCCTCGTCTAATTGTGTCTTCAATGGCCCTATAAAACCTTCAAAAACTACGTATAAACCCATCCTCCACACTCCTGAACAAGAAAAAGAAAAACTAGTTTCATTCTAAAACTTCTAACTTTTTTACTACCCTATAATCCCAAATAATATTCACTCAGCGCGAAGAACCTACGACGGTATCCACACTCCTGGTCTTTGTCTCCTGTAAACATATAATATCTAGTCTCCATATCAATATATCCCACTAACGGTTCCCCTCTTCCCGGAGCCATTCAAACCCCTCACATTATAAAACTAAGCCAAATTTTCATTTTATAACTTTTTGCCCCTCTCCACCACACCGTCCCTAACATCTCTTATTATCCCCTTGAAACACCCTAAATCTTTGACTTACTTGAGTCTACATTATTTAGGTATTTCAACTAATTTGGATGTTGTGTCAAAACATATTTTTTTAGTACGAGCCTTCTCCTTGGTAATTCAAGCAATGTTACTCGACGACTCAACATGCCTCGACTCTACACAACGACATATCCGAGTAAAGATATTCATGTGTTTTGCACATTTTCACTTCACACATTAGGCACACATGCATATATTAATTGAGATTATGTGATTGATTGTCTAAACGTGAAATTACATTATTTTTGCTTAAAATGATTTTTTTAAAATAAAATTGGTATAAGACTTGATTTAAAATGAATTTCTTATTCTAAAATAATTTTCGGAATTATGTTAATATTTAAATGAATTTGCAAAATAATATTGTTGGTTACTTTAGTTATCAGCTCATTCCGTGCTTAAGATCTTTTGTCAATCTAGACTTGACCACTAGCCCTTTTAACTAGCAGTTCACTATTTCGGTGTAGCTATTTAGGAGACTTTGCCCAATAGATTTTACTTGACATTAGTTGGTGTCTTAGCTGTTAAGATTACTGATCAAGTAAGAACTTAAGATACCTATATACTCATCATCTATTAGGATATTTCATACCTGCTAGTACATGCGTCGCAATAGGATATTAGTTTAGGTTTATTTTTTAAACCCTTGGAGCTTTATACTTGCTTGGTTCGGCTAGTTATTAATTAGTTATTAATTGTGATTTGACCTTTTGTACCTACTCTAGTGTGTACTCATGTATAGGTTTATTTTTTTTAAACCTTATTTGTCAGCGACGCAACTCATTTCATTTTATAGAATTCGTTCTTTAGCTTTGAGAACTTTTGTCCATTAGAGATATTAAGAACTGTTTTGCTGTTAACAATTTTTGGCTAGTGTCCAATAGTTCCTGCTACTCATTTTGACCAGTCATAGAGTTAAGTTATTAGATAATGAGATGTGAGCCGTTGTGTCATTTCGTTGTTGAATGGATAGAACTTTGCCAGATGTAGGTCAGTACCAGTTTTTACCGTTAGTTTGTTTGGAGAGTTTCCAGCTGTCATAATATGAATGTTAGAGAGTTGTAACTAAAATCCTTTAGCCTTGTATTCTTTTAATCGTTTTAGGTTTTATAACCGACTTAGTTTGTTAAGTTGTTAAAATCAGTTAATTAGTTTTAACTCAAATTAATCATAGCCTTAGATTAATAACTTTTAATTTGAACCCTTGATTTAAGTGTTCTAGAATGATCTTTTTCTCACCTATATAAACATCATTAGAGATTTTATTTGTGTTAGATGTTGAGATATCTAGAGTGAGAAACACAAAAGAGAGTTAGCATTTATAGAGAGAAAAATATAGATAATTGGAGAGAATATCTAAGAGAGAGATTGAATGTTATTTTATACCCAATGTGTTTATTTATACTTCATCTCTTTTATGTTTTTGTTTTTGATTCTCAATGATCTTACACATCATCTCATATTTTAGAGATTGAAATATTATATTATTGTAGAGAGAATTTATGTGCTTTCAAGCTGAAATAATTTTGTTTAAAAGACTAGAATTCCTTAGATTTTTAGATCTGAATTTTATTGAATATGTTTATGATCTAAATATTATGATTTTTGGGTTAGATGCTATATGATGTTTAAATCAGAATTTATCCGGAACTTGCATGTTTATTGAAAATATTTTAAAGATCCGTTTTCTCATATTTGTGAAATTATTTGTAAAACGCTTTCCTCATAAAATTGGATTTTATATTTGAGAGATTGAATACACTTTTTTAAATGATTGACTAATCTTGTTATGTCTCCATGATAAGTGTTGTATGTATTTCCTAAAAAGAAATGTTAATAATATTTATAATTAAAAATTTATCTTGTAAGTTTTTGTAGAAAACTTAATTGATTGTTAACTAAAAATGTATTTTTCTTAAGTTTTTATTGAAAACTTATGTGCTTGATTACAAATGCATTTTTGTTAAGTTTTTGTAGAAAACTTATATGCTTGTGTTAAGAGTTAAGTTCTTTCATGGTTTGCATTTTGAACATATTCACTTGCACGTTTTGCACAACTAGTATGTTGTTGAGAGATCAGTTTTGACTGAGTTGGAATTCGCTAAAAAGGAGAAGAGGAACAATGCTGAGAGAACAACTACAACATCAGAGCCTTGGGAGAAGTCAGAATAATCCTGAGGAGTTGGCAAAAATTATGTACTTAGATTAGGTCTGTTTGTGTGCTTAGCTTATTATATAGCTTGTAACCTATATTCTTTTTTAGTGAAATTTTTGTTTTATGGCGCAAAGGTCACCGTGGATGTTTTCCCAATTTTGAGTTTTTACCACGTTAAAAAAAATCATACTTGTTATTCTTCTTTTTCTCATCTTATTCTATGTATGATTTAGAATTAAAATTGTCACATGATTTAATTACTTGAGTTAGAATAATTAATGATATGAGATATATTGAATTGTAACGTAATAAATCAGATTGTTATTGATTTAACTTTTAATTAAATCAGATTGAATTGATTTTAATTTCTATATTATTAAAATCTGATTAGTTGATAATTAAGTTTTTCTTCATTAGATATATATGTTATTAGAAAAACTTGCATGAAATCAGAGTATGTTCATTTGCGCGTATGGCATTGTTTCATGGGCATGTTCGGGATTTTCACCCTATAATTAAACACTTTAACCTTTGTAGCTCCATACTCTTACTATTTCTCCTTATCGAGTTATACCCCCCCCCCCCCCCCTTTTCGACTACACCCCTACGAATTTTTTTTAATTTTTTTGAACAACAATAATGCCTATTTCTCGTTGGCCACATATGTAATTCCTAAGTATTTTCCAAGGATCTAAAAAATGCGGGGCGTGATTGAGGCGTGGAGGCCAAGCCTTAAGCCTTAGAAGCCTAGGCGGGCATTTAGGCCTTCTTAATATATTTTAATATTTTTTAACCATAACAAGGGTATTAAAATACTAAAATTGTACATATCATAAAAACATGTCTGAATATATGCAAATTAAAATACTATTTGATTATTTTAGATGAGATAATGGTTCGGTTTGCAAAAAAATTCTTTAAAAGGCGATATCGTTTCACTAAAGCATTGTTATTTTTAGAAATAAGTGTTCCTTAAAGGTTTTACTAAGAATAAGGCGTAAAAAGATTAAGGCGAGACGTTTCTCCCAAGCCTCACCGCGGAACCTAAGTGTGTTTTTTAGAAGAATGGTATTTTCTAACCCCTCTTGTCATGTCTTCTACCCCATCTCGCAGGTCTCACCCATTACCTCTGCCCCCTCCCCCTCTCTAATGGTGCTAAGCATCCTCTATCCTTCCACTTTAATTTCCACCAATAATTTACAGCTCTGGCTATTCTTACAATTGGGCCTGCCCTCCCAAACTCTCAGATCCTCGCATAAAAGATCACAAAATCCTGCTCCTTTCTCCAATAGTCCCTATCCAAGTCCTTCATTTCAAATTCTAAATTTGGAGTATATGGTTCGCTATCATGACCACCCACTCCACTTGTTTCATCCACATCAAAGATCGAGTGTGTGACTTCTTCATAATCCTCATCCTCTTCCTGAATGATTGGGGTAAGCAAATTTTTCTGAAAAGATAAAATAAGTGCCAAATTGTTATTATCCCATCTGTTATAATTTGTTTTATTTGGCACTGGAGTCAGACTAGACTCGTAAATTTTCCCTTCTAATGGCTTATCCTTATGATCCCAACTACCTTTTTCATTCATATGTTTAATGAGTTCTCCTAGAGCTTTATAATTTTTCCAAAGAAAACCTTTTTTTAATACCTTGCCCGAATTCAAAATGGGCCCTAACTGTTTTAGGCTCAATATGTTCTTCCTAGACTTATTAGTTGAAAGGAGAACCATTTTAGCCCTTGTTGCATAAGCCAAATTTGCATCATCCTCCAGACCCACATGAACGTCTCCCATCTCCATTATTGCTGCCACATCAGCCCGCACAGTGAATGCATTTTTGTCCCCATCCGAATAGGTATCCACCCTAGGAGCAAAAACAAATATTAAAGAATCATTCTTGCCCGGATTAACTAAATCCCTACTATATTTCCCCTTTAACGGCCCCAACTGCTACTCCTCCTGGTGTCCTCTCTCCTCCAAAGCAGTGGACAAGAGATACATGTGAGTTGCGCCTTTAAGACATGCATTCCCATTCTTTCCTCCACCATAAAACCCATTATCCGGCCTTTTGCCTCAAACTGCTGCGCTCCAACTTTTTGTTGGGTTGTAATGTCTGTCACCATGAAAACCGCCTTTTGTCTATAACCACTCCCATGTTGTTTGTCTCCGACAGGAGCTATCCGAGCCACCTTCTTTGTTTCTATCTCCGGTAAGAAACTCCTGCCAATATTGTTCTCCGACGACTTCTACATCTAGCACCCTCATATAGTATGGTGATTGGGGCCTCTACTGTGATCGGAACACTAAATAACAATTCTCCAAATTTGATAGAAACATTATTCCTCCGATGAGTATTTCTAGCTCACATGAGCTCTTTCCCATCTATTGTATCGTTGTCTACACCATAATATCCCCCACAAACCTCACCCACAGCCCTGAACACCTCCTCACCCCAGAATTGTAGCGGTAATCCCTCCACTTTGATATAGCTTCTTTTCTTGCGTTCCTTCGTAGCTTTGGAACACCCTAAGCGGTACTATCTGTCAAAATCTAACAGAACCCCATCAATTATCCACTGTTTACTATCCAATATCCTCATAGCCTCTTTGGCTAATGGAAATAAAAATAGAAAAAGATTATTGGGCAGGTTTATGATGTCTACACCACCAGGGAATTTCCATCTCCCCTTGATCCACTTAGCCAATGCCTCATACGACGGCGAGGCATAAAAAAAACCTCCTACACGGTTGACGAATGCTTTCTGGTAGTACTTTAATCTCTATTGCATAGGGTTGGTTCCACTTCCACATCATATGCGTGAAATGTACTTTTTAGGACTTGGAGGGTGATTAACGAGACATGGATCAATCTTGGCAGTCTATAAGAGAGTTGGTCTAGCAACATTAACTTCACATTTTTTTAGTGACACACACCTCCCTACGTTGCCCATTCTTCACATTCCGTGATGCCGAAGGTTCCATTCTCAAGAACCCTTTTCCTGCATACCCCCATCCTCCTATGTTATCTAACATAGGGAGAGAAAATATCACCCTCCTCCCTCCCTCTTTAGCTATAATCATGAAGAATGCCTCATTTCCAATAAACTGAGAACATATAACAATTTCTCTATATTTGCACAACCTCTTTTTATAGATTCTCCTTATTTTGTAAGAGTCCTCAAGTAAACATTCACCCAACCATTTCACCTCACTCTTATCCAAATACCCTAAATGAGAATACCCGTTGCCTAGTTCCCTTAGTCGAAAAAAAAAACTGAAGGGTTCCATTCTTTTCTTAACTTAAATGATTTCCAACCAGCCTGGAAATGTAACTTCTTGACTTCCTCCATCCTTAGCCCACTTACCCCATAATTTTATCATGTTCATGTAGAGCTTACATATGAGTTTTCTGTAAGCCATCTGATCTCACGCTTCTCTTGCATACCCCCACGTTAGGATCATTTTCTGTGCTTCACTAATTTTCTGTAAAACTTACGTAAGCTTACTGTAATTTGACATTATCCATGATTAAATATAATTATTGTTTTTAGTTTTAGTATTTTAATATACTTTATATTGTTTCGTAGATGATATCTTTAGTTTATCAAGTCTTTTGGAATACTAATCAGTTTTGTAATTAGATTATAGAAATAATACATTTTAATATGTTGGATTTTCTTATGGATAATAAAATTTATAGGAAAAACGGAACATGAAAATAGTTGCTTAGGACGGTGACTTCAAATTCATGTCCTAGGGTCATTATAAGCATTTATATTAAAATTTGCTACTTTTTTAATCGAATTCAAGTATTAACGACAATAACATATCATATTTTTCATTAGTGTCTCTCTCTCTCTCTCTCTCTCTCTCTCTCTCTATATATATATATATATATATATATATATATATATATATATATATATATATATATACGGTCAGGATCTCCGACGGGTCTAAACGACGGGTTTTACTACCGTCCAAAAGTCTTGGGACCACTTATACCTTTTGTCTTGTTCTGTGGTTTTTCTAATATAAATTTATACCCCAAGGATTTCTAAGGTCTTTTAAGCTTATTTTAAAGCCTAATTAATCTGGGAGTCTAAGTGTAGAAGTCTCAGGACTACTACTACTTCTTAAACTTTTTCCGTCACTATCGTACTAGAATTCTGAATAGCGAGGATTGTTTATATAAACAGTTTCTTCTGGGAGTCTAGAATTTGCAAGCGGTTTTGTAGGGAAATATTCTAGTCTTAAATACCTTATTCGGTATCGTGGGTTTATTAGTCTAGTTTCTTTATATATTTGGTTAACAATATCAATTATATCGTCTTTTATAAATTTATCTAATTCGCTATCTCCGTAGGATGACAAAAATCTTCTATATGTTCTAGGGGCGACTGTTTCTACGTTCTTAATGAGAGGACGGATTCCTCCGACTTTAATTAAAGTAGCCTTTGTTTCAGCTAACCTTTTTCGTCTAATAAATTTTAGTACGTCTATACTGTCTTCAAGTATCCTAGTATATTCTTGATATTTTTTGGGTCTTGACAGTTCTTCTGCAAAATCTCCAGTTCTTATCTTTTGTCTAAAGAGAGCTCGGATCCCTAGTCTAATTATTTTTATTCTAGGTACTTCTCTTCCTAACCACTCAATAATCTGGTCTATATATTTGAAAGTACCACCTGCGTATACTAAAGCAGTTTCTATAAGTTCTTTGTCTTTAGGGTCTGTAAGGGTCCAGTCTTGGATTTCTCTAGTTAAGTCTAAACTTGTTTGATTAACAAATTCTAAAAAGTCTTTAGTGATTTGTAAGCTCATAAAAAAAAATTTAAAACAATAATATGCAGAATAGTTAAGGGTTTGGTTCGAGTTATACCTTCCTTCTGGTCTGCAATATCTCTACTCTCTTCCCTTAGTCTCTTCAGCCTTGTTACTATTCTTCTCCTGTCTCGGCCTCCTACAACTTTCTCTTTATGTGTCGCACCTCAATCCACTATTTTGGCGGTTGACTCGTTTCCTGCCTGTACGCCCTCACGCCTAACGCCCACCTGCCTAACGGCTCACAGCTAATCGGCACCTGACGGCGGTTCACCAGTATAACACCTTGTGTGCTACACCAGAGGTTCCACACAATAGTCCTCTATGAACACAAAGTTGGAGACAATTTGGAAAATAATAACAACTTAGCATAAGAGATTTCTGGAAAAGAAAATACTTTTATTGCATAGCATAAGTAATTACAACTCTCCCATCTCCCCTAACTATGAGAGGTTTACTCACTCATATACATATTACTCTTTACAAGCTTATTCCCTCTAAAAGTCTCACAATCCCTCTCTCTCTAACAACCAATGTCTAAAACACAAATGGACGCTCCCTTTTAAAGATCAAGGGTACTACAATATGACTGGTAATCGGCTACCAAAAGCAATCCGGTTGAAAGCATCTAATTATTAAAGTAACATTGTCTTCCGAATCTTCACAGCTGGGTCTACAATCTTTTATCTTCTTTTGATAATGGGGGGACCTATTTCTTTAAAAAAAAGGAAAGGCGTGCCAAGTCTTCATCATGGTCTTGTCGTTTTGTAATAATGCAAGAGCATCAAACAAAGTCTTCATCTTTTTCATCAGTCTGGTGGTCCATGTGGGGCATGTGTCTTTTTGCTTTATGGAAAGCATGGTCTAGGTAAATGATTCTTCCGTCTTTATTAATTCATCCACCACTGAGGGGCCCTTCTTTGTTGTGTCTGTGTCTTCTTCTGCCTTGTCTTGATTTGGGAGGGTATTATTGAAAAATTCATCAATAAGGCCTACCGTTCTAAGGTTGGCTGGCAAAACTATCTCTACTATTTCTTTGGATTCTTTCTTGAGCCTTCCATTGAATGGCTCATCAGCTTGGATTATCAAGTCTTCTTTGTGGTAGGCAGTGTACCACTTGTCTTCTCCTGTTAATAATTCCATGATCTCAATTGTTTCCATTTCCTGAGCGATCTGGAGTTTGGACTTATCAATAATTAAATCTTTAGTCTCGTCTTCAGATAGGATCTCAATGTCTTCAAATGTATAATTAGAAAATCTAGCAAGTCTAAATCCTTCCACCCTCATTCCTCCGCAGGAACTTGGAGCAATCTGATAAATTCTAGCAAATAAAGGAAGGAAATCTTCTATCTTTTTAACGTACTCATGGACTATTTTTCCAAGAGCAACAGAGTCTTCTATAGTCTCAATTTGGATGAGTCCTATGAACCCATAGTCTGCTAAAGTTATCTGGGCAATTTATGCTTTCCCAGCAAGATAAATCTTTGGAACGTCTTTGAAGAAACCTTTTATTATTAAGGCATCTCCATTAGTCTCGGATAATAACATATTGAAATGTTCAATAATGCTATTAGATTATTTCTTATAGTCTTCTGTTGATGGAAGATTATTATGATCAAAAGGTATAACAATCTTAGTCTTAAAGGTCTTTTTCTGATAACAAAAATTATCAGTGGGTCTAGCTTTGGAGGATTCTCCAAGAGTCTGAGCATAGGTTTGCATATGAGGTCTAGGTATAGAAGTACCACTGAGTTGGGTAACTGCAAGTCTTTGAGTTCTCATAAATCTAGCAATAGCTACCAAATTTTGTTTGAACTTGATCCACAGTCTATTCTTCACGTTCCACCATATGGTATCTACAAGGGTATTTTCGTCTTCTGAGAATTCTCGTCTAAATTTGATCAAGTCTGGGTATCTTTGATCAGGTCTATATTGGGGGAAATACATATTCCCAATGAGTCTATTTTGAGAAATGATATCTTGTCTAGATTTTTCTGGAGGAACTAAGATATCATCAAAGTTCTCTAGGATTGGTCTTTCTTGAGAGTCTTGAATATGAGTCTGTCTTTGCGTTATACCAGCATTTGGTCTTACGCGTCTAAGATAGTCTGCAACGTCTTCCCTGTTCAGTCTATTTGTTCCAGAGGAACTCATGTCTTCTGGGTCTTCTGTTTGCAACATAAAACATGAAATTATATTAGTGTTAGCAAACATTGGCTCTCTTGATATAATGTCTGGAATGGTATTTTTACTTCCCTTAACATGTATAACAGAGAAGTCATAACCATTAAGCAATTGTTGCCATCTAATTAGTCTATTAGTCCTTGACTTAGACAAGTCTAGATCTCTGAATTTTACTACATAAGAAGAGTCAGTATAAACAGTAAAATGCTTAGGTCTAAGAAACAATATATATTTTTCTATTGCCCTTACGATAGCTAAAACTTCTTTTTCATGGGCAGTGTATCTTGTTTCTGGGTCTGTAAAGGTTCCAGAGCTATGTCTACGAAGTTTCTTCTTTTTCGTCTGATGATCAATGACAAAGTATACTGCTCCCCGTTTCTTATCAGAGGCATCTGTTTCTACTATAAACTGGTCTTCTGCATTAGGCAGTTCAAGTAAAGGAATATTCTTTACTACATCTTTAATTTGTCTTATGACTTCAAAATCATCTTTAGTCCAATAAAAGGGATTAGTTTTGTCTGTTCCTATTAATTTGGCTGTTAAGCTTTGTCTTTTTGAAGCAAGGTCTTTAATAAAATCTGCAGCACAATTAAGCAATCCTAAAAATGATTGTAATTATTTTCTATCTTTGAGTTGGTCTGGGAACTCAAGAATCTTTTTGGTTATGTGTTCTGCTAAGGACAATTTTCCTTTATTAATATGCATTCCCACAAAGTCTATCTCAGTCTGAAATAATTACATTTTCCTTTCGGAAATAACAATACCATGCTTGTCTAATTCTAGAATAATCTTTTTAAGATGGTCTACATGCTCTATCTCAGTCTTACTGGCTACAAGAATATCATCTATGTAAACAAGACAAAATTCTGAATAAGGTCTAAAAATATTATCCATTCTTCTTTGGAAAACTTGAGGAGCATTCAAGTATCCAAATGGCATAACTAGCCATTCGAATTTTCCTTGGGGCACACTAAAGGCTGTCCAAGTAATACTGTCTGGATGCATCTTAATTTGCCAGAAGCCTGATTTGCAATCAAACTTACTGAATATAATTCTATCTTCGATTAAATTAATCAAATTATTCTTGTCTGGTATCTTATAAGAATCAAATTCACAATTCTTATTTAATTGTCTATAATCTATAACCATACCTCTTTTTCCTCTTTTACGTTCAGATTCATTTTGAACATAGAAGGCTAGGTTATTATGTCTACTTTTACTTTCTCTAATAATGCCTAACTTAAGCATTTCGTCTACGTCTTTCTTGAATTCTTCCCTATCTTCTTGTGAGTATCCTTTCTTATAGGTTCCACCATTAATAGTGGCGTCTGGGTTAATAGGGATGATTTCACAATAGCTTTGGTCTTTATCCCACTTAGCGATGGGATTTTCTCCTAAAGTACGCTCTGTTAGTTGCCTAATCTTTTCCTTTTCTACTTCTATATCCATTTTCTTTTGTTTGGATATAGCTTGCACTTGTAATAAGGTCTGCTGGGCTTGATCTAAAATGTTTTGTTGTATAAGCGCTATTTGCTTATAACACTTTTGGTCGGACACTTACACTCTTTTTGTAAGGGTTTAGTTATTTCTAAGGCTTCTTGTTGGGTTGTAGGTCTAGGTCCACCATGCTCAGCTGAAGAACTCTGATGTTTGATGGGTCTATAGCTGGGCTTGACCTGCATAAGGTCAAAGGCAGTCTTATGATCTATTAGAGGAGCTTTAATATTAAATTCCTCTTGGTCACTTATTAATATCTTATCATTATACTGAGTATAAGGATGATATTTACTAATAAAGTCTTGTCCTAAAATAATGTTTCCTCTGAAACTAGGACGGGGGTCCATTATCCAAAACCGATGATTAACGGTTTTATTGGTCTGATTTCCTAATTTAAAGTAAATAGGAATAGTCTGGAAATATAAGGTAAATGGATCTCCATTAGCCACTTTACCATAGATTTCTTGAGTACTTTCTAAAAAGTAGTCTTCAGGGAAGGCATTAGCCTTACAAATACTCTGAGAGCACCCTGTATCTATAAAGGCTGAAAGTCTTGTAGGATAGTCTTTATGTTGAACAAACAATTCTACAAAACAAGCATGTGGTTTAGTAGAAATGCCTAAATTATTTTTTTCTAAAATAGATATTCCTTTCTGAGGTTTATCTATAAAATCTAAGGGTATTTGGTCTTCTGAACTATCATCAGAATGGTATTCGTCTAAGTCATAGGAAATTCCTTTTCCTTTGAAGTCTTCATTTTCTTGCAGTCTTTTGGATATATTCCTATCAATGTCTTGATAATAGGTTTTAATATCTATGTCTATTTGAGCGTCATACTGGCTAGTATAAATTGCTCTAAATCTAGTTCTCCAACAGTCTTCATGGTAGTGTAGTTGACAAATAATACAAACTAGAAACAATTTTGTTTGTATAATCTCAAAGCATTCTACACATCTAAAGTCTTTTTTGCTACATTTCATTTCAAATGTGCAATAATGTCTTTCATCAAAGTAACATCTAGGTATATAGGTTAGTAATTCAAGATTACTAACAGTCCATCTTTTCTTCAAAAAAGGGGCTTAATATACACTTATACCAAGCGTCTTCAAAATCTATATATTCATCATCTGGATCTTCTTGATTAGTCTGCATCATGTATAAGTATAGGGTATCCTGAGAGTCTTCATACTCATCATTATCACTATAGTCTTCTGAATCACTGTCTGTGTAAACACTATAGATACTAGTGCTATCATCATCTTCTATGTCTGATATTTCTATAGCATATAGGATATCTAATTCTTCTTGATCTGCATAGTCTAATATTGTATTAATGATTTTAATACTTTCTTTATCTTTCTTATTAGGGCAGTCTTTAGCAAAGTGTCCTTCTTTGCCGCAAGTCCAACATTCTTTGGTGGCAGTCTTAGATTGAGCTACGTCTTTTTCTTTCCTATAATTAGGAACCTTCTTATACTTACTAGTATTATTCTTAAAGTATCTTCTTTGGTTAAATCTATTTTTCTTAGTCTTAGGATTCTTTTCCCTAAAGGTAGTAGATTGTCTAAATTTATACTTCTTTGGAAATCCTAAAGGTCTAGTCTTAAACTTCCTATGTTTCCATTCTACTTTCTTTTTGAATTTCTTAGATTCACTTCCACATCCCCATTGGATTGGAGCGATGTCTCTTTCGTCTTTGATTGGAGGGATCTGCTTGAAAGTCTCTTCTATCAACTTTCCTTGGGTTATATCATGTCTCTTAGATATGATATAGTCTTTGGCAAAATTGATTCTTTCACCAAGGGAGTTATTCTTAACTCCAGATACTCCTGGCCAATTCCTATATTCATTAATTAGGATTTGTCATATGGCTGGTATCTTTCTAAAGTATTCATCTTTTAAGGTTTCTCCAAATTCTTTAATTTGGTAATATAGTTGTTCATAATTATTGATATATTCAGTTATCTTATCTAACTTGCAAATGCTAAGGAGGGCTAACTTAGTTTTTGCTAGGTCTTGTTCATTGATCTGAGCTAGATGTCCAGCTCCAATGAATTCTGAAGTGAACAATTGAATATATTCTTCAATTGATCTTTCTTCTAGGTTTTCCTTCATCTTCTCAATCTTAGCTAAGGAGTCTTCATCTGTAGCCTTTCTTAATCTATCTAAGTAGTCTTTTGCAATACCTCTAATGGATTGCTCAGCGTATTGCTTACATGAACTTGCATCCCATTATTCATTAGATGCAAAACACATGTTCATCTGATTTCGCCATTCGTCTAAGGGTTTCTTCCTATCTTGCACATTGTCTAGGTTGAGGTATATACCTACAGGATTTATGGCTTGGCTTGCCATAGTCTTAACAGGAGTGAAACTCTTGTCACTAGTTGGGAAGTCTTTTATATAATCAGGTTTAGTCTTAACTACGGTGCTAGATTATATAGGAATATTTATTCCTATTGGTTTACTAAAAAGTCTAGGAGCATCTTCTAGCCTACTACTACTTCCTATCTCTTGTTTGCTAGGCTCTACTTGTGTAGCTGACATTAGTCTTTGTTCTCTTCTTCTATTAGTCTTAAGTTTCTAAGAAGTTCTTTAGTATTCTTAGATTCTTTTAGTTTTAATATGCGGTCTTGGGCTATCATATTAAATCTTTCTCTTTCTTGAAACCTAACAGAATGACTTTTCTTAAGGTTATCTTTAAATGTCTTCATATCCAATTCTGAGGGCACATGTCCAAAGTTTTGGATCCTAGCTTTTTCTTTAACTAAGTCTTTTTGTTCAAATGATCTTCTAGGTCTAACTATCGGAGCTTGTATAAGTAAACTAGCACTAGTCTTACTACTACATTCTCCTTCTGAAGGATCATTGATTATGGCTTCTCCCATATTCCTAAATCTAATTTCTTCGGTCTGGATATTCTTATTGACAATCTTAGGGGGACCAAACTAGATGGTAACATTTCCAGTGAAGTCGTCTTGATTAATAAACAAGGGTTTATTTTGTATAGTCTTAGTTTCTTGAAATTCTGGCAATTGCCAGAGAGTCTTAGCTTTCTCTTTCATAGGTCCAGTATTCCTAATACTGTAAGTATGATTATAGTCTGATACATTGGTTCTAACTAAGATTTCTTCATTAAGTCTACCTCTAGGAATTCCCTATTGCATTCCTTCATAAGGAAATTGGGAGAACTTCACATAGCTTTGAAATTATATGTTTATATTAGCGTCTGGGATAATATAGTCTTCATAGCCACTAGCATATAAGATTAACTTAAAATGTTTGGTTGTGTCTACGGTTACTGTAAATGCCGGAATGACATTAAAGTATCCTATGTTGTCTTACATTTCTAATTGGGCTATCCCAATAAGACTTTTTCTCAAAGTCTTTCCATCTTTTGTCTACTAAACAACATAATATGTTGATATTATTCTAGGGTCTATGTAATCCTTGGATTCTTGCTTGAAAGAGTCCAAAGGTTAGGAATTGGAACTTCCTATCAGTTCCTCTAGATCTAAGCCATTCTGAATCAAATACTTGGAGCTCAGTATAGGATTTGTCTAACACATGATTTCTACAATGGTAGGGCATGTTATAATTGGGAGTCTTAGGAGTGGCACCTTCTTTAAACAAGTCTATGTATCTAATGGCTGGAAGTTGTCCATTATGGATGGAATCTTCCACGATCTTCAAGTCCACTTCACCCCACTCTTTCCATTGGAGAGGATTGGTGAAATTTCTTTCTTTCCACCATGTCCTAACATTGGAGGATGAGTCCTTAAGTCTTTGGAGCATATGATTACTCTGTCCAATATTTGGAATAGAGCTGGCTATCTTGCTAGTCTTATCTAATCCGTCATTTATGACTCGTCTACCTATGGTATTCCTTTCTCTAGTTTCTATGGGAAGGGATTCTTTAAACTTACAAGTGATTACCTGTTTCTGTTCAAGTCTTTTTTCAATTTTTTCTAAGAAGTCTGAATAATCTTTTTGTCTTTTTATCTGATTAAGGATTTCTTCTTTAAAATTCTTATTCTCTTTTCTAGTCTTTTCAGAAGTTTCTTCACTATGTCTAGCTAGAGAATTAACGATGGTTTTACCAACGTTAGTGATATAGTCTTTTACTTCATTATCTTTTTCTAGTTGTTGCATAGTTCTAACTTCTATGGCTTCTACAGTCTTTTCAATTTTATCTAACCTAGTTAGAATAAAAGGAGAGTCTATTTCTGCTTGGGAAGGTTTATTATATACGGCCTTAATTCCGTTTATAATTTCACCGTATTTTTCTTCTACTTGGGCCATGTCTAGTCTAAGTTCATTAATAATAATATCCATTTTAGATAGATTATGTCTTTCCATATTATTAAGGTAATTTGCTAAATTATGTTGGAATTTAACAAAGTCTGTGTAGAAGGTAGTTAATCCTTCTGTCTTAGCCTTTAAATCTAAATGCAAGTCTTTAACAAAGCTACTATTATAGTCTTGGGTAGCTGCTATAGATGTAGAAATTAAATTTAATCTTTCTAATATAAGTCTAGTTGCCTTAGCCGCGTTGGCAATCTCATTTTCATTTATCTTATAATAAAATCTATCATCATTTATTTTTTCTAAAATTCTTTGATAAAATTCTGATAAGGTCTGGATGGAGAGGTCTTTTGATACCTCATTCCAGTCTGATCTAACTATCTCCATTAGGAAGATAACTATCAAGTCTAGGGATAAGCTTAGCTTGTTCTTTAGTAAGTTTAATTAACTCACTGTCTTGATTTTTAATTAAAGTCTTGATTTCTAAAATGTCTTTGTTAAGGACTTCTATATGATTAGTCTTAATATTTATTTCTTGTAACACGTGTACTAAGTCTATTGGGATTTGATTATCTATGTCTAATAATATTTTAGAGATATTTTTTATCTCTGTTTCTAAAGTTTGAGTGTCTTTTATTAATTGTCTTAATATAAGCAGTATATACTTATTTTGGTCTATTATTCTATTAATAGCACTAGCAGTAACTTGTCTACTGTCTGCGTGTTTGGCAAGGATATGTTCAATATGTGAACAACCGTCTATGTGTGTGGTTAAACAACCTTCTGAGTCTAAATCAGTTATGGGTATAGGTTGATAGTCTGGGTTGGATCCAAAAATATCTTGGTAAATCCGAGGGATAAATCCCAAGGGCATTAAAGTCTTTTAATCGTATGTCTAAAAGGAACGTCTTATGGCTCTGATACCAGAATTGGGGTTTGGTCGGAATTTGGTGAGGTTCTAAAATCTTAAAAGTCTGATACTTAATATTGGGTCTTGAATTATAATTCTTTTAAAGGTGTAGTCTTTAAAGGGGTTTTTATAAGATAAGTGGGGAACATAAGGGAGTATGATAATGTTGACTTTAGTATTATATGGGGACCATTTGTTGGGAAAAGGACAAAAGTCCGTTGATAGGTCCGTTAAATGAGTCCGTTCTAGATCCTAATTATATATATATATATATATATATATGTATAGACACCTTTTAATAATTTGGTATTCCAAAATTACCCTCTAAAATTTCACTTTTTAGAATTACTCCTCCTTCAGTTGTGCATCTTCCCACTTGTAACTTATGCATTTTATGTTTTGTTCATGGGGTAGATCTAATTAAAAACAAATTTAGGAGTTATCTATACATTCTAAATTATTTCGAGTAACCTAATTCAATATTTTTTTATATACCTATTACTTACATTTCATTTTGCTATAAATATTTTGCAAGAAATTATTTTACTTATTTGATAAGTAACAATACCATACCCAAGTTGTTAAAGATATAGACATAGAGTCCTTTTATATCATTTTGCTATACATGCCACTCCCAATTGGTAAGGCAATTTATTACCCTCTCTCATTTTTATTTTTATGCAATCTCTCGCTCTCTCTTATTATTACTTATTATAAAATCAATTTTCTATATTCCATCTCTTTTACTCCCAACTTTTTATTGGTATGAAAGCACTATCTCAACCGAGAGGTGTTTGGTTCGAAACCTCAAGGGTGCCCCCTTGAGGAATTTTTATCTATCCCTTGGGGCATATTTCAATAGGGAGGGTTACCCCCACTTTGCATATGTAGCTCGTCTTTCTTATTTGTGCGTGTCTAAGGGTGGAGAGACTTTGGAGCTCCACCTATAAAAATAAAAACTCTTCTACTCCCTTCACTCTGTCTATCTCCATCTCTTCATATTCTTATACGTCCAACTTTATAAAATATGAGGTTGATGTTTTATAACATTATGGGTCCGCTCGATTGGCACTGGATTTGTTTTACCTAGTATATACTTGTTATAGTTCATCTTTATTAGTGTGGTTCTTGATTTCAAATACATTTTATTAAACCAATAGTCATAAGTATAGAGTCACACTAGATACATTTTACTTTTGTGATGCTCGATCTTTTTTTACTCTTTTTCAACTTCTCGTAAAAATAAACTCATTTTCAATCATTTTTCAACTTTATATTCAAACACAACCTAAGAGTCCCAAGTTAGTTCAAACCTATGTAGTGAACAATGACGGGTG
The DNA here is from genome assembly GCA_949130495.1 of Sambucus nigra. Lineage (NCBI taxonomy): Eukaryota > Viridiplantae > Streptophyta > Magnoliopsida > Dipsacales > Adoxaceae > Sambucus > Sambucus nigra. Next base: position 459,686,613 of record OX422219.1, on the reverse strand, counting down.
TTTTTCAACTAAGGGTCCGTTTGGTTGCATATAGGCAAAAGAGTGAGCATGGCAAAGTTTGCGTAGACAAAGTTTGCCTATTTTTTTTCACACGACACTATCAAACAACTATTAGGCGAAATTAAAGTCAATCCAATTAATTTATTTAAAAACAGTTTTTATATTATATTAAAAAATGTTAAAAAATAATTTTTACAATATTTTTATATTACATTTTTTAAAAAAAATTGTAAAACATTTTCTTAACATTTTTTTATAATATTAAAAACAGTTTTTAAAATATTACAAAACAATTTTTAAATATTCACAACAGTTTTTTTTAACTATTAAAAATATTTTTTAATTTTGTTTTTAAACTTTAAAACTTTTTTATATTATATTCAAAACAGTTTTTAAAAATGTTAAGAACTATTTTTACAATATTTTTTTATTACGGTTATTCAAAAAATTTGTAAAACATTCTCTTAACAAATTTTTATAATATTAAAAACAGTTTTTAAAATATTACAAAACAATTTTTAAACATTCACAACAGTTTTTTTAAACTATTTAAAACAGTTTTTTAAAACTTTAAAACAGTTTTTATAATATATTCAAAACAGTTTTTAAAAATGTTAAAAACAGTTTTTACAATATTTTTATAATTCGGTTTTTAAACAAATTTGTAAAACATTTTCTTAACTATTTTTTCTAATATTAAAACCAGTTTTCAAAACATTACAAAACAGTTTTTAAATATTTATAACAGTTTTTTCAAGTATTTAAAATAGTTTTTAAAATTATTTGTTAAAACTTTAAAACTGTTTTTATAATATATTCACAACAGTTTTTAAAAATGTTAAAAACAGTTTTTACAATATTTTGTTAATACATTTTTTAAAAAAATTGTAAAACATTTTCTTAACAATTTTTTTATAATATTAAAAACAGTTTTTAAAACATTGCAAAATAATTTTTAAATATTCATAACAGTTTTTTAATTATTTAAAACAGTTTTTTAATTATTTTTTAAAACATTAAAACCGTTTAAGAAGTTGGCAAATTTGTTGGTAAATATTTTCCACTCAAATAGGTAAGCAAAATTTGCCCACGGATTGTGCATAAGAGGTGTTGTACATTGATAAATAATGTCTAGGCAAATTGTGCAACCAAACAGCCAAAATGTTGATAAATTTTCATATCTGTCCACTTTTTAACATTTGCCTAGACAAATTTGGCGGAACAAATGGATCCTAAAAGCCTTCACCACCGCCACCAACTGAAAATGGAGTCTTCATACTTTGTTGAAATTTTAGATACCAAACTTTACCGCCATTACTCAAAAGGGTCTCTAGGCTCACTTTCGTTTCAAGTTTCAAAAATAGTTCTCAAACATACCATGGAATCGATTATTAACATATATTTGGGTCAAAACATAACATAATTGTTAGCATATCAGTACCTCATATGTGCGGCTAAACTATTAGGATTTAAATTTCTTTTTTATTTTATCCCAATGCAGTAGGACGTTTGTGCGTGTACATACCTTGTTAATTTAAAATTTTAAAGGCTCTTTGTATTCTTTTATTTAGATACACATAGATACGTCCTCATCTTTAACATCCATGGCATTATGCAAAATTCTGGTAGTATGCCATGAGTATGCTACAGTTTTAGATTACAATGTGTTCATAGAAGTGTCAATTTTTAATTTTTAAAATAATCTCGAAATTGGAACTTTCTAAAATAATCAAAAAGTCGCCTAGGGCCCCAAATGCCTAGCGCCCAACTGAAAAAATAGTTATATGCACACCGATCGAACCCTATTATATTTTTTAATACATGAAATAAGAGGTCTACAGTTTTTAATGTGATTATTTTCTAAATGTTTACAGTTTTTCTCGTGTGGCCACTATTTGCCACTATTATTATGTGCTAAAAATTCCTGCAAGTGAACATAGAAAAGGACGGAAGTAAACCCAATGGAATAAAAGGAATATCGAGAAGAGGATTAGGGTCGCGTACGTAGAAAAGGACGGAAGTAAATATGAGGTTTTGTTTGGAGAATTGTTATGCGTAATTTTTTCAATCGGTTTGTAGCAAGGTTCTAAAAAAAGCGTGGTGTGATCGAGTCATCAAGGCTAAATTTTAAGTCTTAGATATCTAGGTGGGTCTTAGGCATAAAAAGTCGTGAAAAAACGTTTAAGCATTTAAGAAAATATATTTTAGCATTTGTAACTATAACATGGCTACTAAAAATATTAAAATGGTACATACCTTAAAATATGTCTGAATATATGCAAACTTAAATACTATTTTTATTAAATACAAAGAAAAAAAAATGCGGGTTCTTTTGGACGAGAGGCGAAGAGGTTTGGGAAACCGTTTATCTTTAGATTGTTTTGAATGAGATATTTATCCGTTTTTTTTAAAAATGTCTTTAAAAGTCGATATCGTTTCACTAAATCATTTTTGGTTTAAAAAAAGTACCCTTAAGCCTTTTAACTTAATAAGGCATGAAAAGCCTAAGACAGGGTGTTTCTCTCAAACTTCAAGCCAACACTAGTTTGTATTATAATATTATTTTTTGTTGTTTATAATTGATACTTTTGTTGCTAAATATTTTCATCCTCAAGCATAAAAGTATATATTTTCCTTAAATATATGAAGATATTAATATTTGACAAGTGTGTTGCTTCATAAACATATAAGTAAATATTATTTGTACATATACATTTTTTATTGGTCTTTTGCTTATCATGACTAGTACGCATTGATTTTTGTTATGGTAGCTCATCATCTTATGTCCCTAATGTAATTGTTTGTTTCGGATGTGAATTTAAATGATAAGTCATGTACAAATTGAGCACCACTTAAAATTTAACCACTTTTGTTCATCGGTAGAAAATCTATAACTTTTTAATAGTGCACATCCAATATATACAATGAAGCTTATTTTATCCGACACATAAAAACATCAACAATGTGAAAAAGGAAAATTCCCTGAAAATTGGTCCTTATGAATGACATGCGTTTGTTAGGCTCTAATGAAATGCGAGCCTTTATATTGGGTGGGATTTATTTTGGATTGAATTCGATCAATAACAACAAATGATGTCGACACACACATCATCGCGACACCAGAGTACATAATCCTATAATAGGCTCTAGATACATCAAAGAATGCTCAGTGATACTTCATATTACTTAAGTCCTTTTTAGGTGTCTGGGTATTGTTGAAGGTCTGTTTATCATTATTTCGATCATGTGGTAATATATATATATATATACTAGGGTATGCCCGTTCCTGAAGGGACGTTGGCAATCCCAAAACGGGAAAATTTCAAAATACGTAATTGCAAAAAGGCACAAATTTCGTTCCACAACAAAACGAAATATAATTTTAAAAAAATTGGCCATAATCACTTTTGTTTTTAGGACTATCTACCCTGCTTAACAAATAACAAATAGTCCAACAACATTCAAATAGTTCAAATTCATAAAATAGACTCACATATAACATGAAATTTACAATATTCATTAATTGAATTAACATTGTGTCTCAAATTAACAAAGTGTCAATTTCAAAAAAATAAATGGGCATAGTCTCCTTTGTTTGTTGGACTATCCATCCTACTTAAGAGGTAACAACCAATCTTACAATATTCAAAAAGTCCAAATTATTCAAACAAATATTTCAACGAAACAAACTTCTTTAAAAAAAATCACATATATATTTAGTCAATTGACATAGATAGTCAAATATATATGTGATTTTTTTGTTAAAATGATAAAGCACCAAATAATTATGCTATAATTAAGAATTAAAGAAAAAATTCTCATATTAAGGTTCTCTAAAGAAAAATCCCCCCCTCCCCCCAACAGGTGTTATCTCAAGAAACGTTAAAAGCATTAAGGCCTGCAACTTTGACAAAAATCCCTGCTACAGGTGTTAACTCAAGAAAAATCCCTCCAGCATGTGTTAACCAAATATTGCTATCAATGCCTATAACTAAAATTTAAAAAAAAAACATAAAAACCTAAAAATAGGAACCTATCTGCTAAGATGGAAAAAATTCGAAACCTAAAAAACAAAAAAAGTGAGCCAGAATCGTTAATTCCGTTGGCTCAAACCAGCAACCCCATTGCGCCGTCACACGCTCCCGTGCTTCCTCCAACAAAATCAGAAGGTAACACGGTAAATACTACCTGTAAGATATGTTTTTTTCGTCACCGTAAAATCAAAATCAAAACACCATAAAACTAAAACGATTTACACAAACATATTTCATATTTGAGATGGGTACCTTTCAGATCTCTCTTCATCCGCAACCACCCTACCGGAGCCTAAGACGGCCAAGATTTGAAATAAAAAAAACGTCAAATCATCTTGAAACAGGACAAATTATTACTTCAATAAAAACATAGATGTAGAACCAAATTCATTATAATACCCCGCAACAGGCGCAGATCTTCTACGCAACTTAGGAGAGCCCAATCGGAGAAGATCCGTTACCCCAAACTGGATGTTCGTGGTGGTAGAAGGATTTATAGAGATTAAAACCGTATAAAATAGATCTGGTAATAAAGAAATCAAGGGAAAGAGTGAGAACCGTTGATGTAGTTATTTGTACACTGGAATGACCCAATGAAAAACAGCAAAACTTAAATATTAAATAAACACAGATCTGCGCCTGTTGGGTCTTGTGAATGTAAATAAATAAAATGTAAATAACTAAAATGGACAGACATATATGGGGGCTTACCGTAAGTCCATCATACATGAATAGAAAATAGATCTGCGTCTGTGCGTCTGACGGGTCTTGCGAATGTGATGTCTAAAACTATTCACCACCACACGTCTTTAACAGATCTTAAAACCTTTTGGAGCTCGCGTTGTCGGAGAAGCTGGACATGAGGAATATGAGGAGGCGGCGCAAAGAGGAGGATGGGGAGGCAACGACGATGGATTGGAGGTATTCACTGGAGGCTAATTTGAGATGGAGCTAATGAGGAAAGGACTAATGAATGAGAGGCGTGTAGGTTTAGATGATTTGTTCCATTTGCCCAGTCAAAAAGTCTCCCCATATTATATAGATTACTATTATACCCTTTGTGTTTGAATCAATGTAAAATTTTATTAGAAGGAAAATGAGGGGGAAAATAAATTTAAGGGGTAAAAGAGGTAATAAATGAAAATTTTAATCTCATGACATCATCAACCAAACTTGTGACATACATAAGTTTTATACTTTATTATATATATATATATATATTAATTTTAATAAAAGAAGTTCAATTACGAGAATTCCCAATTTTCTTGGTGCATCAATGCACATCACACGCGACAGAGGACCTTAGAATTAAAATGCTTTGTGAATTCAATTTGATTTAATGCAAAAGTGCAAGCATATTATATCAAATCTAATCAATATAACATATATAATATAATATCGATGTGTGTGTGTGTCTGTAAATAAGCTTATTTATTTTAACACTATATCTCTGTGTTATAAAAAGTCTTAAAATGTTTTGAAATATTTATGTTGGGGGGGGGGGGGGGGGGGGGGATTGGATTTTAGCTTTATCTTTCCACCAAAATTTTAGAGAGATTTTGGTCTTATCCTTCCATTCCAACCTTATCCTTCCTAAAACATTCCTCACTCATCCGTCCTACATCTCTCTCTTTCCCGCACACACACACACACACACACATACACACCCACACACACACACACACACACATACACACACACACACACACACACACATATATATATATATATATATATATATATATATATATATATATACTAGCGGAATGCCCGTGCCTGAAGGCACGACAAAACTTTTGAAAGTTTGTAATCGTAATACGGCTAAAATATTCAAAGTACATAATTGTAAAGTGGCAAAACTTTCCTTGCCCAATTTAAAAAAATGGTCATTATCTCCCTTGTTTAATGGACTATTGAATATGTGAACAATTTAAGTCGAGTTTTATTACAACACAAATGTGAAATTTTTTATTAATTTTAAATTTTATTACAACACGTATCTATTTATACATACTATACTAATTTCTAATTTTATTGATTTTTTTCCTACTAAGTTTATTACTTCTAACCTAATTGATCAAAATACTAATTATATTTATGGTAAACACTTGTCGAGAGTCTTTAACTTCCTATTGCTTAAATATTTTGAGCCGAAAAATGTGATCTTAAGGGGTGGTATATTTTGGCCACTTTTACTTGGTCATTTTCCATAGTTCTAATCAAAGTTACAAATTGCCGGGCCAAGGGTTGTTTAAATATCTAATTTTTTAAAGCACATCATTATCATAAAATGACTGCATGAGCCTTATATTTTATTTTTTATATTCCACATCAAATCTGTGTTAAATAATTCGTATAATTTTTTTTGGATTTTGATCATATCACCTAAAATATACGAAAAAGCATTGTACTACGTCCAGAGTTAATGCAACACTAATAAAGATAAAAAAGGGACCCTTTAATTTTTAACCCCCAACACATAGAATCATGTATTTACTGAAAACTGTAAAACCAACCATTCTTTAGATTCTACATAACAAAAACTAATAATATATATAATAATCGCTCTCACCACGAAAAACAAAGAGGTCAGTTGACTTTTTTTGTAATGGCAATACAACACTATAAAGTTACCTCAGTTTATTAGAAAAGTCTATGATATAGGGCCATATCTCATAATATCTCAAAGAAGACATTGGAAAATGGACTATAATTTTTCCACACAAAAATATTAAGGTTTCCTTTCAATGTCCCACAAAACGAAAAAAATAAAAACAATTACTGTATTTTTCTCAACGAACCCAGGAAAAAAAACTTGGATGTTTTTTTATACAACAACACTGTTGTGCCCCGATTAACGCAAAAAAAACATGTTTCACGATCACCACAATCTGCACGTCACCTCGTCAATTAAAAATTGTTTTTATAAATAAAAATCTGCAGTTTCCATTCCTTCCAATCAAACATACATTCTTCTCCTAATATCACATAAAAGACCCATGAGAAGCAAAGACCCATAACCAATAATAATAATAATAATAACAATTTTTTATATTATAAAATTAAATAAATCATCAGCTTAGAAAATTTTGTTAATTTTTTTTTTGAAAAAAAATATTATTTTGGCATATTTTCTAATGTGAATAGGTTCGATTTTGAAGAATTGGGATATAGTAGGTTATAATTGATGTTGAATGCTTTCCTCAATTTCTTTACATTGTGTAGTAATGATGATGTTCACAACATAATTTAAACTACACCTTTATAAGCGACAACCCATTTTGTTAACTATGTATATTGACAATTTTTGACAACATAAAATAGTTGTTTTAAACAACTGTGTTTGTATAATTAATTCTAACATCCATTGTACCTTTATTGCCAAATATAAAATACTCTTTTATAATGTCACTTAACAAATTATCAAAAAGAATTAAGAAGTCAAAAAATTAAAAAAATAATTTTTTATATTATAAATTAAATAAATCATAAACTTCGAAAAATTTAAAAAAAAATTAAAAAAATATTTTGGGACATATTTCCTAATGTGAATAGGTTCGATTTTGAACAATTGGGACATAGTAGGTCATAATTGGGATATAGTAGGGTATAATTACTTTACCTTGTGTGGTGATGATGATGTTCCACAACATAATTTAAACTACACCTTCATAAGAGACGACATAATTTAGACTACATCTTCACTTAATTCAAAACTCATAATTTTCTCTCTTTTGATTCAAAAAGGAGAAAAAAAAACCTTTCATCTTTTTTTATTTGTCTAAAAACTAGTTTTTAATAAAATTGTATCTTTACAAAAAAAGATAATTTTAAAAAAAAACTATTTTTTAACTCCTATAGACATTAATGCGCAGTAATAAGGACTAAAACTATAAATAAAATATTTACTATCCTATTTTCAAAATATATATTACAATAGGTCATAAAATTACAAAATCATAAAATCGTAATACGGCTAAAATAAAGGAGGAGGGATTTTTTGTCCTCCTCAACTAATAGCTGAGATAGCTGAGATTACATCTTGAGGAATTTGATGTTTATCAACTGACGGCCGAGATGGAATGTTGAGAGTTTGATATAATAACACGTGGACGACTGAGATTAGATTTTGGGGTTTCGTTAAAAAATGAGCATACAAGAAAGCTACGCATTCCATGCAATACGCATCCCATACCATCAGACGTCAATAGTGTTGTCCACTCCATATGTCGGTCAGAAAAGTTGATTGAAAGGTCGTACAAAGCACAAGGCTCAAGAAAAAGATGGTCCTCTCTTTCAAATTAGACCCTTTCATAATACCCTCTACTCACTCTCTCAACTCACTTTCAACGCTAAAAACTACCGCTGTCTTCAAATCAAAGAGGAGGCTCCATGGACAACTTGTGTTGGAAAGCTTTATAGGGCTAGGACCCTTTGACCAAACCATTTTTTTTTTCAATAATCCAAACATTTTTTTTGCTCTGTTATGGGTTCAATGAAAGACCAATAATCCAAACCATTTTTTTTCCTTTGTTATGGGTTCAATGAAAGACCACTGATCTCGCTCTCTCCCCTTCTCTCTCAAAGCTACCGATTCTTTCTCTCTCATAACCACACCTGGATTATGCGACTTAAGGGGTTCTTTCATATTCAGTTTTTAGATCTAAGTTTTGAAATCTTTTATTTGTTTCATAGTTTATTGTTTGAAACAAAGCACACCGCCATTGGAGTACTTCATTTTTTTCCGAGTTTTGCGATTGAAGGGTTTCGTTATTTGTCCGGGTACTTATATCACTGACTTAAGGGGTTTTATTTTTTATATTCAGCTTTTAGATCTGAGTTTTGAAATCTCTTATTTGTTTGATAGTTTTTTGTTTTGAATAAGAGCACGCAGCCATGTGAGTACTTCGTGATCTGCCCAAAATGCCGAGATTGTCCCCGTGCCAGCACCGCCAGCGTAAGCAAGTTTACAACTTTATAGATTTGATTTCCCATTCTTTATTAGTTGGTTTCTCAGTGTTTTTAGGTCCGATTTCTTTTTATGTTTTTTTATAACGTTGATTTCCCATTCTTTTATTTGTTTCATATAGTTTCTTTTTATGTTTTTTTATTTCCCAAACTCTGTGTTTATATATGTAAATCAGGTAAATATCTCCGTGTTTATACAAACATGTATATTGACCGGAACTATATGAAAATCGCAGATCCTGCTGTGCGTCGGTGAGGAGTGGTCGTGTATATCAGTTCAGCAGTACGATTGTGCATCGGTGAGAAGTTTGGAGGGTTCGTTCCTCTCCAGATTCTAAGTTCCTCAGCTTTTGTGGCTTCATGATTTAAGTTTTTTGTTTCATGAATTAATTTTGGAGGGTTTTTACCTCTTATTTTTTTCAGTTTTATTTGTTGTTGCTTAAAACCGGAGCATTTGATGGCTTCATGATTTAAACTCTCTCATGACAGTTATATTTATTTTTGTTTTCATTTGGAGCAGAGGTGATGGAAATGATGATTTTGAGTTGACGGAGATCTCGAGTCGTGGCCGGAAATGGTGAGGGTTTCGAGTTGATGGAGCAAAGGTGTTTGTGATGTTTTTGTTTTTGTTTCTCAGAACCTGAAGACAATAGGTGGATGATTTTGAAACTTGGATTTTCATTTGGCGGTGGCTCAGTTCTCCATGGACATCGAGTTGAAATTTTTTTAATTTTGTGTTTTACCTTGGATTTATTGGTTAGAAAAAAAGGTCACGATAAGATATACTTTAAGGGAATATTCTAAGAATCCAAATATAATAGGGACAACTTCGATATTAATTTAATATGACAATGATTTCTTTTGGTTTAGATTTCATGTTTTTTGGTATTTTATTTTTTTTGTTAAATTTTTATAGGTATTTTTTTGGTATAGTAAGGTAAACATTTCTTTTACATCGGTTGGATATTTTCTTTAGCATACCTTCTAAATTAAAAGTTTGAACTTACACCACATTTTTGAGAGTGGTGTATTAGGTGGGTTAGATGGTGGGTCTTTAATGTATATATATGTAAGTTTACCTTTTATTGGATTTAGAGTGATTATTTATTTTACAAAAAAATATATAAAAATGTTTTAAAAAAAGTGAGATTTTAATTCGTAAAAAACATTTTTTTATTTATCATAAGATATTCTATAATAAAAAAACTTCATTATACAAAAATCACTTTATAAAGAAAATGTTTATATTTTTTTATTTATATGAAAAAGTTCTTATTTGTTAAAAAGTTATATTTGAACTTTTTTACAACACTTTTTATTTGTGAAAAAATCTGCAACCATTAAATTTTTTAAATATAATTATAGACCCAATTCTAATATTTATAAAGTTATAAGGGCACTTTAGGTAATAGGTCAAGCAAACTAATGGGTTCGTAAAATTACCGGACATTTTGTCATGGGCATAAATTTATCACGGGAACGAATTTATTATCGTGTCATCAGCACATGTACAAAATATCACGGGAACAAATTTATCGTCGTGCCATTGGTACGGGTACACCCTAGTATATATATATATATATAAGTAAAGTGTTTCATAAAAATAGACCCTACACGCAAAAGAGCGGAACTCATATACATAAACTATACATCTAAAATAAAGGTATGGACAAGCCCCCCCCCCCCCCCCCAACCAGAAAATATTTAGGAAAACTAGTCTGCCATCTGAAACTATACCATGATGTCCATAAACTACGGGAGAGAATAATCATACTTGTTCTATACTAATCTACCATCTGAAGCTCAACCATGACTCCATGTGAAGCATGGGTATAAGTTTTAATCTATACTAAAATTACAAGCCCTCCACGTCGTTATCTACCTATTCCTTCTTTAGTCTCCTATTGACGTCGCATATTTCCATCCATTTGTCTTTGTAAATCTATATAACTATATAAAAATTGTAGACTCAAATCCTCTGAGAATGACACGTGGCAGTAATAAAGGCTTGGGTATTATATTGCAACTATCCACGTGGGTTTTACCTTTATATCTGATACATCTCCCTTCCATCTATTTGCCTTCTCGGGACTGTTTCATTGATACCAATTTCCCAAATCTCCGTTCATTGCATTTGATTTCTTGAGAATGCAACAAAGGAAAGAGCAACAATTATTGAAAATGTAGCTGACAAAGTGGGGGATTGTTGGGTTTTGGTATCAGACAAAGTGGTAGGAACAAGAGAAAATGATTTTAAATTAATTGTTGAGTTGGCATTTAGTGTGGGTGGATATTGAAAATGGGTTTTATTTTTTAAGTTGGGATAGTCATAGATGAAGCTTCCTAAATTAGATATGATGTTTTTTTTATATATACGGATCCACATATATATATATATATATATATATAATATAAACGGTCACGAATCGCGTGGCTTTCATGCTAGTTAATTACCATAAATCTATCACTTTTATTACATGTTCATTTTCTATCTCTCTCCCCCTCTTACCAAGACCCAACTATTTCTCTTCCATCCGATTGTTGATCTTTTCTTCTCCAACACCATTTTTACTTTAATTAGAAAACTAACAATATTCCTTTCATACACCCAAAATAGAACCCTTCTCACATTCCAATAGCTGTCTCTCGCTCTATCCTCTCTAATATTCTCCATGGTTTTTATGACCAGGTATTAGGGGTTTTAGGATTCAATTTTAATAATTACATCTATTCAAGTATTTAGTGTATTAAATCAGATCTTTAGTTATAATTTTTTATTTGAAAATTGAGTTGGTCTTTTACATTTTTTTTTTATATATGGTGTTCAAGGTCTCTAATTTAGTGTTGGTTTTTTATTTTTTAATTAGTTTGTTATTTATTTTTGTTTTGCTGGTGTATACACACATCTTCTCTAAGTAAAACATTTTCAAGTATACTTTCTCTTTGTGTCTATCGAATGATCTCTTTCTCTATGTGTTTGATATTTAGGGGTTATTTGGGTTTTTGTTTTGAATTTTGTGGATTTTATTTATTCATTTGGGAGCTCTATCTACATCTCTCATTTTTCGTCTATATCAAGTGAATTGAATTGGTGTTTGTTATTTTATATTTGTATTTTGTTATATCTTTAATATGAAGGACAACAATGATTTATTTAATTTTTTCATATTTTTGGATGTTTGTTAATAAAAATATTAAACAATGAACTCTTTAAGCATGAAAGATTTTTTTTGTACCATTATTCATCTCACAAAAATGGCGATTTTGTGACTCTATCTTTTATTGGAGATTTTTAAAATAAGTTAGTAAAAGTTGGTGAATGAAAGCTTGTGACTATTGGTGTTTAATAGTCGTACTAGTTGGTGTTTAATAGTCAAACCTGTTGGTATTTAATAGTCATACCTGTTGGTATTTAACAGTCACACCATTTCGGGATAGATTAAGACTATTAAATTCAACAGTCATGACTCTTGAGAGACAACCTTTCATTTTCTATAAATAAATGCTACCAATTTTAAAATTGGACATAATTCATATTAACCCAGTTTTAGATTTTTCAACCCCTGCAATTACTCACTAATTACAATTTTTAGGAGATACAAAAATTATCTTATTTTGTTTTGTTCACAGAAACAGAATAAGAACATGATTGACTGTTGTTCGCTGCTACATCTAAGGGTTGTATTCAAACATAAATTAGCAGACAGTGTAATTGCTTCATTGTATCTTGAGTACGAATTTGCGGTTTCCCATTTGCATACCGAATCATCTTGGTGGGGGAAAATACTGTATTTAGGAAAGTGACATCACGCCTTGAAGTTTTCATATTTAATTTGAAGTTCAACAGAGTTGTATTCAGAAGTTTATATTGTCGTATTGAAGTTAACATTATTGTTATAAATATAAGAGTTTTAGTTTTTCCATTGTATACATATTTTCCAACAATCTAAATTCAGTAAGTAGAAATGGCAGAGTCTTCCAAATCACTTCAACATATAACATAAGGCTTTATCAAGTTAGACCGTTTTGATGGTGGTAATTTTCAGTGTTGGAGGAAAAAGGTTCACTTTCTTCTAACAATATTGAAGATTGTGTATGTTTTATCACAAGAAAAACCAAATGAAAAAGAAAATGAAACCGTCGAATAGAGTAGGAAACGCACAAAATGGGAGATCGGCGATTACCTCTGTCGTGGTCACATTCTCAATGCACTTGATGATAATTTGTTTGACTTGTCCTGAAATGTTGGGACTGCAAAAGACTTATGGGACATATTAGAGACCAAATATCTTACGGAAGACGCTACAAGTAAGAAGTTCCTTATCGGTCAATTTTTAAGTTTTAAAATGCATGATAATAGGCCCGTGCTAGAATAATTTCATGACATCCAACGCATCTTAAATCATCGCAAACTTAAAAATTTAAATATGGATTATAATGTAATTAGTTATACCATAATTGAAAAACTTCCTACTTCATGGAAAGATTATAAGAAAGAACTCAAGCACAAAAAGAAATATCTTTCACTTGAAGAATTAAAGACTCATTTAAGAATTGAACAAGAGTGTTGAATTCTAGGCTGAAAAAAGGAACAGGAAAATTATATTTCTAAGGTCCATATGGTAGAGGAAGGAAAGGAGCAAAAATTTGGCAATCATGGAAATAATAGCAAGGGGAAGAATTTTTCAAACAATTCTAAAGAAAACAAAAAGATAAAAGAAAATTGTTTTCATCGCAATAAACCAGGTCACTTCAAGAAGTATTGTCTTGAGTTCAAGAAACTAAAAGAAAAAGGAGGGTCATCAAACACAAAGCAAAAATTTGCTGCTATGATATCCGAGGCTAATATTCTTGGAGAAGATAACTTTTGGTGGATTGATTTTGGTGCCACAAGGCATGTATGTATGGACAAGATCCTACTTTCTGCCTATGAAACTGTGGAAGGAGATGTTCTCTATATGGAAAATTCTTCAACTGCAGCAGTTAAAGATAAAGGGACAGTGGATCTCAAATTCACTTCCGAAAAAATCATTTGTCTCACTAATATTTTTCATGTTCCTGATGTTGGGAAAAATTTAGTTTAAAAAAGACTTCTTAACATGTTTGGATTTAAAGTTTTATTTGAGTCAGACAAATTTATTTTGAATAAAAATGGTACCTTTTTAGGTAAAGGTTATTTCTATGAGGGCATTTTTAATCTCAACATCACTGAAAAAGATTCTTTTGCTTATATCGTTAATTGTCTTTCATTATGGAATATTAGTTTAGGACGTGTTAATACAAAGAAAATGCATTTCATGGTTAATTTAAATTTAATTCCTAGATGTGATAACAAGATTACCTTTTCCAAAAATAGAAAAAATTACCTTCTCCAAAAATTTAAAAAACTACATATATTTTAAACTCTAAAGATGATGTGCTTAATAGATTTAAGACATATAAAAATGAAGTTGAAAATCAATGTGATACTAAAATCAAATGTCTTAGATCTGATAGAGGTGGTGACTATCACTTTCCTCAATTTTGTGAAGATATGAATATTATACATGAAGTTACCGCACCTTATACATCAAAATAAAATGGAGTTGCAGAAAGAAAAAATAGGACACTAACTGAGATGGTTAACACTATGCTTTCTTATTCTGATTTAAATAAATGGTTTTGGGTAGAATCACTTTTAACTACGTGTCATATTCTTAATAGGATACCTATTACAGATAATAAGAAAACTCCTTATGAATTATGAAAAATAGAAAACCTAATTTAGGTTATCTTAAAGTTTGGGGTTGTAGAGCTATTATAAGACTACGTAAAACTAAGAGAAAGAAACTAGGAAGTAAAGGCATTGAGTGTATTTTCATAGGTTATGCATAACATAATAAAACCTATAGATTTATGGTTAGTTAACCTAATGATTCTGTTGAGGTAAATACTATAATTGAATCTAGAGATGGAATTTTTTATGAAAAAGGGTTTTCTTCTAATCCTAGAATAAATAATGAAAAAGAAGTAAATACTCCTTCATAATTAAATGATACACCACCAGTAGAACAAGAAGATATTAGAAAAAGTAAAAGACCTAAAAAAGAAAAGATCTTTGGTCTTGACTTTATAGTCTATCTTGTTGAAGAAACTAGAGGTACACCCTGTAATCAATTTACGTTAACTCTTAGTGTTGAAACAAACCCACAAACTTATAGTGACGCAATTAAGTCGATAGATTTAGCATTTTGGAAAGAAGACATAAATGATGAAATGGATTCAATCATGGGAAATAAAACTTGGAAGTTAGTAGAACTACCTCCAGGATCTAAACCCATCAAGTGTAGATGGATTTTTAAAAAGATAATAAAAATAGATGGAACAGTTGATAAATTCAAGGCTATATTGGTTGCTAAAGATTTTACACAAAAAGAGGGAATTGATTATTTTGATACCTATGCACCAATCGCTAGAACTTCTACTATTAGAGTTTTGATTGCATTATGATATATATTATTTTGAAAATCATCAAATGGATGTAAAAACCGCCTTTATAAATGGTGACTTAGAAGAAAAAATTTACATAGAACAACCTGAAGGGTTTGTTATGCCTAGACAATAACATAAAGTATATAAACATATTAAATCCTTATATGGCCTAAAATAAGCACCTAAACAATGGCATGAAAAATTTGATAAAGTCGTCATTTCTTATGGTTTTAAAATTCATGAATCTAATAAGTGTGTTTATAGTAAATTTGCTAATGATAAAGGTATGATCATTTGTTTATATGTAGATGACATGTTAATTCCCGCTATTGATTTAGAAAGCATTAATAATATAAAGAGTTTTCTGTCTTCTAAATTTGATATGAAAGATATGGGTGTGGCTGATGTCATATTAGGAATGAGAATAATAAGAAAAGATAAAAATATAATTCTGAGTCAATCTCGTTATGTTGAGAAAATTTTAAAGAAATTTAATCAGTTTGATTGCACACCTGCTAGTACACCTTTTAAAATACGACTAAATATGATCCCTAATACTGGTAGTGCTATTTCAAAATTGGAATATGCACGAGTAATTGGTAGTTTAATGTATGCCATGACATGTACTCGACCTGATATTGCATATGTTGTTGGTAAATTAAGTAGATATACTAGTAATCCAAGTTTATGGCATGCTGTCAATAGAATATTAAAATCTCTAAAAAGAATTATCGACTATGGTATATAATATAGTGGATATCTTTCAGTATTAGAAGGTTTTTATGATTCTAGTTGGATAACTAAGCCGAAGGATCATTCCTCAATAAGTGGATGGATTTTCACTCTTGGTGTAGGAGCTATTTCTTGGGGATCAAAGAGTGGAGGATCTATTTCTTGGGGATAAAAGAAACAGACTTGTATTGATGATTCTATAATGTCAGCTTAGTTTGTAGCATTAGCTGTAACTAGTAAAGACGCGGAATGGTTAATGAATTTGTTAATTGAAATTTAGGTTTGGCCAAAACCAATGCCTCCAATATCCATGCATTATGATAGTTAGTCTACACTTTCCAGAGCTTATTGTAATGTATACAATGGAAAATCTAGACATATTGGACTGATACATAGTTATGTCAGACAAATGATTATAGATAGTGTAATTAAAGTGGATTATGTCAGATCAAGTCAAAACTTGGCTAATCCATTGGGGATGGGACTAAAGCCCATTAACAATGATCACTATTGATAGAAACTCAACTTGATACTTGAAATATTCAAGTCTCAAGTTCAATGATTAAAGTACAACATATGACGTGATTGTAAGCACTATAAAATCAATCCTCACAAAGATATGTGCTTAGTAAATGTAATGAATAATGAATGAGGATGATTTTGATCTTAATGGACTTATGGTATTTTAGTTATGTAAACACCTATGATAGTCTACCTATATGCGTGTGTAAGTGGTGATGCTTCTTATGAGAATTGGGCTTGACTCTAAAGCATGCATGAAATCAAGGTACATACACAAGGCCTAATACATGTGTCAGCTTATATGGTTAATCAATGACTAAAATATTTGTGTGTGTAAACAAGTCAGGCTTATCAATATAGATTGATAGTTCAAAGTCAAGTCTACTATACTTTCATGGTTAGCCTTGACGAATCTTCACATGGTATTGGTTCAAGTCTTGAGACACCAGTACGTATACACAGTCTTACAAATAATCAAAGATTTACAAAAGTTATTTTGAAAATGGTGGAGGAATATTGGAGACTTTTGAAATAATTGAGTAAAAGTTAGTGTGTGAAAACTTGTGACTGGTGGTATATAATAGTCATACCTATTTGTATTTAATAGTTATACCTGTTGGTGTTTAATAGTCATACTTATTGGTATTTAACATTCACACCATTTCGAAATAGATTAAGACTGTTAAGTTAAAAAATCATGACTCTTGAGAAACAACCTTTCATTCCCTATAAATAAAGGCTACCAATTTTAAAATTGGATATAATTCATATTAACCCAGTTTTAAATTTTCCAACCCTTGCAATTACTCACAAATAATTTTCATGAGATACAAAATTTATCTTATTTTGTTTTGTGCACAAAAATAGAATAAGAACTTGATTGTTTGTTCTTTGCTGCTACATTCAAAGGTTGCCATGAAACATATAATTTGCACACAATGCAATTTCTTCATTGTATCTTGAGTATGGATTTATGAATTCCCATTTGTATACTGAAATATCTTGGTGGGACAAATACTGTATTTAGGAAAGTGACATCATGCCTTAAAGTTCCCGTATTTAATTTAAAATTCGACAGAGTTGTATTCAGAAGTTTATATTGTTGTATTGAAGTTAACATTATTGTTATAAATGGATGAGTTTCATTTCTGCCATTTCTTACATATTTTCCAACATCTTCAACTCTAGATAATTTTCTCTTACACTCAAACTCAGTTCGTTGTATTTTTAATTCACCAAATCCCAGTATTCCCCAATTTATCTATAATACTAATCTTTATGCTATTTTTTTTTAAATATAGATGCTCATATGGGATCAAAATAAATAGTTTTCTTGGTTTTAGTCTCATTTTTAAACTTTTGTTAGTCTCACATCCCATGTGTTTTTAAATTGTTTTAAGTCCCATAACTACCCCAAACTTAACTCAACTTCCGTGTAACCTCTCTTAACCGCTAATGTCACTTTTTGTAGAAAATGACAAGTGTAAAAAAAATGGTCCAAAAAAAAATAATGACATGAGATTAAACACACATATATTCAAAAAATTAGGACTATAAACTTGAAATCCCATAAATAAATTAAAATTTTTTAATGTAAAATCTTGATTATAACCACCATATTTGTGTGTATATATGAACATGCATCAACGGTAAGTGTAAGTGGTGTATATTTGGTAAATTTCATGGATTAGTTTCTTGTTTTCCTTTGGGTTTCTTTGGTCCCTCGTAAAAATAGGGTTATTTTTCTATTCAAACCCATGAATATACATCATGCCCAAAATTACACTAATTCTAATGGGTAAGTAAATAATAGTTTCAACTCCCTCAACGTTATGTGACTTAAGTATTATATTAGTAACTATCATAATTTGATAACTATAAAATTCAAATGACTAATAATAGTTGTATTTTTATATATATATACAATATCACATATTGTATAACTATAAAATTACAAATACGAAAACTTTAAGGCTTGATGTCACTTTCCTAAATACAGTATTTGCCCCATGAAGATATAGTTATACAATATATGATTTGTAGCATCAATATATATATATATATATATGTATACAGTATCCCGTTTGTATAATGAAAAAATATAAAATTTTAAAAAAAGTTTTCTAGGGCCTAGAATTAGGCATGATGTAGAGTGTGATGTATAGAGCATGATGTATTATAGTCTGGCTCTCTCTCTCTCTCTCTCTCTCTCTCTCTCTCTCTCTCTCTCTCTTTATATATATATATATATATATATATATATATATATAGAGTATCATTATACCTCGTATTTTTATAATAAAATAAATCAAGAAATTAAATTCAATTGGCAGAATTTAATTAAATAAGTCATGAATAAATTGATTAGTTGTAATTTCATGTTAGGTGAATTCATTTATGCATGTTAAAATTTCCCATAGAAAATAATTGCATGTTTATTATATAATTGATATGTGATGTTCAATCAAATTGAAAAAATATGTATGTTGGGTAAAAATAATTCGATCACATTCCTGCATGTTTTGAGGATTTGTTTAGGTGTTTTAGACATTTAAAATTAGGCTCGGGGTATAGGTATACCAATATGATAGTCGTTGGTCCAATCTAATTATGGGCTCAGGTTCATTTCGGGGCCCAAATATAGAGGTTAAGGGGTAACTCAGGATTGACACCGATTATAAATTAATAAAGTGTTTGGAGAACACCTTTCATTTACCAAAACGTAACGTATAAGATCAACCTCCATAAAGAGAAGTTACCAAGTCCAAGAAAGGGAAGGATATTAAGGATCCAAGAAGACAGGCTCTCAATTTTGATCATAAGTCAAGTATTATCTTGCTAAAATTAACTTCCAATGTACATCTTAATTCATTGTTGTATTTTCTCATTAAGTTTCTGGGTTGAAATATATAAATGGATGATTATAGGATGGGATTATATCTTATGTATGTAGAGGATCAAATATGAAATTGTTATGAATTGAGAATTGATAAATTGGTGATAAACTTGAAAATTGCTAATCATATTGGTTTGGAGAAAAATCTTATAAGATCAACAAGAAATGAGGATTCTTGAAGGGGATAAATGGGCAAAGGTAAAATCTTGCAAACTAGGACTTATATATTGAACAAATATTGAGAAAATTAGTACCAGCTAAATTCAATATGTTTAGGTACATTTTCTTGGAGAAACTGTTATTTCATAATGGGAAATCGTTTAGAGTTCATATATGATGTTTGAGTGAAGGTTAGAGGTGTTTTAGTTGAAGGAAGAAAACCAAATCATGTCTTTTGTTCATCAGGGCAGGGAGTTGAACCGAACCGATTCACTAGCAGGGGACAACCAGTTCACTAATCGAAGCGGTTCAGCCAACCCAACAAACTAGTTCAGTTCAGCTAGCTAGTCCCCCTTTGGTTATCATGATTTTTCAAGGGACGTTTAGGGTGCGATATGGTAGATAGAGTTCGGGAGTTAGAATGGAACTTCTGGGAATGAAATGGAAAGATTGTGAAATACCTTAACTAATCATAGACCAATTCTACAAAAAATTTGGATTACTATTTATATGGAGACATTAACGACTAGCTAGATGGTTAATAAATAATTTAGAATTATTAATGGGAGATTAAGTAGTATATCTTAGGGGTAATTATAGAGTAATTACCTATATATAATATTTGATACAGATATGTAATTATTTATTTGTGTGGACATACCTATATTCATGGATGATCCTATTAGGTGGGTTTACATGCATTTCGGGACCGTAGCACACGCCGACACGGTGGGCTAGGCATTGTGTAGGACATTACTCTAGGTACTACATAACAACACCACTTACGAGAGGTAGGTGTATATGTTGGGATCCATTTCACTGTTGGGTATGGACTATACACTATTGTACGACGTAGAGACCACCCCATTTATGTGTGTTTGTGATGTCCATTTGGACGAGGGAGTCCTCAGAACATACCGATAGAGTACAAACATGACAGTACGGGTAGATGCCCTTAGGTGTCGTATATATGTAAGGGCACACACACACACACACACACACACACATATATATATATATATATATATATATATACATATATATAATCATATAAATTAATTGAGATTAATTACTTAGTCTAATGATATCAACAATTAATTACGAACCCAATACTACGTGAATGAATAATAAATGGTTATGTCACTTTTGTAGGTAGTATTATTAGGGTACTCTGGGAGATAAGAATACATGTGTAAAAATTAAACTTCAGTACGTGAACTATGCTAGATGCATCGTGTATTAATTGTTGTTAAAGTTACCAGTCTTTCATGATTAGGGACTTGGGTTGATATGCTTGTCACATTGCACTTAGATAACGGGTGAAATACTTATCGCATGCAAGTGCCGATGAGTGGTACCTACTTGAAGTAACTGAATCATTGAATCTTAATTTTTATAAGTTAATTCTTGTTACTCTACGATGCTGATCCAAATTATAAAATGTTTTCTCCCCCCAGGTTTTCCTAGACAGGGATAGGAGGTTTGAGGTGATATTAGACTTTCAGCCATACCTTATTTATTAGAGATTAACTTCTTTCTGCTAGTCTAGGTTGCTACTTCCTTTTTGTTATTAATTTTGGATATTTTATGGGCATAATCCCAAAATTTATTTTATTCAGTCATTTCAGAAAGTTGCATCTATGTGGGGTTTTATTTTTTATTTGGGGGTTGATGTTGGACTTACTACTCATCGGTTATTAATTTAACCCTTTTTTTTATTATGCATGTGGTTTTAAAATATAAATAATTTATTATGGTTTGATAGCAAGAATGATATAAATTAATAGACAAGCCCCATCTTCGATGTATTGTGTCTGACCAAACTTTACATGAAAAATGTGGGTTGTTAAAGTTGGTATCAGAGCATCTAGGTTCTAGCGTCCTTAGGATCTGTGTTGCGTTCATTACGTTCTGTGTTGTGTTCTTTGATATATAGAGCCTATGATTATGGAGCATTATATTCTTACGATCTGTACTAATACAAACCTTATTTTTCTTTCATATGGAAAATGGTAACAGAGGCAGACCACAGCGTGTTGCAACCCAAGTTGTATAGGAGGGGGCTCAATAGGATCCGCACTTGCACCCATAGCCACCACCAACCCCACATGTGGTTGGTCCAGCAGAGATTGCCACTATTGTGTCTGAGGAAAGTTCCACAACGATGGCGGATATGCTATAGCATTTCCCACCACCATAGAAGTAGCAACCACCACCACTAACCTTGCAGCAGGTGGTACTACCGGTGCTAAAACCTAGTTTAATATGGGATAGAGCTAGGGAGGTCTTCACTAAGGGCCACCCACTGGAGTTTTCTTGGAGTCCCGAAATTTTGGTGGATAATTAGTAAAAAAAAGATATACAATGTCACTTGAGGATGGTAGAGTGCACGTTAGTACAAATGAAGATGTTATCCTCATTTCAACTGGTTGAGGCATCTTTACAATGGTGGGAGTCTATCACCACGTTGGTGGAGAAAGACAGTTTAACGATATATGAGTTCTGGGGTAAGTTAGAGGGAAAGTATTTCCCACCAGCAATAAAATCTGAGATGAGAAGAAAGTTCATGGACATTAAGAAGGAAGGTCACACAGTAGCTGAGTATGAGGGGGAGTTTAGCACACTATCCTATTTTACAGGGGTCGAGGAAAACACGAAAGAGAAAAATCTAAAGAAGTTTATGTCGTGGACTACCTAACAAATCAAAAAGTATTTAATGGGGAAATCATCTTTCACCACCTATATTAAATGGTGAATGCCACTTTATTACATTACCGGGATCATAGGGCATTCCGCAAAAAAGGGAGAGAAGAGACCTATCTCAGAGATGTCGAAACATCAGGGTAAGACGAATGGGAGCAGTAGTCAAAGGGCCCAGAAGTGTAGGGGGCAACAATTTCATGATTAGCACAAAAGGTTTAGAGGTTCCGACGATCAAAAAAGATAGGTCCAGCAACAGAAGGGCTATTAGGCCAAGGTCTCAAGGGTAGAGGCCAACACGGCCGAAACTAGAGAGACACCCATTCTAGAAGAATATATATAGTTGTGGAGAGAGGGTTCGTTCATCAAAGAGGTGTCTTCGGGGTAATTATGGACCACAGGAGTAGGGAAGACAATGTGGGTATCTGGCCCCACATGGGAAATTATAACAATTATCAGCCCCAAAAATTACAGCGCTAGCTCTACTAGCTCTGTCCACCCCAACTCAGGTGCAACATACATAGTTGCAGTGTGGGAGAATGTAGCATATCACTCTGGGTGAGAGACCAATGCCAGTTCAGGTCGTTGAGGGTATGTTCCCTATCTTTAGCATGTGGACCATATTTTATTTGACACCGGTGCATCGCATTCATTCATTAATACTAGCTTGTCACTCAAGTCGGGGATGATCGATTTTGCATCTGATATAGTACTTCATATTGATTCGCCCATGGGTAAAGGGGAGCCTATACGTTCAGTATGTAGAGGTATATGGATTAAGATTGGGAAATTTATGTTTATGGCAGATTTGTTAGTATTAGAAATGTGTGAGTATGACATCATCATAAGGATGGATTGGCTAGGTAAATACAAAGCTTGTGTTGATTATTATGGTAGGTCCATCATCTTCACCGTATTAGGGCAAGAGATGTACATGGTTGTGATGCAGTACCCTAGGGTGGGTCGAGCATGCATTTGTATTATATTGAGGAGAAGACTTCCTCGAAGGTCTTTGTTTTGCTAGATTATATCCCGATAGTTAGTGAGTATAATGATCTATTTGGGGATATCCCAAGGTTTCCACCTATTAGGAAGATATACTTTGTGATTGATTTGATCCTAGGTAGGCGACCCATCTCTCGTACACCCTCTCGGTTGTCTCCTAGAGATGAAGGAGTTTAGGGACTAGATTGAGCAGTTATTGGGCCAAGGGTTTATTCAGAGGAGTATTTCATCGTGGGGTACTCCAGTTTTTATCGTCAAGAAGGAGTGATATTTGAGACGCTGTATTGGTTATCAAAAGTTGAATGAGGTCACCATAGAGAACAAATATACGTTGCCTCGTATTGATGACTTGTTCAACCAGCTGAGGGGTGTTGCATACTTTTTTAAGACCAATTAGAGATCAAGGTATCATCAATCGAGGGGTCGGGAGAATTATGCCTCAAAGATAGAATTTTTGATGAGATATGGATCGTATGAGTTTTTGGTTATGCCTTTTGGGCTTACCAACGCACCAATTGTGTTTATACACCTGATGAATTGGGTATTCAGGAATATTTTGGATTAGTTCATCATCGCGTTCATAGATGATATACTGATTTATTTTCAAACCGTGAAGGAGCATGAACATCATTTATAGGTAGTCATGCAAACAATAAAAGTCCATCATCTTTATGCAAAATTTGAGAAACATGGTTTTTGGTTACAGGTAGGGGCGGCCATGGGCCCGAGGCCCGCCAAGCCCGCTTAATAAAAAATAGGGATTGGGTAAGTTGAATAGGCCCACAAAGTGGGCTTGGAAAAATTTGATAGGCCTGATTTTTTTGGGTGGGCTTGGGCATGAATTCTTAAGCCCGATGAGGCCCGGCCCGACCCGAGGCCCAAGAATTATATACATTATTAATATATATGTGTGTGTCTGTGTATATTAATTTATTATTAATGTTTAAGACTACAAAGTTATAAATAAATATATAAAGTAGGTAACTTTTATAAATATAAATACATATACTAAGTCTTTTTATGTAAAGTGGGGAACTTTATATATATACCATGTAATATATAAAGTTTAAAACATGTTTTTAATTAAAAAAATAGGTCTTTGATTAAGAAAAAATAGATTTTTTTATTTAAAAAATGGTAACTATGCTTGGCCAACAAGTCTGCGTAAAGAGCTTTCAAATCTAGGCGGGCTTGGGATTACATAATAAGGCCTGATCCAGGACCGAGCGGGCTTGAGATAGCTCATAATTTTATAAGCCCAGCTCGAGCCTGATCGGGCCTGCCTAGGCCTGGCCCATGGCCACCCCTAGTTATAGGAGGTTCAATTCTTGCACCACATCGTATCTGAGAGGGGGATATTAGTTGATCTAGTAAAGGTTTTTGCAGTAATGGAGTGGGCATAGCCTACTACACCCACAGAGGTGTGTAGTTTTTTAGGATTGGCAGTGTTTTACCATCAGTTCATTAAAGGGTTCTCGAAGATAGCCGGTCCCCTAATAAAATTGATGGGAAAGGATGTGCCAATTATATGGGATTATGCATGTCAGCAGGCCTTTGATGAGGTGAATGAACGAATGCCTACGGCTTCGGTACTTGCATTACCTCGAGTAGGGATAGACTATAAGGTCTTCAGAGATACATCCTTGCGGGGAATTTAAGGGGTGTTAATGAAGTAGGAGAGACCGATAGTTTATGCTTAATGGAAATTAAAGACTTATGAGGGACATTACCCCACTCACAACTTGGATTTAGCAAAAGTGGTATTTTCTTTACATATATGGAGGCATTATCTTATAGGAAAGAAATTTGAGCTATTCACAGACCATAAGAGCCTACAGTATTTGTTCATGAAGAGATATTTGAACTTGATAAAATGAATATCGATAGATTTTATGAAAGATTACGAGCTCAATATTCATGACCAACCCAGGAAATCAAATATTATGGTGGATGCTTTGAGCTACAAACTAACAATGGAGTTAGCGACAGTATGGAAGGTGAAGAGGAGTTCATTTCATGATGACGATGAGTTAACATGTACTTTTATTTTGGTTCTCACCATCAAACCCGAGATCATTATTTGAGTCGTGAAGGTACAGGCAGGAGACCATATTTGCCAAGAGAGGATTAAGGAGTTATTGGCCGAGGGGGAAGAGAACTACTCGATTGACTCAGATAGCGGATTAAGATTTTAGGGCAGGTTAGTTGTTCCAGATGACGAGGACTTGAGATGAGACATTATGACTAAGACTCATGCATTACGTTTAACGATATATCCCGATAGGGATAAAATGTACAAGGACATGAGGTGCTAGTATAAGTGGATAGGCATAAAGAAGGACAACAATTTCTGTGCCTAAATGTGCCACGTGCCAGTTAGTGAAGGTGAACCAAGAATGTCTCGCAGGTGTTCTACAGCCTCTTGAGATTTCGATGTGAAAATAGGAGAGAATTTCCATGGATTTTATCACAGGGTTACCTATATCACAACGGAGGCACGATTCTATTTGGGTGATCATTGATCGATTGACAAAGGTGGATCACATTTTATCGATCCGGACAGACTACATGTCAGAGTATTATGCTATGATTTTCCTTGAAAATATTATGAAACTAAATGGGATACTTCTCAATATTATATTGGATAGGGACAAGATGTTTGTGTCTCACTTTTGGAGGTGTTTCCAGCAGGCCTTAAGGGCAGAGTTGAGGTTGGGCATCTCATACCACCCACAAACAGATGGTCAGATAAAGAGGGTAGACCTGATGATAGAGAATATGTTATGGATGTGCATCTTAGACTTTAAGCGTAGTTGGGAGCAGTACTTGCTGTTGATAGATTTTTCTTATAATAACAGCTATCCATTTACTATTGGGATTTCACCCTATGAGGCATTGCATGGAAGACCTTGACGTTCTCACTCGTGTTTGTAAGATGTGGGGGAGAACAAAATTATCGAACTATCATTCATTAAGGACACCTCGAAAAAGGTGGAGATGATTTGGGTCAAGATGAATGCTAGAGACACTTAGGATTTGAGGATGAATGGCAGAGAGAGTTGGACTTTAATCTCGAGGATTAGGTACTGATTAAGGTGTCTTCCATTAAGGGAGTAATGAAATTTATGAAGAATGGGAAGTTGGCTCCTTAGTATATGGGACCATTCCCTATTATTGAGAGGATTGGACTTGGGTCGATTGGGATTACCGAACCACTTGCAGAGGATGCAAGACGTCTTTCATATTTTTGCATTGAGGAGGTTTTTGAGAGACGACGTTGCTTAATAATATATTGATATCAACGAGATAGAGCTCCAGCCTAATGCGACTGACTAGGAGATAATCGTAGCAATTTTAGAATGAAAGGAGAGTAGACTTTGTTCGAAGGTGGTTCTCTTAGTACGTGTGCAATGTGCACACTAGAATGATGATGAGTTGA